>CM056051.1:606857-989357 GCA_029574335.1 Rana kukunoris | reverse complement strand
TCTGTGCTACGATCGGTAACCCCCGAGTCTGACTCGGGGTTAGATTTCTGTGCTACGATCGGTAACCCCCGAGTCTGACTCGGGGTTAGATTTCTGTGCTACGATCGGTAACCCCCGAGTCTGACTCGGGGGTTAGATTTCTGTGCTACGATCGGTAACCCCCGAGTCTGACTCGGGGGTTAGATTTCTGTGCTACGATCGGTAACCCCCGAGTCTGACTCGGGCTCGCCTCGCATCATCCACAGAGACTGTTTACTTACCTTCTCCGTGGATCCAGCGATGCATCCGCGCTGTGTGAGCGAGCGGGTGCTCGCTCGATTCACACAGCGTCCCCGCGCGCCGCCGATCTCCGTTCCCTGCGACGTTACGACGCACGGGGACGGAGAACGGCGCCAAATTCAAAAATGTAAACAAACACTATACATACAGTACAATGTAATCTTATAGATTACAGTACTGCATGTAAAAAATACACCCCCCCCCCATGTCCCTAGTGGTCTGCCCAGTGCCCTGCATGTCATTTTATATAATAAAAACTGTTCTTTCTCCCTGCAAACTGTAGATTGCCCATAGCCAACAAAAGTGTCCCTTTATGGCAAAAATTGTTTTAGAGCAGCTAAAAAACAGCGATAATAAATCAGAATCACTTGCAGAATTTAGCGATAGCGATTTGTGGGGAAATTCGTCATAAAAAAATAAAATAAATAATGACAGCAAAAATTCTGCAACTGAGCAAATTTCAGTGATTTTGATTTGATTACATTATTGAATAGTTTTTACTATAATTATATTATTATTTGTTATAATTTTTTATAATTATTATATTATAATTTTTAATAAAAAAAAAAAAATCATACCCAGGATGCCTATTAGACTCTTGTTTGGACAGATTTAAGTGAGTTATTCCTAAGAATTACAGGCCTACGGTATAAAACGCCAAATTCCCTTGCAAATAATGGTACCGCTTTCAGCACCTAAAATCTGAAAGAATCGCACCGCCAGGGAGGTTCACATCAGTCCGTCGGCATGTAGATGTCCCGTGAAGGGAACTATGACAACTCCTAGTGGATGGCTGTAGAATCCCAGGGTGATAGACGGAAGTGATAGAGGGAAGTGATAGAGGGAAGTGATAGAGGGAAGTGATGGAGGGAAGTGATAGAGGGAAGTGATAGAGGGAAGTGATAGAGGGAAGTGATAGAGGGAAGTGATGGAGGGAAGTGATAGAGGGAAGTGATAGAGGGAAGTGATAGAGGGAAGTGATGGAGGGAAGTGATAGAGGGAAGTGATGGAGGGAAGTGATAGAGGGAAGTGATAGAGGGAAGTGATAGAGGGAAGTGATAGAGGGAAGTGATAGAGGGAAGTGATGGAGGGAAGTGATAATAGAGGGAAGTGATAGAGGGAAGTGAGAGGGAAGTGATGGAGGGAAGTGATAGAGGGAAGTGATAGAGGGAAGTGATAGAGGGAAGTGATAGAGGGAAGTGATAGAGGGAAGTGATAGAGGGAAGTGATAGAGGGAAGTGATAGAGGGAAGTGATAGAGGGAAGTGATAGAGGGAAGTGATAGAGGGAAGTGATGGAGGGAAGTGATAGAGGGAAGTGATAGAGGGAAGTGATAGAGGGAAGTGATAGAGGGAAGTGATAGAGGGAAGTGATAGAGGGAAGTGATAGAGGGAAGTGATAGAGGGAAGTGATAGAGGGAAGTGATGGAGGGAAGTAATAGAGGGAAGTGATAGAGGGAAGTGATGGAGGGAAGTGATAGAGGGAAGTGATAGAGGGAAGTGATAGAGGGAAGTGATAGAGGGAAGTGATAGAGGGAAGTGATAGAGGGAAGTGGAGGGAAGATAGAGGGAAGTGATGGAGGGAAGAGAGGGAAGTGATGATAGAGGGAAGTGATGGAGGGAAGTGATAGAGGGAAGTGATAGAGGGAAGTGATAGAGGGAAGTGATGGAGGGAAGTGATAGAGGGAAGTGATAGAGGGAAGTGATGGAGGGAAGTGATGGAGGGAAGTGATAGAGGGAAGTGATAGAGGGAAGTGATAGAGGGAAGTGATGGAGGGAAGTGATAGAGGGAAGTGATAGAGGGAAGTGATGGAGGGAAGTGATGGAGGGAAGTGATAGAGGGAAGTGATGGAGGGAAGTGATAGAGGGAAGTGATAGAGGGAAGTGATAGAGGGAAGTGATGGAGGGAAGTGATAGAGGGAAGTGATAGAGGGAAGTGATGGAGGGAAGTGATGGAGGGAAGTGATAGAGGGAAGTGATAGAGGGAAGTGATAGAGGGAAGTGATAGAGGGAAGTGATAGAGGGAAGTGATAGAGGGAAGTGATGGAGGGAAGTGATAGAGGGAAGTGATAGAGGGAAGTGATGGAGGGAAGTGATAGAGGGAAGTGATGGAGGGAAGTGATAGAGGGAAGATGATAGAGGGAAGTGATAGAGGGAGGGAGTGATAGAGGGAAGTGATAGAGGGAAGTGATAGAGGGAAGTGATAGAGGGAAGTGATAGAGGGAAGTGATAGAGGGAAGTGATAGAGGGAAGTGATAGAGGGAAGTGATAGAAGGGAGTGATGGAGGGATGATAGAGGGAAGTGATAGAGGGAAGTGATGGAGGGAAGTGATAGAGGGAAGTGATAGAGTGATAGAGGGAAGTGATAGAGGGAAGTGATGGAGGGAAG
Source organism: Rana kukunoris (assembly GCA_029574335.1). Taxonomy (NCBI): domain Eukaryota; kingdom Metazoa; phylum Chordata; class Amphibia; order Anura; family Ranidae; genus Rana; species Rana kukunoris. The sequence continues at coordinate 986,691 of CM056051.1, read as the reverse complement.
TGATAGAGGGAAGGAATAGAGGGAAGTGATAGAGGGAAGTGATGATAGAGGGAAGTGATAGAGGGAAGTGATAGAGGGAAGTGATAGAGGGAAGATGATGTGAGGGAAGTGATAGGGAAGTGTGATAGAGGGAAGTGATAGATGAGTGAGGGAAGTGATGGAGGGAAGTGATAGTGAGGGAAGTGATAGAGGGAAGTGATAGAGGGAAGTGATAGAGGGAAGTGATAGAGGGAAGTGATAGAGGGAAGTGATAGATAGGGAAGTGATAGAGGGAAGTGATAGAGGGATAGAGGGAATGATAGAGGGAAGATGATAGAGGGAAGTGATAGAGGGAAGTGATAGAGGGAAGTGATAGAGGGAAGGGATAGAGGGAAGTGATAGAGGGAAGAGGGAAGTGATAGAGGGAAGTGATAGAGGGAAGTGATAGAGGGAAGGGATAGAGGGAAGTGATAGAGGGAAGTGATGGAGAGGGAAGTGATAGAGGGATAGAGGGAAGTGTAGAGGGAGTGATAGAGGGAAGTGATAGAGGGAAGTGATAGAGGGAAGTGATAGAGGGAAGTGATGGAGGGAAGTGATAGAGGGAAGTGTAACAGCCCTTGTGTGTGGCAGATAGTAAGGTCCCGCCGGCATGCCGATATGAAGGCACAGCAGAGGAGCCCTTCAGATGGACACGGCAAGCCCCACCGGTGTCCGTGACGTCCCCGGATCTCCGACGGAACTCCCTGAAGGCCCAGAAGCCGGTGGAGAGGTGAGTACCAATCAAAAGAATTTTTTTCGATCAAAAAAAATTTAAAGATTAGTCGATTAATTAAAAGTTAATTTGCACAGCCCTACTATTTTGTAAACGCTATAACTTTTGCGCAAACCAATCGATAAACGCTTATTGCGATTTTTTTTTTAGCAAAAAAGAATACGTAGAAGAATACATATCGGACTAAACTGAGGGGAAATTTTTTTTTTATATATATATATATTTTTGGGGGCTACTTATTACAGCAAAAAGTAAAAAATATTGTTTTTTTTTTTTCAAAATTGTCTCTGTTTTTGTTTATAGCGCAAAAAATAAAAAACGCAGAGGTGATGAAATACCACCAAAAGAAATCTCTATTTGTGGGGAAATAAAGGACGCCAATTTTGTTTGGGGAGCTGCGTCGCACGACCGCGCAATCGTCAGTTAAAGCGACGCAGTGCCGAATCGCACAAAGTGGCCCCGGTCATTGACCGGCAAAATGGTCCGGGGCTGAAGTGGTTAAAATCATTGCATTGTTTGCTGGAAATGACTGGAAATCCTCGGTGGTCATTTAAATTTTTTATGTCACACAATATTTGAGCAGCTCATTATAAAACGCACTATACTACTGCACAAATACACTAGAATTAATATAATTGCAAACAAAAGCTGCAATACCCCAAATTCTCCACAGGGGACGCTCTAAAAGCCTACAAGGTGTCCGTTTAGAGCTCACCGGGAATTGCGTCAAAGTGATCCCTCTTTGGCCAACTGCATCAAACTAATAGCACTCTGGTCAACTGCGTCAAAGTGATCCCTCATCAATCAACTATGTCAAAGTGATCCCTCATCGATCAACTATGTCAACGTGATCCCTCATCGATCAACTATGTCAAAGTGATCCCTCTCTTGTCAATTGTGTCAAAGTGATCTCTCATTGGCCAACTGTGTCAAAGTGATTCTTCTCTGGTCAACTGCATCAAACGAATCACTCTCTGCTCAAAGTGATCCCTCTTTGGCCAACTGTGTCAAAGTGATTCTTCTCTGGTCAACTGCATCAAACGAATCACTCTCTGCTCAAAGTGATCCCTCTTTGGCCAACTGTGTCAAAGTGATCCCTTTATGATCAACTGCATCAAAGTGATCCTTCTTTGGTCTACTGTGTCAAAGTGATTCTTCCCTGGTCAACTATGTCAAAGTGATCCCTCTATGGACAACTGTGCCAAAGTGATCCTTCTCTTCCAACTGTGTCGAAGTGATCTTTCTCTGGCCAACTGTGTCATAGTGATTCCTCTATGGACAACTGTGTCAAAGTGATCCTTCTTTGGTCTACTGTGTCAAAGTGATCCCTCTATGGACAACTGTGCCAAAGTGATCCCTCTATGGACAACTGTTTCAAAGTGATCCCTCTATGGACAACTGTGCCAAAGTGACCCCTCTTTGGTCTACTGTGTCAAAGTGATCCCTCTCTGGTCAACTGTGTCAAAGTGATCTCTCTCTCTGGCTAACTGCATCAAAGTGATCTTTCTCTAACCAACCGTGTCAAAGTGATCCCTCTATGGACAACTGTGCCAAAGTGACCCCTATTTGGTCAACTGTGTCAAAGTGATCTCTCTCTCTCTGGCTAACTGCATCAAAGTGATCTTTCTCTGGCCAACTGTGTCAAAGTGATCCCTCTTTGGCCAACTGCATCAAAGTGATCCCTCTCTGGTAAACTGCATCAAAGTGATCCCTCTCTGGTAAACTGTGTCAAAGTGATCCCTCTCTGGTAAAGTGTGTCAAAGTGATCCCTCTCTTGCCAACTGCATCAAACGATTAACACTCTGGTCAACTGTGTCAAAGTGATCCTTCTTTGGTCTACTGTGTCAAAGTGATCCCTCTATGGACAACTGTGCCAAAGTGATCCCTCTATGGACAACTGTTTCAAAGTGATCCCTCTATGGACAACTGTGCCAAAGTGACCCCTCTTTGGTCTACTGTGTCAAAGTGATCCCTCTCTGGTCAACTGTGTCAAAGTGATCTCTCTCTCTGGCTAACTGCATCAAAGTGATCTTTCTCTAACCAACCGTGTCAAAGTGATCCCTCTATGGACAACTGTGCCAAAGTGACCCCTATTTGGTCAACTGTGTCAAAGTGATCTCTCTCTCTCTGGCTAACTGCATCAAAGTGATCTTTCTCTGGCCAACTGTGTCAAAGTGATCCCTCTTTGGCCAACTGCATCAAAGTGATCCCTCTCTGGTAAACTGCATCAAAGTGATCCCTCTCTGGTAAACTGTGTCAAAGTGATCCCTCTCTGGTAAAGTGTGTCAAAGTGATCCCTCTCTTGCCAACTGCATCAAACGATTAACACTCTGGTCAACTGTGTCAAAGTAATCCCTCATCGATCAACTATGTCAAAGTGATCCCTTTCTAGCCAATTGCATCAAAGTGATCCCTCTCTGGCCAGCTGCATCAAACTAATCACTCTCTGATTAACTGTATCAAATTGATCCCTCTCTGATCAACTGTGTCAAAGTGATCCCTCTCTGATTAACCGTGTCAAACTGATCCCTCTCTGATTAACTGTGTCAAAGTGATCCCTCTCTGATTAACCGTGTCAAACTGATCCCTCTCTGATTAACTGTGTCAAAGTGATCCCTCTCTGGTCAGCTGCTTCAAAAAGATCCCTTTGTGCAGGGCCGATCCTAGGCAGGGTGCACAGGGTGCTTTGCACCCAGGCGCCTGCAGAGGTGGGGGCGCCAAAGTGCCAGATTTCTCCCCTCCCTCCTTCTCTCCATGTGTGTGTCCATCCAGAACTGATGTGTGAGCATAGGGCAGCCCGCCCAGCCTGGCAGTGCTCGGGGGAGGGGCCGCTCCTCTACCTGACACAAGGGTTCTAGTTTTCAGTGGATGCTGAGTGCTGATGGGCAGAAATGAATTCCTGGTAGTTGGATATACACCATGTAACCATACACGAGTGTATAGTAAAATACGGACTTTCTAGGCGTAGTACAGTTAAAAATTGATTATTTATTACATACAAAAAAGAAAAAACAAAGTATATATTAATTAAGGGCTCTTTCACACGTCCGTTCAGTTTTTTAGATCAGTTTTTTCCCCCTTCAGTTGATCCGTTTTTTCATCCGTTTTTCGTCCGTTTTCCATCCGTTTCCGTTCCGTTTTCCGTCCTTTTTTCATCAGTTTTTTTCATCCGTTTTTTTTTTTTTTTTTAGAACTTTTTTTTTTTCATTTTTACATATTTTGATGAAAAACTGACGTTAGCGGATCAGATGGTAAACGGATCATCCGCTAACGTCCGTTTTTCGTCCGTTCCGTTTTTTTGACGGAAGAAAAATAGGGTTTTCTTCCGTCCAAAAAAACGGAGCTTACCGCAGACGGATGTTAACGGACGTTAGCGGATGCGCATCCGCTAACGGACGCTAACCCATAGGGAAGCATTAAGGTCCGTTAACGGACGTCCAAAAAACGGACGAACTGAACGGACGTGTGAAAGAGCCCTAAAACATAAACTGTCACAAAAAGTGGCAGTTGATTAGCATATGTCAGAGTGAGACAGACCACAAGAAAGTATTTGTACATATATATACACAAGGTAACCAAAACGTAGATGTTTCACATCTATTATAGTTATGTAGAATTTTGGGAACCGGTACAGTTTCTATAGGTGGGGTGTCGCACGATGGTTAAACTGTACTACGCCTAGAAAGTCTGTATTTTACTATACACTCGTGTAGGGTTACATGGTGTATATCCATCTAAAATTAATTTCGGGACGTGGCATCCATATACCTTATTTGATCCACAGTTCCACTATGTGAGGATCAAAATGTAATTATTCAGGAATGAATTCCTCACACTGGGAGTCGGGGATCCTGCACGGTCTCCACCAACTTCAGTTGGAATGCCTCCCCCTCCCATCCCAATCTCGGGCTGCACAGAGAGAGAACCGATGTAAGTCACAGTGTTCAGTGTATGGCATGATAGATTGCATAGGATACACAGCCCCTGCCCGTTCCTGCGCCTCAGTTAGGCATGTGCAAAAGTGAAAAATTTGTTTTGTTTTGTTTCGTTTCGTTTTAATTCGTCATTTAATAAATTTCGTTAAGTTAGGTTCGTTACATGTGTTGAATTCGTTTTCGGAATTCGTTCGTTTTCGACCGAATTTCGAAAAATCCGGTCGAAAACGAAAATATTTCGACCGTTTTTCGGAATTCGTTCGTTTTCGACCGAATTTCGAAAAAAAACGGTCGAAAACGAAAATATTTCAACTAGATTAGAAAACAAATAGTCTCTTTTCGACTAGAATTTTTTTCGAATTAAATCCGAAAATATATATATATTTTTTTTTTTCGAATTCCGATCGAATTTAGTCCGCGGGTATTCGATTCGGAATTCGAAAAAAAAATTTTTTCGATTTCGACCATTTTTTTTTTTTCGAAATTCGGTCGAAAACGAACGAATTCCGAAAACGGTCGAAATTTTTCGCTAATATAGCAATTCGGGAATTCGTATGCATCCGAATGTCCGAATAATGGAAAATTCGTCCGAATTTCGATTCGGAACGAAACGAAATGCACATGCCTAGCCTCAGTAGTCCATCTACAGATGTGATGTATAATGAGATGTACAAAGAACCCTTTCACACTGACAGTGTGGGGGAGTCGGCGGTAAAGCGCCGCTATTTTTATAGGAATATTTCTGCACCCAGGCGCCTGTGACCCTAGGATCGGCCCTGCCTTGGTGGCCAACTGCGTCAAAGTGATCCCTCTCTGGTCAACTGCGTCAAAGTGATCCCTCTCTGGTCAACTGCGTCAAAGTGATCCCTCTCTGGCCAGTCCCCACTCTACCTTGCAGAATGTGAGTATCATGCTTGTTATATGGCGTACTCTTCGGAGCGTAGACATATGGGAGGTTGATATCCTAAAACTGGAGAGGGCAGAATCTGGTGCAGCTGTAGATGGCAGCCGATCAGCTTCTAACTTCTGCTTCTTCAATTAAGCCTTGACAAAAAAAAAAAAAACTGGAAGCCGATTGGCTTCTACACAGAGCTGCACCGGATTCTCCACCAATGGTGCCAATATGGAGCAAACGAGCCGAGCTGGTGATGAGCTAAAACCAGAATCCAGCGGTCTTCCTCTAGTATTGGAGAGAATGTGGACGGGTTTCTAAGGAAATAAAACACGCTGAGGAAGAGGAATAAAAAAGGTCGCGTACACACGACCGAGAAACTCGTGGGGCGAAAGTCATCGTTCCGCCCGTCGAGGTTCCCGTTCAGCTGTCGAAAAGCTCGTCGAGCCAAATTGCCCCATAGAACAAAGAGGAAATAGAGAACATGCTCTCTTTTTGGCTCGACGAGCTTCCCGACGGGACGCTCGGCGAAAAGTGTACACACGAGCGTTTTTCTCGGCAGAATACGTCTCCCACCGAGGTTCTTGCTGGATTCTGCCGAGAAACTCGGTCATGTGTACGCCGCCTAACTCTTCAAAGATAAAAATGGCTTCACAAGTAAACATTGCAAAGAGCGAGAATCTCTGAGCCGTACTCCGTGTCCCCGGCGCGGTGTGACAGGCGCTATAAATGGAGCGCAGGATGGACAGGCCGAGGCAGCGCCGTCGGTGTAATTAGTATGACTGGCATTCAGAGCCGCTCTCTTTGGTGGATAATTAACCCTCTAGATGCTCTGAGCACACGTGTTCCCTGCGCCTAGGGCAGCCGCGTTCCCGTAAGACCCGCGTTCTCTGCGAGAGACCGCCAATTTTTCGCTCTCGCTCTGGGCAGAGGATGTGGACCTCAGAGAGACGGAACGGGGAGAAGCAGCAGGAGGGTTCTTTTTTTTCCTTTTTCCAACTTAATTAACTTTTACTGAGATAACAACCTCGGCCACATCAGGAACACGTCTCCCCCGACCACCTCTGGGACTGTGCGGAGGAGGATTAGCAGGTTTGTGATTAGTGTGCCGGGCTTCCCCCCCCCCGAGTGGCCCTTCTGTCTCTGGGATCTGATCACCGCCGGTGACATATAAATTGGGATTCAGGGGAGAGATGTTCGCATTGTGTTGTTGTTGCGTTGACTGTTTCCTGATAAAAGTCGCGTCGCCTTCTGACAGCTCCGTCATGGAGGAGTACGGAGACGGACGGGCTCCTGAAACGCCCACGCCGTCCTCACAAGAAGATACAATCCTTCCGTTACATTTCTTACCGGAAACTTTTATTTTTTTAATGATAAAAAAAAGCTCTAAGCCGAGGTTCCCACCAGTGACGTTTGGGTTGTCCCCACCATGGGCTGGAGATTCACAATCCCCGCAAATTTATATGCAGATTCGTCCGGGAGAACATTTTGCACTGCGTGGTCCATCGACTATGACCAGCAGTAAGGAGGAGCTCAGGCGTGCTCGCAACACCACGTGCCCGCGCCCCCTCCACCAGGAAGCTGACACTCCGCAGAGTTAATCACAGGTACTCAGTGGCGGCAGGTGCTTAACATTTTTGGTGGGCGCAAAACAATTGCAGCCTCACTGTGCCCATCAAATGCAACCACTGTGCCATCAATTGTCACCACGGTGCCATGCCATCAAACGTAGCCACTGTGCCATTTATTGTCACCACTGTGCCATGCCATCAAACACAACCACTGTGCCATTTATTGTCACCACTGTGCCATGCCATCAAACACAACCACTGTGCCCATCAATTGTCACCACGGTGCCATGCCATCAAACGCAGCCACTTTGCCATCAATTGTCACCACTGAGCCATGCCATCAAACGCAGCCACTGTGCCCATCAATTGTCACCACGGTGCCATGCCATCAAACGCAGCCACTTTGCCATCAATTGTCACCACTGAGCCATGCCATCAAACGCAGCCACTGTGCCCTCAATTTTCACCACTGTGCCATGCCATCAAACACAGCCACTGTGCCCTCAATTTTCACCACTGTGCCATGTCATCAAACGCAGCCACTGTGCCCTCAATTTTCACCACTGTGCCATGCCATCAAACACAGCCACTGTGCCCTCAATTTTCACCACTGTGCCATGTCATCAAACGCAGCCACTGTGCCCTCAATTTTCACCACTGTGCCATGCCATCAAACGCAGCCACTGTGCCCTCAATTTTCACCACTGTGCCATGCCATCAAACGCAGCCAATGTGCCATCAATTGTCGCCACTGTGCCCTTTAATTGTCGCCACTGTGCCCTGTAAAATGCCCCTCCCCCGCCCAGCACTTACCTTTCTGGGGGTCAGCCATCCTCCTTCCACGTCCCTCGATGTCTTCTCCCACCCTAGATGTCGCTTCAGCCAATCAGGTTACCGGTAACCAGAACCGGTGAACCTGATTGGCTGAGACGTGTGTCAGTCCTATCCAAGGAACGCACAAATCCAAGAATCTATGTTATTGTATCAGTGGTGGTGCAAGAGCGAGAAGGGGTGGCGCTTCGGCACCCTGTATAGACGCACCGCCACTGCAGGTACTGTAGTGAGACATTTCCCGATCTGTGCAGCCCCCTATGGCTCTAATCAGGTGCTTCCAAAAAAATACCCCTGGAATTCGCTCTGGGAATGGCTTGCTCCTGAATTTTTCCTAAAGCATATATGGACAAATTCCAATCAAAACAAAAAAGACGATATCAAACTGAACTATATCACAGGCGTTCTCATTCTTGGGTACTGGGTAAACCCTTTCTTCATTCTTTACTCACTAACACCCTTAAAAGGACAGTGCACCACCTAAAGAAGGGCCCCACCGAAAGCTGGTCAACATTAATTACTAGGCACCAAGGTACTTCCTACCACTTCCAGGGGTATCCCCACACTAGAGACTCGTACACCCACCTGCCACCAGTGTTGTATTCGCAAGATGTGTATCATGGACATGCAATAATGTCTGGCAGCTTACCTGTCTCTCCATGTGTCCATTAGAGGACTGACTCTCTTATCTGGCTGCCTTTTATCATCTCTCCTTCCTGTATGGCTCCACCCCAGGTCATCCCAGGAACTCTATGTTAACCAGTTCACTGCTGATCTGCTTTGCTGTTCAACTTTCTTTGTTAGCTTGTGTTCCTGTTTGCCGTGTGCTACGTTTACCTTTGACCCCCATGTGTAGGCGGAGACCCCTGTGTGTAGGCGGAGACCCCCGTGTGTAGGCGGAGACCCCCGCGTGTAGGCGGAGATCCCCGCGTGTAGGCGGAGACCCCTGTGTGTAGGCGGAGACCCCCGTGTGTAGGCGGAGACCCCCGCGTGTAGGCGGAGACCCCATGTGTAGGCGGAGACCCCCGCGTGTAGGCGGAGACCCCTGTGTGCAGGTGAAGACCCCGTGTGTAGGCGGAGACCTCCGTGTGTAGGCAGAGACCCCCGTGTGTAGGCGGAGACCCCCGTGTGTAGGCGGAGACCCCCGCGTGTAGGCGGAGATCCCCGCGTGTAGGCGGAGACCCCATGTGTAGGCAGAGACCCCCGTGTGTAGGCAGAGACCCCCGTGTGCAGGTGGAGACCCCGTGTGTAGGCAGAGACCCCCGTGTGTAGGCGGAGACCCCCGTGTGTAGGCGGAAACCCCTGTCCTGTGTGAAGAGCGCGGTTTAGGACTTTGTAGCCACCAATTACACGCAAAGTTTTAGGCTTCCAGCTGCCAATTGCCGGGGGCCGGGAATAGACGGGATTGGTGGAGACCGGAAATAAGAAATCAAGAATTGTGAATAATGAGACCCGTGTCAGAGAGGAAAACGGCGGCAGACGAGTCCCCCGGTGGCGGGAACGCCTGTCAGTGCGGCGAGCCGCTTCCTAGAGATTCCTCGCTGTTATTTGAGGGCCAGAAAAAAGGAACGAGAGACACGTTGTATATTCCAGGGCTTGACACATTTTCTTTAACCCCTTCCATACTGGGGGGCACTTATGCCCCTTCCTGCCCAGGCCAATTTTCAGCTTCCGGCGCTGTCGCACTTTAAATGACAATTGCGCAGTCATGCTACACAGCACCCGAACAATTTTTTTATCATTTTGTCCCTCTGATCACCTCTGCGGTCTAAACCTTTTGCGCAACAACTAAAAAAAGACCGAAAATTACGGTTTTATTTTTTTCTGTTAATTTTTTGTAAATAAGTAAGTTTTCTTCTTCAATTACGGGCACTGATATGGCGGCACTGATGGGCACCGATAAGGCGGCACTGATGGGCACCAATGAGGTGGCACTGATGGGCACTGATAGGCGGCGCTGGTATGCGGCACTGATGGGCAGTGATGGGCACTCATGGGCGGCACTTATGTGTGGCACAGATGGGCACTGAGAGGTGGCACTGATGGAATTGCTGGGCATCACTTCAGTCAGTGCCCATGTTGCCAGTTAGTGCCTATTTGTGGGCACTGATTGGCATGTATTGTGCTCATTTTTTTTATAGTTGCCTATTGTTGCTTTATTGTTTTATTGGGTCCTGGCTGCTTCCCTGGTGGTCCAGTGTTGTCATCCTCGGCTCCCCATCTCCTCGGCTCCCCATCTCCTCGGTTCCCCATCTCCTCAGCTCCCCGCCCCCGGCTCCTCATCTCCTCGGCTCCCCATCTCCTCGGTTCCCCATCTCCTCAGCTCCCCGCCCCCGGCTCCTCATCTCCTCGGCTCCCCATCTCCTCGGTTCCCCATCTCCTCAGCTCCCCGCCCCCGGCTCCTCATCTCCTCGGCTCCCCATCTCCTTGGCTCTCCATCTCCTCGGCTCCCCATCTCCTCGGCTCCCCATCTCCTCAGCTCCCCGCCCCCGGCTCCTCATCTCCCCGGCTCCCCATCTCCTCGGCTCCCCATTTCCTCGGCTCCCCATCTCCTCATCTCCCCATCCCCGGCTCCCCATCTCCTCGGCTCCGCATTTCCTCGGGCTCCCCATATCCTCAGCTCCCCGCCCCCCCGGCTCCTCATCTCCTCCGCTCCCCATCTCCTCGGCTCCCCATCTCCTTGGCTCCCCATCTCCTCGGCTTCCCATCTCCTTGGCTCCTCATCTCCCCATCTCCTCATCTCCCCATCTCCTCATCTCCCCATCCCTGGCTCCTCATCTCCTTGGCTCCTCATTTCCTCGGCTCCCCATCTCCCCATCTCCTCGTCTCCCCATCCCTGGCTCCTCATCTCCTCGACTCCCCATCTCCTCGGCTCCTCATCTCCTCGGCTCCCCATCTCCTCAGCTCCCCACCCTGGGCTCCTCATCTCCTCGGCTCCCCATCTCCTCGGCTCCCCTTCTCCTCAGGTTCCCCATCTCCTTGGCTCCCCATCTCCTCGGCTTTCCATCTCCCCCGGTCCTCATCTCCTTGGCTCCCCATCTCCTTGGCTCCTCATCTCCTCGGCTCCCCATCTCCTCGGCTCCCCATCTCCTCATCTCCTCGGCTCCCCATCTCCTCGGCTTCCCATCTCCCCGGCTCCTCATCTCCTCAGCTCCCTATCTCTTTGGCTCCTCATCTCCTTAGCTCTCCATCTTCTCGGCTCCCCATCTCCTCGGCTCCCCATATCCTCAGCTCCCTGCCGCCCGGCTCCTCACCTCCTCGGCTCCCCACCTCCCGGCTCCTCATCTCCTCGGCTCTCCATCTCATCTCCTCAGCTCCCTCAGCTCCCCACCCCCCGGCTCCTCATCTCCTTGTCTCCCCATCTCCTCGGCTCCTCATCTCCTCAGCTCCCCATCTCCTCGGCTCCCCATCTCCTCGGCTCCCCATCTCCTCGGCTCCCCATCTCCTCGGCTTCCCATCTCCCCGGCTCCTCATCTCCTCAGCTCTCCATCTCCTCGGCTCCCCATCTCCTCGGCTCCCCATATCCTCAGCTCCCTGCCCCCCGGCTCCTCATCTCCTCGGCTCCCCCACCCCCCGGCTCCTCATCTCCTCGGCTCCCCATCTCATCTCCTCAGCTCCCCACCCCCCCGGCTCCTCATCTCCTCGGCTCCCCATCTCCTAGGCTCCTCATCTCCTCGGCTCCCCATCTCCTAGGCTCCTCATCTCCTCGGCTCCCCCACCCCCCGGCTCCTCATCTCCTCGGCTCCCCATCTCATCTCCTCAGCTCCCCACCCCCCCGGCTCCTCATCTCCTCGGCTCCCCATCTCCTAGGCTCCTCATCTCCTCGGCTCCCCATCTCCTAGGCTCCTCATCTCCTCGGCTCCTCATCTCCTCGGCTCCCCATCTCCTAGGCTCCTCATCTCCTCGGCTCCCCATCTCCTAGGCTCCTCATCTCCTCGGCTCCTCATCTCCTCGGCTCCTCATCTCCTCGGCTCCTCATCTCCTCGGCTCCTCATCTCCTGAAGAAGTTGGAATTACTGCAGTTCACGTCTCTACAGAATAATGTGATTCTCAGTACACAGGGAAGTCGCTCGGCGTCTGGCAGCTGTCACCCTGTCTTATGAAGAGAATCGCCTGAAATAGATTCTCGGTACCTGTGTACCTTCTCCTCCTCTCTCCTCACATTAACTCCTTCCCTCCCCCCGCTCCGCACGTCTCACGCCTGCCACCCCAACCAGGATAAAGGTGTCCACCGACACATATCAGAGAGACCTCCGATTCCACCGACACGTGTCAGAGAGACCGCCGACCCCACCGTCACGTGTCAGAGAGACCGCCGACCCCACCGTCACGTGTCAGAGAGACCACCGACCCCACCGTCACGTGTCAGAGAGACCACCGACCCCACCGTCACGTGTCAAAGAGACCTCCGATTCCACCGACACGTGTCAGAGAGACCGCCGACCCCACCGTCACGTGTCAGAGAGACCGCCGACCCCACCGCCACGTGTCAGAGAGACCGCCGACCCCACCGTCACGTGTCAGAGAGACCTCCGATTCCACCGTCACGTGTCAGAGAGACCGCCGATTCCGATTCAGAGAGACCGCCGACCCCACCGTCCGTCAGAGAGACCGCCGACCCCACCGCCACGTGTCAGAGAGACCGCCGATTCCACCGACACGTGTCAGAGAGACCTCCGATTCCACCGACACGTGTGAGAGAGACCGCCGACCCCACCGTCACGTGTCAGAGAGACCGCCGACCCCACCGTCACGTGTCAGAGAGACCTCCGATTCCACCGTCACGTGTCAGAGAGACCGCCGATTCCACCGACACGTGTCAGAGAGACCGCCGATTCCACCGACACGTGTCAGAGAGACCGCCGACCCCACCGTCACGTGTCAGAGAGACCGCCGACCCCACCGTCACGTGTCAGAGAGACCTCCGATTCCACCGTCACGTGTCAGAGAGACCGCCGATTCCACCGACACGTGTCAGATCCCCCCAACAATAGATCCCCAGGAACAAAATACCCCCTATAAACAATAGAACACTATCAGTCAGTAAACAGTAGATCCGTCTCAGCAATAACAGCCTCCCTCAGGCAACAGAAGATCCCTCAGCAACATGGGAGGAGCCTTTAAAAATTATGTACATGGGAGGAGCCTGTGATACTTATGTACATGGGAGGAGCCTGTGATACTTATTTACGTGGGAGGAGCCTGTGATACTTATTTACATGGGAGGAGCCTGTGATACTTATGTACATGGGAGGAGCCTGTGATACTTATTTACATGGGAGGAGCCTGTGATACTTATGTACATGGGAGGAGCCTGTGATACTTATGTACATGGGAGGAGCCTGTGATACTAATGTACATGGGATGAGTATAAGTTATGTACATGGGAGGAGTCTGTGATACTTATGTACATGGGAGGAGCCTGTGATAATTAAGTACATGGGAGGAGCCTGTGATACTTATGTACATGGGAGGAGCCTGTGATACTTATGTACATGGGAGGAGCCTGTGATACTTATGTACATGGGAGGAGCCTGTGATACTTATGTATGTGGGAGGAGTCTGTGATACTTATGTACATGGGAGGAGTCTGTGATACTTATGTACATGGGAGGAGCCTGTGATACTTATGTACGTGGGAGGTGTCTGTAAAACGTATGTACATGGGAGGAGCCTGTGATAATTAAGTACATGGGAGGAGCCTGTGATACTTATGTACATGGGAGGAGCCTGTGATACTTATGTACATGGGAGGAGCCTGTGATACTTATGTACATGGGAGGAGCCTGCGATACTTATGTACATGGGAGGAGCCTGCGATACTTATGTACATGGGAGGAGCCTGTGATACTTATGTACATGGGAGGAGCCTGCGATACTTATGTACATGGGAGGAGCCTGTGATACTTATGTACATGGGAGGAGTATAAGTTATGTACATGGGAGGAGTCTGTGATACTTATGTACATGGGAGGAGCCTGTGATACTTATGTACATGGGAGGAGCCTGTGATACTTTGTACATGGGAGGAGCCTGTGATACTTATGTACATGGGAGGAGCCTGTGATACTTATGTACATGGGAGGAGCCTGCGATACTTATGTACATGGGAGGAGCCTGTGATACTTATGTACATGGGAGGAGTATAAGTTATGTACATGGGAGGAGTCTGTGATACTTATGTACATGGGAGGAGCCTGTGATACTTATGTACATGGGAGGAGCCTGTGATATTTTGTACATGGGAGGAGCCTGTGATACTTATGTACATGGGAGGAGTCTGTGATACTTATGTACATGGGAGGAGTCTGTGATACTTATGTACATGGGAGGAGCCTGTGATACTTATGTACGTGGGAGGAGTCTGTGATACTTATGAGTGTGGGAGGAGCCTGTGATACTTATGTATGTGGGAGGAGCCTGTGATACTTATGTACATGGGAGGAGTCTGTGATACTTATGTACATGGGAGGAGTCTGTGATACTTATGCGTGTGGGAGGAGCCTGTGATACTTTGTACGTGGGAGGGGCCTGTGATACTTATGTACATGGGATTTTTTTCCTTTATTCTTTTTAATAAATTTGCAAAGATTTCAAACAAACTTCTCTCACGCTGTCATTATGGGGAAATTGTTTGTAGAATTTTGAGGATAATAATGAATTGATTCCATTTTGGAATACGGCTGTAACATAAAATGTGGAAGAAGTGAAGCGCTGTGAATACTTTCGGGTTGCACTGTGTGTGTAGAATTCTCGTTTAGTAAATCACATTAATACACTGAAGGGTTTTTTTTTCTTCCTGGATTTTCTGCAAAGTAACTGAAAAGATAAAAGTAAACCCCACTCACTCCTTTGTGCCCGAGTCCCCTCCCCCACACCTTGATGTTTATTAATCTCTAAAACAGATTCTTCTCCAGAGATCCCGGAAAAGATTCGATGAAAATCCGAGACATAACTGGGAATCTCTTTTTGGCAGGCGCCTCCCGCCGGCGTGAGCGGAGTGTCGGGGTGACAGACGCGGGTCTCGCACTTCTGGTTGCTTCCCAATGACATCCAAAGTTAGGAAATTAAGGGATATGAATAAAAGATTTCCCTCATTAGTCACGCGGCTTCCCGATGTGTGACTCGGGCGGATCGTGGGAACAGATTTCGAGTGTGCGCGGCGTTCGGCAGAAAAGGTTATTGCGACGGGGACAAGAGGCGCTTCAAGTGTGGACACTGCGATGACACGGAGGAGTCAGGGGCTTTGATTTCCTATAATCACCAAACAGATCAATGATTAAAAGGACTTGGCGGGGGAAAAAAAATGATCTTAATTGAGATTGAGCCGCGGCTTGTGAGCGGCGACCGCTGTTTTGGCATCTCCGTAAAGCAAGAATAATAGAGCGAAATGCGCTGGCATCTCCATCGAGACAGAAGATAAGAAGTGCCGTCATTTGTTATATTAAGAGGAATTACTGCAATAAGCATGAGAGCAGATCATAGCCGTCCGCCTCCTTTGATTGCACATTCAAGTCTTAGTCATCTGGAAATGTGACTCTAGGCCTAAGCGTGTCCGAGTGTGGCCCGAGTGTGGCCCAAGCATGCTCCGAGTGTGGCCCAAGTATGGCACGAGTGTGGCCCAAGTGTGGCCCGAGTGTGGTCTGAGCGTGGCTCGAGCATGGCCCAAGCGTGGCCCAAGCATGGTCCAAATGTGGCCCGAGCGTGACCTGAGTGTGGCCGAAGCATGGCCCAGTGTGGCCCAAGCATGTCCCGAGATGTGGCCCAAGCATGGCACAAGTGTGGCCCGAGCATGGCACAAGCGTGGCATGATTGTGGCCAGAGCGTGGCCCAAGCATGTCCCAAGTGTGGCCCAAGCATTTCCCAAGTCTGGCCAAGTATGGCACGAGTGTGGCCCGAGGGTGGTCTGAGCGTGTCCCAAGCATGGTCCAAATGTGGCCCGAGCCTGACCTGAGTGTGGCCTGAGTGTGGCCCGAGCATATCCCGAGTGTGGCCCAAGCATGGCACAAGTGTGGCCCGAGCATGGCACAAGCGTGGCATGAGTGTGGCCCGAGCGTGGCCCAAGCATGTCCCAAGTGTGGCCCAAGCATTTCCCAAGTGTGGCCCAAGCATTTCCCAAGTGTGGCCCAAGTATGGCCCAAGTGTGGCCCGAGTGTGGTCTGAGCGTGGCTCGAGCAAGGCACTAGTGTGGCCCGAGCATGGCCCAAGCGTGGCCCAAGCATGGCCCAAATGTGGCCCGAGCGTGACCTGAGTGCGGCCGGAGCATGGCCCAAGTGTGGTCCGAGTGTGGTACGAGCGTGGCCCGAGCGTGGCACAAGTGTGGCTGTAAGAAAAGTCCAGTTAACAGACGTGCATTGGTGCGCAGGCACGGGCAAACCAGTGTGAGTACAAGGAATGACTTGTATTGGCGCATGTGGGAGCGCGCACAGGTGCGAGCAGGCGCACGCATGGGCATCCGCTCCATAGGGCAAGGGGGGGAAATTGACCCCCCCTGGAAAATCGAGAAGGTGTTGAAGAGTCTAGCGGCTAAGGCCTGTCTGAGCGGTTTCGGCCCGGATGTCACACAGGCCTAGCGAGCAGACTGAAGCCGACTCCCCTTAATGTGTACACAGGGGGAGGGAACCTACTGTTCCTGTGCCACACTGATGGCTGATCTGAGGTACTGAATGGGATGGGGGGGGGGGTCCGTCTGTGCTGAAGAAGGGTCTGTGCTGAATGGTGGGGACTGTGCAGAAGGGGGGGGTCTGTGCTGAATGGGGGGTCCATCTGTGCTGAATGGAGATGTCTGTACTGAAGGGAGATATAAGCTGAAGGGGGGGTCTGTCCGGAATGGGGGGGGGTCTGTGCTGAAGGTGGGGTCCATCTGTGCTGAAGGGGGGTCTGTACATTCTCTAGGCTATATTTATATGGGCATGGATTGAAGCTGATTAATCTCAAAAGCTAATACACACTCCCAGCTGGCCGCGTTATCGGTAAAGTGCCACTAAAAAGCGGCATTTTACCATCGTTTTAGCTGCACTATTCGGCCACTAGCGATTTTAACCCCAGTTAGCATTCTAAGAAAGGGTTAAATGTGACTGTGTATCACCGCTGCCGAAGCGCCCCCCTCTGAAAAAATTTCAGCGGACGCCCATGGGCACACGTGCACGTACTGGCGCCAGTCAAGTATATTTAAACTGAGCATTGACACTGACACATTGCTGAGCGGACTTTCAGCTCGTTCCTGTTTACCTGATCTATTTCAGTTTCCTGTGTCTTGACGGCTTTACCTATACCTTCCCTTGGACCTCCACCTGCCTACCTGTGACCTCCTTGGTTTGGGTTTGATTCCACTCCTGCCTTATGCTCCTGTACCTGTACCTTGCTGCCCGACTATGTACTAAACCCGGTCTGTATCCGGCCCAGCCAGTGGCATCTGCTACATTGGCCCTTGTGCCACTCTGTGTCCCTTGCTCCCTGTTATCTCTACCAGGGGCATTAGACAGTAAGTGAGGCCAGAGCGAGGCCCGAGTGTAGCCTGAGTGTGACCCGAGGGTGGCCAGAGTGTAGCCTGAGTGTGACCTGAGTGTAACCCAAGCGAGGCCCGAGTGTAGCCTGAGTGTGACCCGAGTGTGGCCAGAGTGTAGCCTGAGTGTGACCTGAGTGTAATCCAAGCGTGGCCTGAGTGTGACCTGAGTGTGACCTGAGTGTGGCCAGAGTGTGGCCCGAGTGTGGCCCGAGTGTGGCCAGAGTGTGGCCCGAGTGTGGCCCGAGTGTGGCCAGAGTGTGGCCAGAGTGTGGCCAGAGTGTAGCCTGAGTGTAGCCTGAGTGTGGCCGCCTGAGTGTGGCCAGAGCGTAGCCTGAGTGTGGCCCGAGTGTAGCCTGAGTGTGGCCAGAGTGTAGCCTGAGTGTGGCCACCTGAGTGTGGCCAGAGTGTAGCCTGAGTGTAGCCTGAGTGTGGCCGCCTGAGTGTGGCCAGAGCGTAGCCTGAGTGTGGCCGCCTGAGTGTGGCCAGAGCGTAGCCTGAGTGTTGCCCGAGTGTAGCCTGAGTGTGGCCCGAGTGTGGCCCGAGTGTGGCCAGAGTGTGGCCAGAGTGTGGCCCGAGTGTGGCCAGAGTGTGGCCAGAGTGTGGCCAGAGTGTGGCCAGAGTGTAGCCTGAGTGTAGCCTGAGTGTAGCCTGAGTGTAGCCCGAGTGTGGCCCGAGTGTAGCCCGAGTGTAGCCTGAGTGTGGCCAGAGCATAGCCTGAGTGTGGCCACCTGAGTGTGGCCAGAGCGTAGCCTGAGTGTTGCCCGAGTGTAGCCTGAGTGTGGCCCGAGTGTGGCCCGAGTGTGGCCCGAGTGTGGCCCGAGTGTGGCCAGAGTGTGGCCAGAGTGTGGCCAGAGTGTGGCCAGAGTGTGGCCTGAATGTAGCCTGAGTGTGGCCCGAGTGTGGCCCGAGTGTGGCCCGAGTGTGGCCCGAGTGTAGCCCGAGTGTAGCCCGAGTGTGGCCCGAGTGTGGCCCGAGTGTGGCCAGAGTGTGGCCTGAGTGTAGCCTGAGTGTAGCCTGAGTGTGGCCCGAGTGTGGCCCGAGTGTAGCCCGAGTGTAGCCTGAGTGTGGCCAGAGCGTAGCCTGAGTGTGGCCACCTGAGTGTGGCCAGAGCGTAGCCTGAGTGTGGCCGCCTGAGTGTGGCCAGAGTGTAGCCTGAGTGTGGCCAGAGTGTAGCCTGAGTGTGGCCTGAGTGTAGCCTGAGTGTGGCCTGAGTGTGGCCTGAGTGTGGCCAGAGTGTGGCCGCCTGAGTGTGGCCGCCTGAGTGTGGCCGCCTGTGTGTGGCCAGAGTGTAGCCTGAGTGTGGCCCCCTGAGTGTGGCCGCCTGAGTGTGGCCAGAGCGTAGCCTGAGTGTGGTGGCCAAAGTACAGCCTGAGTGTGACCCGAGCATGGTCAGACTGTGGCCTGACTGTGACCCGAGCGTGGCCAGAGTGTGGCCCAAAGGTAGCCTGACTGTGACCTGAATGTGGCCCGAGTGTGGCCGGAGCGTGGCCCGAGTGTGGCCGGAGCGTGGCCAGAGTGTGGCCCAAAGGTAGCCTGACTGTGACCTGAATGTGGCCCGAGTGTAGCCTGAGTGTGGCCCGAGTGTGACCCGAGCGTGGCCAGAGTGTGGCCCAAAGGTAGCCTGACTGTGACCTGAATGTGGCCCGAGTGTAGCCTGAGTGTGGCCCTAATGTGACCCGAGCGTGGCCAGAGTGTGGCCAAAAGGTAGCCTGACTGTGACCTGAATGTGGTCCGAGTGTGGCCGGAGCGTGGCCCGAGTGTGGCCGGAGCGTGGCCCTCACAATCCTCATGTTGTGCGGAGTACAAAGGAGGACTGTGTTCTTTTTGCGGTACAAATGAGGAGGGAACGAGGCTTTCGGTACAAGATCTGGAATTCCGCTTCCTTTTTATCTCCAGGAATCAAAGGGAAAGCCGGGAATTCAGCGTTGTGATAAAAGACGTTCAAATATTTGCTGGTGAAAGGAAATGAGGTCCCTTGTTTCACAGACGCCGCACTTCAAACAGCGCCGAGTCTATTAGGAGAGGTTTGTATATTAGGACAAGCTCCTCGGGAGCATGAGTGGCAATTCCTTCCCCCTCCCCCCTCCCGCAATCCCTGGCGTCTAATGACTCAACACGCGTTCGCGGAGCTCGGAACGCGCCGGAGCCCGGGGTACTCACAAGACTGACAGCAGCTACAATGACAGGAAAATAATCAAAGAGACGGAGAAGGGAAAAGTCAAATGGAAGTTTTTGTAATGTAATTCTATCCTGCGGTGAAACCCGCGAGGTGTTTACTCCAGACGGCTGCCGTGTACGGCGCGTGTCAGGGCAATAAAATGCTCCGTACATCACTCCGGGACGGGAACGCCGGGAACAAGGCCCTTCAAATATCCTGCAAGCCCAGAAAAAAGAAAATCCTCACTTCCTGTGTGGACTGACACACATCTGGATCAGTGGGGGCCGGTGCACAATATTTTATGGGGGGGGGGGGGGGCAGCAAACCAAAGTCACCCCACGCCACAGGAGACGGACGGAAGGTGGTGATCTGGTGACCTCCCGCGAGCGCTTTGGAGATGGGCGTGAAGGCGGTGATGTCCCCCCCCCCCGAACGAAAGGAGACGGCAGTGATCCTTCTCCCCCGTGATAGGATACGGACGTGAAGGTGGTGATCCCCGCGCAATGGGAGGGGGACATGAAGGAGGTGATCCCTCGCCGTGTGATGGGAGACGGACATGAAGGCGGAGGCGGTGATTCCCGCCCACGCGATGGTAGACTGACGTGAAGGCGGTGATCCCTCCCCCTGCGCATGTGGGAGACTGACGTGAAGGTGGTGATCCCTCCCCCATGCGGGAGATGGACAGAGGACTCCTTACCTTAGGAAGTAGATGACAGGGATCTGGGGTGGGGCTGATGCTCTTTGCAGCGACTCCTCGCTCTGGGGCCTAGGACTCGATGGGAGACGGATGTAAAGGCAGGTGTCCCAATACTTTTGGGAATATTGGCCCAGATTCACAGACATCGGCGCACATTTATGCCGCCGTAGCGTATCTCTTTTACGCTACGCCGGCGCAGCGCAGGGAGGCAAGCATGGAATTAAAGCAAATGCTCCCAACTCTGCGCCGGCGTAGCGTATATTCCGTAGGCGTAAGTGGAAGTGGGCTGGAAGTGGGCGTGATCCATGCTAATGATGGGCCGGGTGCCAGAAAAGTACTTAAAATGAACTGCGCATGTGTCGGGACATGGACGTATCCCCGTGCGCATGCGCACAACCACGTCGGAACAACTGCCTAAGAGACGCCGGATCACTGTGTACGCCGTGAACGTAACCTACGCCCAGCCACACCCACGTCGGCCCATATTCACAGACGTCCAACGTACAATACGTAAGGCTTGTGTTCCCTGCTCCAGACCTTTGCATGGGTTTCGCCTCATCTATGGGGAATAACTTTACGCCGGACGTAAAACTTACGCAAACCGCGTATATCATGCGCCGGGCGCAAGTACGTTCCTGAATCGGCGTATCTCCCTCATTTGCATATTTCCATTGGAAATCAATGGGAGCGCCACATGCGTCCAGCGTAAATATGCGCCCCACTCTACGCCGGCGTAGGCAAGTTACGTCGGGGGGATGAAGTCAGTTTTTAGGCGTATCTTAGCTTGTGGGTCCGGCGCACAGATACGACGGCGCATATTTGTACTTACGTGGCGTATCTGGAGACACGTTGGCGTAAGTGCTTTGTGAATCGGGGCCAAAGTGTTACATAGAGTTACATAGTAAATCTGGCCCCTGTTGGGCTCCCAAGTGGAGCAGGTAGGGCGGGGTGAGTGGGAGGCCCCCCCTCACACCCGCCATTGCCACCCCGGGGCATGGAGAAGGACGGCAGTTTGCCTCTGGGGGGAGGGTCTGCCTACTCCCAACTCCTGCAGTCCGGCTCCTCTCTCTCTCTCTCTCTCTCTCGAGTTCACGCACAAAATACACAAAAAAAAAGGAAACGGGCCGGATTCAGATACATTTGCGTATCTTCTTTACGCTACGCCGCCGCAACTTAGAGAGGCAAGTGCTGTATTCACAAAGCACTTGCGTCCTAAGTTACGGCGGCGTAGCGTAAATGGACCGGCGTAAGCCCGCGTAATTCAAAGGAGGTGGAAGGTGGGCGTGATACATGTTAATGACCCGTGACCCCATGCAAATGATGGGCCGAACGAACGGCGCATGCGCCATCCGTGGACGTATCCCAGTGCGCATGCTCTGAATCACGTTGCAAATACGCAATGCTTTCTACGTGAACGGAACTTACGCCCAGCCCTAGTCGCGTACGACTTACGCAAACTACGGAAAATTCGATGCTGTTCCCACGTCCATACTGAACATTGGCTGCGCCTCATATAGCAGGGGTAACTTTACGCCGGTCATACGCCTTACGGAAACGACGTATATCAATGCGCCGGGCGCAAGTACGTTCGTGAATCGGCGTATCTAGCTCATTTGCATATTTTTAATGGGAACGCCGAATGCGTCAAGCGTAACTATGCGCCCACGATACGCCAGCGTAGGCAAGTTACGCCGGACGACTGAAGCGACGGCGCACATTGGAATTTACGGCGGCGTATCGGGAGATACGCCGGCGTAGATTCTTTCTAAATCTGGCCCAACAAGTCCATCCAGTTCAACCAAGAGAGCCACTGAATGGGTTAGATAGGAACGCCCACAGACTGGAGGGAATAGCGGCTGATCCCTACACACAATCGGATACAATTTCGTGTCTCCAAGGCCCCCTGTCCTCTGTCATTCCTGATATAGACTTTAATAATACATAACATTCGATGAACATTGTCACCTGTGTATGACAACCTTCACCTGTGAATGACAACCTTCACCTGAGTATGACAACCTTCACCTGTGTATGACAACCTTTACCTGTGTATGACAACCTTCACCTGAGTATGACAACCTTCACCTGAGTATGACAACCTTCACCTGTGTATGACAACCTTCACCTGTGTACGACAACCTTTACCTGAGTATGACAACCTTCACCTGTGTACGACAACCTTCACCTGTGTATGACAACCTTCACCTGTGTATGACAACCTTTACCTGTGTATGACAACCTTTACCTGTGTATGACAACCTTCACCTGTGTACGACAACCTTCACCTGAGTATGACAACCTTCACCTGTGTATGACAACCTTCACCTGTGTACGACAACCTTTACCTGAGTATGACAACCTTCACCTGTGTATGACAACCTTCACCTGTGTATGACAACCTTCACCTGTGTATGACAACCTTCACCTGTGTACGACAACCTTTACCTGTGAATGACAACCTTCACCTGAGTATGACAACCTTCACCTGTGTATGACAACCTTCACCTGTGTATGACAACCTTCACCTGTGTACAACAACCTTCACCTCCCCGTCATCACGGAATCTTTCCATCCTTCTAAAACTCTGCAGAAAAGAAGTTTGGACCCGGAGCGATGCCAAAGATCGAAGGAAGATTCATAAACGCCACCAGGAGTCTTCATAAATAAAACAGTCAAGGTCAGGCACACGAACATTTGTCAGCGTGCGTGCTCCGCGCGTCCCTACAAAACGAGCCCAGGCTCTGCCAAATATCATTTTCACAGCTCGTGCTCCACTTCTCCGCCGCCCTCACTTCTCACTCTTCCCACACCCACGGCTTGGAGGGCCCACTCCATCTGTCTGTGTTTGCTGCCTTAATCCCTCTCTCTGGGATGGCGGCAGACGGGCTTTAAAGCCGAACTGTAAGAATTCCGCGGCCTTTGTGCGCAATTGTTGGCAGCGGTATGACACATGGCTGATAATGCGTCCATTTCCGATGCATGGTGTCAATGTGTGAGTAATCGCTCTTACATATGGGATTGGCGGGCGATGGCAGAGAGCATCCTAGAGGCGGGTGATGGCAGAGGGCATCCTAGAGGCGGGCGATGGCAGAGGGCATCCTAGAGGCGGGCGATGGCAGAGGGCATCCTAGAGGCCGGCGATGGCCAGGGATGGACTGGCCATTGGGACTACAGGGAGTTTCCCGGTGGGCCGATGGCTCAGTGGGCCGGCTTCAGTGACAGCGAACTGCTGCTCCCCTCTTCTACTCTGTCTCTCCCTTCCCACAGCGCTCACCTGGGGGGAACAGAGAAGCAGGGGGAGGACCAGAGGAGCAGGGACGACAAAAGAGGAGCATGGGGGAGGGGACAGACTGCTAACTCAACAGCTATGACCTGGGAGTTTCTCACTTCTGCCTAATCTTGTCCCATAAGGGGGGGCACCAAACTGATTCTTTGCCCCGGGTGAAATAATGTCTAGCTTCCCCACTGGTAATGTCTAGCTTCCCCACTAATAAAGTAGAATGGCTAGTGACTAGTGAAGGGGGATAGGGGGCTTGGGTGGCCGGGGGGGCGGGAGTTGTCAGGATGCCATGGGAGAGACCTGTCAAAGTGGGCCAGTCTGGATGAAGTCCAGGGCCAAATTTTTGTCCCAGTCCAGCCCTGGCGATGGCAGAGGGCATCCTAGAGGCGGGCGATGGCAGAGGGCGTCCTAGAGGCGGGCGATGGCAGAGGGCGTCCTAGAGGCGGGCGATGGCAGAGGGCGTCCTAGAGGCCGGCGATGGCAGAGGGCGTCCTAGAGGCGGGCGATGGCAGAGGGCGTCCTAGAGGCGGGCGATAGGCATGTGCAAAAGTGAAAAATTCGTTTCGTTTCGTTTCGTTTCAATTCGTCATTTAATAAATTTCGTTAAGTTAGGTTCGTTACATGTGTTGAATTCGTTTTCGGAATCCGTTCGTTTCGACCGAATTTCGAAAAATCCGGTCGAAATCGAAAATATTTCGACCGGTTTTCGAATTTGTTCGTTTTCGACCGAATTTCGAAAAAAAACGGTCGAAATCGAAACTATTTCAACCAGATTAGAAAACAAATAGTCTCTTTTCGAATAGAATTTTTTTCGAATTAAATCCGAAATTTTTTTTTTTTTTTTTTTTTTTTTTTTTCGAATTCCGATCGAATTTAGTCCGCGGGTATTCGATTCGAAATCCTAAAAAAATTTTTTTCGATTTCGACCGTTTTTTTTTTCGAAATTCGGTCGAAAACGAACGAAATCCGAAAACGGTCGAAATTTTTCGCTAATATAGCAATTCGGGAATTCGTATGCATCCGAATGTCCGAATAATGGAAAATTCGTCCGAATTTCGATTCGGAACGAAACGAAATGCACATGCCTAGCGGGCGATGGCAGAGGGCGTCCTAGAGGTCGGTGTGGCAGAGAGAGTACTAGAGGCGAGCGATGGCAGAGGGCATCCTAGAGGCGGGCGATGGCAGAGGGCGTCCTAGAGGCGGGCGATGGCAGAGGGCGTCCTAGAGGCCGGCGTGGCAGAGAGAGTCCTAGAGGCGGGCGATGGCAGAGGGCATCCTAGAGGCGGGCGATGGCAGATGGCGTCCTAGAGGCGGGAGATGGCAGATGACGTCCTAGAGGCGGAAGATGGCAGAGGGCGTCCTAGAGGCGGGAGATGGCAGATGACGTCCTAGAGGCGGGAGATGGCAGATGACGTCCTAGAGGCGGGAGATGGCAGAGGGCGTCCTAGAGGCGGGAGATGGCAGATGACGTCCTAGAGGCGGGAGATGGCAGATGGCGTCCTAGAGGTGGGCAATGGCAGAGGGCGTCCTAGAGGCGGGAGATGGCAGATGGCGTCCTAGAGGTGGGCAATGGCAGAGGGCGTCCTAGAGGCGGGAGATGGCAGATGACGTCCTAGAGGCGGGAGATGGCAGAGGGCGTCCTAGAGGCAGGAGATGGCAGATGGCGTCCTAGAGGCGGGCGATGGCAGAGGGCGTCCTAGAGGCAGGAGATGGCAGATGGCGTCCTAGAGGCGGGCGATGGCAGAGGGCGTCCTAGAGGCAGGAGATGGCAGATGGCGTCCTAGAGGCGGGCGATGGCAGAGGGCGTCCTAGAGGCGTCTGCTTGAGGTTCAACCTGTCTGAGGTCCAATCTGTCTGAGGTCCCAACTGTCTGAGGTCCCAACTGTCTGAGGTCCCAACTGTCTGAGACCTGACTACTCCCTTGTTTGCCGTCTGACTCTGGCCCTGACTAGACCTAACTATTCTCCTATTTAACCCCTGCCTCAACCTCTGCCTGGACCTGACTATTCTCTTGTGTACCAGCTGCCTGACCCTTGCCTGCTCCTGACTATACTCTTGTGTACCCCTTGCATCAGCCCCTGCCTGAACCTGACTACTCTCTTGTGTATAACCTGCATTGACCTCTGCCTGGACCTTACTCTCTTGTTTTCCACATGCCTCAACCTCTGCCTGGACCTGACTATTCTCTTGTGTACCCCTTGCATCAGCCCCTGCCTGAACCTGACTCTTCTATCGCTGACCCCCTATTGTACAGTCTCCACACCAAAGCCTTCGTTGTCCCTGCTCATCCCTTGGTGAGTGGATCCTTGGGGCCACGACCTGGTACCGGTATGGGAGGAATGGAAACCATGTCCACCATCAGCCGCTCTGGTGAAATCTGACTGTCGGTCAGACATCTGCATGTCCCCGGACCCCTTGGATCTGCAAGATGCACCCAAATCACCAGGAGGGATTGAACCCCCATCTCTGATTCCAAGTCTGACTGCAGATAGAAGAAAAAACAGACATACATACATGTGTAGATCTGACGTGTGTGTGTGTGGGGGGGGGGGGGGGCAGAGCGACAATCGAAAGGCAGCGGCAAATATACAGAATAGACTTCCAGCTCTTTAGACGTGAATCTCTAGCAGAGGCTTTATTTCGGGTTGGATGACCGAAGATCCGAAGGCCTTCCACACTTTGTATCCACAGGAAGAAAGTCGTCTTTTATTTTCTTTCTCTCCTCCTGAGTTCCCGCAGGCGAGACGCGGCGCCCCGTGGACATCGCCTTCCCTTCACTATCACATACCGGGAGCGGGGTCACCGCGGGGTCACTCCGCTATTCTGTTTTTTTTCCCGGCTTCCTCTTTTGTGTTTTCATATCTTTTGCTCAGTTGGGCGACCAAAATAGTTCCACCTTTCACTTCAAATCTGCGGGGCTGGGAGCTTCACTGCGCATTCCGTCTGCACCAAACCTTTGCTGGATAGCATACACTATATTACCAAAAGTATTGGGACGCCGGCCCTTACACGCACATGAACTATAATAACATCCCAGTCTTAGTCCGGAGGGTTCAATATTGAGTTGTCCCCGCCCTTTGCAGCTATAACACCTTCACCTCTTCTGGGAAGGTTGTCTATAATGTTTAGGGGTGTGTCTATGGGAAGGCCGCTCACAAGGTTTAGGGGTGTGTCTATGGGAAGGCCGTCCACAAGGTTTAGAGGTGTGTCTATGGGAAGATCCATCCACAAGTTTTAGGGGTGTGTTTGTGGAAAGGCCGTCCACAAGGTTTAGGGGTGTGTCTATGGGAAGGCCGTCCACAAGGTTTAGGGGTGTGTCTATGGGAAGGCGGTCCACAAGGTTTAGGGGTGTGTCTATGGGAAGGCCGTCCACAAGGTTTAGGGGTGTGTCTATGGGAAGGCCGTCCACAAGGTTTAGGGGTGTGTCTATGGGAAGGCCGCTCACAAGGTTTAGGGGTGTGTCTATGGGAAGGCTGTCCACAAGGTTTAGGACGGTGTCTATGGGAAGGCTGTCCACAAGGTTTAGGAGGGTGTCTATGGGAAGGCCGTCCACAAGGTTTAGGGGTGTGTCTATGGGAAGGCCGTCCACAAGGTTTAGGGGTGTGTCTATGGGAAAAGGCCGTCCACAAGGTTTAGGGGTGTGTCTATGGGAAGAGGCCGTCCACAAGGTTTAGGAGTGTGTCTATGGGAAAGGCCGTCCACAAGGTTTAGGGGTGTGTCTATGGAAGGCCGTCCACAAGGTTTAGGGGTGTGTCTATGGAAGAAGGCCGCTCACAAGGTTTAGGGTGTGTCTATTCTACTATGGGAAGGCTGTCCACAAGGTTTAGGAGGGTGTCTACGGGAAGACTGTCCACAAGGTTTAGGAGGGTGTCTATGGGAAGGCCGTCCACAAGGTTTAGGGGTGTGTCTATGGGAAGGCCGTCCACAAGGTTTAGGAGGGTGTCTATGGAAGGAAGGAAGGCCGTCCACAAGGTTTAGGGGTGGTCTAGGAAGTGTCTATGGGAGGGTGTAGGCCGTCCACAAGGTTTAGGGGGTGTGTCTATGGGAAGGCCGTCCACAAGGTTTAGGGGTGTGTCTATGGGAAGGCCGTCCACAAGGTTTAGGGGTGTGTCTATGGGAAGGCCGTCCACAAGGTTTAGGGGTGTGTCTATGGGAAGGCCGTCCACAAGGTTTAGGGGTGTGTCTATGGGAATGTTTGACCATTCTTCCAACAGAGCATTTGTGAGGTCAGGCATCTCTCGGGACCTTTTGGGGTAAGACTGCGCTATATCAAGATACCTCTTAACTCAGCGGGCTAAGACTGGGATGGCAGTAAAGTTCATGTGTGTGTAAAGGCCGGCGTCCCAATACTTTTGATAATATCTCCTGGTAAAAGGAGCTCTGCCTATGGAATTTTTTCATCTTTCAGCATTCGTAAAAAGGAAACAAATGCCGATAATAAAGCCGAGTTGGCGGTTTTGCTGAAGCAACAAAAATGGGCGTAAGTAACCGCCGGCACAACCCGTGTGTGTCCCTTCTGTGTTATTACACTTTGAAATAATACAGGTCGCGTTGAGAAGTGCCGACGTTCCTCTCCTTCCTGCGGAGAAGATCCTCCCAGCGCCGGCGTTCATCATTTCATATTGTTGAGTCTCAGAGGTAAGTGCGAGATCTTCCAGACGGGTCACGTGGGGCCAAGTCGTTTTTCATACGGCAACTCAACACAAGGCCAACTTCTGCCGACTTCCAGAATATCCGGAGATTACCTCTCCGGCCTCGTCCTTTATGTCTCTATTCCGGGTCTCGCAACACCACAACACCTCATATTTCCAGCCTGGAATCCCGTCACCTGCAGGAAGATTCTCCTCCGGTCCCCCGTCCCCTGTCTCCTCCGGTGCCCGGTCCCCCGTCTCCTCCGGTGTCCTTTCCCCCGTCTCCTCCGGTGTCCGGTCCCCATCTCCTCCGGTGCCCGGTCCACCGTCTCCTCCGTTGCCCGGTCCCCCGTCTCCTCCGGTGTCCAGTCCCAGTCTCCTCCGGTGCCCGGTCCCCCGTCTCCTCTGGTGTCCGGTCCCTGTCTCCTCCGGTCCGCTGTCTGGTCCCTATCTCCTCCAGTGTCCGGTCCCCATCTCCTCCAGTGCCCGGTCCCCGTCTCCTCGGGTGCCTGGTCCCCGTCTCCTCCGGTGCCCCGTCCCTGTCTCCTCCGGTGCCCGGTCCCCCGTCTGCTCCGGTCCCCGTCTCCTCCAGCGCCCGGTCCCTGTCTCCTCCATTGTCCGGTCCCCATCTCCTCCAGTGCCCGATCCCCGTCTCCTCGGGTGCCTGGTCCCGTCTCCTCCGGTGCCCCGTCCCTGTCTCCTCCGGTGCCCGGTCCCCCGTCTCCTCCGGTGCCCGGTCCCCCGTCTGCTCCGGTGCCCGGTCCCCGTCTCCTCCGCTGCCTGGTCCTCATCTCCTCCGGTGCCCCGTCCCCGTCTCCTCCGGTGTCCGGTCCCAGTCTCCTCCGGTGCCCGGTCCCCGTCTCCTCCAGCGCCCAGTCCCCGTCTCCTCCATTGTCCGGTCCCCATCTCCTCCGGTGCAGTACAAGGATTTCATGGCTCTCTTGTCAGTGAGAAGCTCTGTTCGCTGTTAATGGCCTGAATGGTTGAGTTAATGAGGTGCAGTTGATTGCAGATTTGATATTCAGGAGACACATTCATTAGCTGTCTTCCTGTGTATTGCGGCTCCGATGGCTTCATTTGAATACAGAGGAAGGTTGGGATTGGAGGAGACGAGGCCTGCGGAGGCTTCTCCTGTCATTGGGGACGTTTTTCCGGCACATTCAGAGTTGTTACCGATTAATAAAAAGCTAGTTAGTCTTTGGTATGAAGAGGAGAGACACAAAGACTCCGCACAGCGCCAAAGTCAAAGAAATAATTAACGCCGAGGGGGAGGGGGAAGGGGGGGTCTGAGCCGTCACTTTCCAACACTTTCTTTACATTTATAGAACAATTATCTTTTTATTATTAACCTTTATTATCATCCCGTACAAAAGGTATATATACCGTATATTATACATCTTCTATGTACAGGGCTTCCGGAATTCCCTTCATTTACTGACCCCCCACACACACACTGCTCACCCCCCCCCCCCCCTCCCCCCCCCCCCCCCCCCCAAACTGCCACCCCCCCCCCCCCCCCCCCCCACACCCCCCCCCACCCCCCCCCCCCCCACACACACACTGCTCACCCCCCCCACACACACACTGCTCACCCCCCCCCCCCCCCCACTGCTCACACACTGCTCACACCCCACCCCCACACCCCCCCCACACCCACCCCCCCCCACCCACACTGCTCACCCCCCCCCCCCCCCCACACACACACTCACCCCCCCACACACACACACACAAGCTCACCCCCCCACCCCCCCCCACAACACACTGCTCACCCCCCCCCCCACACACACACACCACACACTGCTCACCCCCCCACACACACACACACACTGCTCACCCCCCCCCCCACACACACACTGCTCACCCCACACCCCCCCCCCCACACACTGCTCACCCCCCCCACACACACACACACACTGCTCACCCCCCCCCCACACACTGCTCACCCCCCCCCCCCCCACACACACTGCTCACCCCCCCCCCACACACACACTGCTCACCCCACCACCCCCCCCCCCACACACACACACTGCTCACCCCCCCCCCACACACTGCTCACCCCCCCCCCCCACACACACACTGCTCACCCCCCCCCACCCCCACACAACACACTGCTCACCCCCCCCACCCCCCCACACACACTGCTCACCCCCCCCCACACACACACACTGCACCCCACCCCCCCCCCCCCACACACACACACTGCTCACCCCCCCACCCCCACACACACACTGCTCACCCCCCCCCCACACACACACACACTGCTCACCCCCCCCACACACACACACACTGCTCAACCCCCCCCCCCCCACACACACACACTGCTCACCCCCCCCCACAAACTGCTCAACCCCCCCCACACAAACTGCTCACCCCCCCCACACACACACACTGCTCACCCCCCCCAGAGGAAGGTTCGCCAACTACAACCACTGCATTCCCTGTACAACTACAACCCCCATCATCCCAAACTTTATGTATAGTGAACACTGGTGTAAGGCTGGACTCTGATGAGGGGCACTGAAGTAAGGGGGACACTAGTGTAAAGCAGGACTCTGATGGGGCACTGATGTAAAGCAGGACTCTGATGGGGCACTGATATTAGGGGGGTACTGATGTAAGACATGATTTTGATGGGGGCACTGATGTAAGGGGGGGGCACTGATGTAAAGCAGGACTCTTATGGGGTCACTGATGTAAAGCAGGACTCTTATGGGGTCACTGATGTAAGGGGGGCACTGATGTAAAGCAGGACTCTTATGGGGTCACTGATGTAAGGGGGGCACTGATGTAAAGCAGGACTCTGATGGGGCACTGATGTAAGGGGGGCACTGATGTAAAGCAGGACTCTGATGGGGCACTGATGTAAGGGGGGCACTGATGTAAAGCAGGACTCTGATGGGGCACTGATGTAAAGGAGGAGCGAGGCCTCATATGTGAACTCTGATGTTAGGGGAGACTCTGATGGGGCACTGATGTTAGTGAGGGGCCCTGAAGCAAGGTTGGACTTTCCCTTAGGTGGGGTCACCGGTGTATGGGGGAGGGGTGTTGAAGTGAATGGTCTGGATCCTTTTCATTATAAAGCGTTAGAATTCTCATCTTTAGTGGGTGAATTTATTGGTTATTTCTTTTTTTTTATTATTATTATTATTATTATTATTTTTTTTACTGATGATTTAAATCACTATACATAAATAATAATAAATACAATTAACCATCTTCTATGAGGCTTCTAAAGAGAAGGTGCAGCAGAAGTTTCTTCCTTTCTGATTCGCTGTCTCTGCTGGAAGAGGGAGGAGTTGAGGAGATGAGACCGATAGAAACAATGTAACCCTTTCCTGCCGCCTCTGCATTGGATTGGATGGGAATTTGTAGCAATTCTTCCCGGAAGATGAAATGAGATGAAAATAAACAACAAGTATCAATAATGTGTCACTGAGACAAAAAGTTTCCTTGTAAGATTGTTCTGATTGGAGGATGGAAAGGGAACGATCGTTCATGTAATCAATCGGATCGGCAAGTATTCTGTATGGGCCGCTTTACACCCATAATTATTAGTATATATACACACATATAGAAAGACTTACGACGCCGTCGTTAGTCCGAATGCGCGCCGTCGTAAGTTTAAGCGTATTCTGGAAACCAGATACGCTTAAATTTTGCCAAGATACGCCTGGCGTAAGTCTCCTACGCTATCGTATCTTAGCTGCATATTTACGCTGGCCGCTGGGGGCGTGTACGTTGATTCACGCCTAGAATATGTAAATGAGCAAGATACGCCTATTCACGAACGTACGCACGCCCATCGCAGTAAGCTACGCCGTTTACGTAAGGCGTTTTTCAGGCGTAAAGATAAACCACCAAAAAGATGGCGCGGCCAGCGTTAAGTATGGACGTCGGAACAGCCGTCGAATTTCACGTCGTTTGCGTAAGCCGATTCAGAATGGGGCTGGGCGTAGGTTACGTTCACCTCGAAAGCATTGACTATTTGCAACGTGATCTTGAGCATGCGCACTGGGATACGTCCACGGCCTGCGCATGCGCCGTTCGTTCGGCGCGTCATTTACGCGGGGTCACAATTCATTTACATACAACACGCCCACCATCCACCTACTTTGAATTACGCGGACTTACGCCGGCCCATCTACGCTACGCCGCCACAACTTAGGGAGCAAGTTCTTTGTGAATACCGCACTTGCCTCTCTAACTTGCGGCGGCGTAGCGTACTGTATATTCGCTACGCTACGCCCGCTTACCAATACGCCACCCTACCTGAATCTAGCTAATACAGTATATATATATTTTTCCCCGGTCTTGTGCATTTCTCTGGATATTTGCGGCTCGGTGACAGCCGAATGTCGGGAATAATGTGACAGAGACGGAGGAGCTCGGCTCGCCATCGTATTTATTCCCCGTGTTGTTGCCTCTCCTTGTTCCTCTCATATCCTCGTATAATAATACTGTATACACTGAGAGGTGGGATGAACTCCCTCATTCCCGGTCACCTCCGTGTAATCCTTAGAAATAGATCGGAAGAAAGATCGTATTTACTTGTTTTATATGTTTTTTTGTTGTTTTCTGGTTTCTGCAGTTGGCCAAAAAGATGTCATACATCCAGTGCCGGGACAAGGTCATCCAGCACCCGGGGGCCAAGATGCCAAACTGCACCTCCTTTTCCCTTAGAGTTAAGGTCAGGGTGCTTCCCATCCATGCAAGAAACCATTGCACCAGGGGCAGCCATCCCTCCTGCCCACCCCTTGTCCCGGCCCCGCATACATCCGAGCAATGCAAGGACAAGGTCATCCAGCACCCGGGGGCAAAGATGCCAAATTCCCCCCTTCCCTTTACGGTTAAGGTCAGGATGCTTCCCATCCATGCAAGAAACCATTGCACCAGGGGCAGCCATCCCTCCTGCCCACCCCTTGTCCCGGCCCGCATACATCCGAGCAATGCAAGGACAAGGTCATCCAGCACCCGGGGGCAAAGATGCCAAATTCCCCCCTTCCCTTTACGGTTAAGGTCAGGATGCTTCCCATCCATGCAAGAAACCATTGCACCAGGGGCAGCCATCCCTCCTGCCCACCCCTTGTCCCGGCCCCGCATACATCCGAGCAATGCAAGGACAAGGTCATCCAGCACCGGGGGCAAAGATGCCAAATTCCCCCCTTCCCTTTACGGTTAAGGTCAGGGTGCTTCCCATCCATGCAAGAAACCATTGCACCAGGGGTAGCCATCCCCCTTGCCCACCCCTTGTTCCTGCCCTGCATACATCCGAGCAATGCCGGGACAAGGTCATCCAGAGCCCGGGCCCAACATGCCAAACTGCCTCGCCCATGATGTATGATAATTATGTGTCAATAACCTACCCCCCCACAAACACACTCCAGGGCCGATCCTACGCGGGTTTGCAGGGTGCAGTTCACCCAGGCGCCACAGAGGTGGGGGCGCTAAAGCGCTAGAGTGCAGTCAGCACTAATCTGCGTGATTACCCTACAAGCATAACCCCAACCCTCCTTTCCAGCACAAATCCACCCCCTCGGCTGAAATCTCCCCTCTCAGCACAAATCCACCCCCTCGGCTGAAATCTCCCCTCTCAGCACAAATCTTTGCCCCCTCATTCCCCAAAAATAAATGTAAAGGTCTGTAAAGGCAGAAGGTACATTCTATGCATTAAGATAAAAAGCCTTCTGTGTGCAGCAGCTCCCCCCCCCCCAATACTTACCTGAGCCCCCTCTCTATCCAGCGATGTTCACGAGTGTCTCAGCCATTCCGTATTCTCCCTCCTGATTGGCTGAGACACAGGAGGGGCACTGTTGGCTGCTTCTGCTGTCAATCAAAGTCAGATAGCCAGTCAGGAGAGGGGGCGGGGCTCCATGTCTGAATGGATACAGGGAGCTGTGACTCTGCTCAAGTGCCCCCCATAGCAAGCTACTGACTGTGGGGGGCACTCAACAGGAGGGAGGAGCCAGGATCACAGAAGAGGGAGCTGAGAAGAGGAGGATCTGGGCTGCTCTGTGCAAATCCATTATAGAGGAGGTAAGTATGACATGTTTGTTATTTTTATAGGGGAAAACTAGACTTTACAATCACTTTTTTTTTTAAATCCTCAGAGCTCAAATCCTCTACCCCTAAAATAGCCCCCTCATGGTACTCATCTTCTCCCCCCACTTCAAACCCCCCCTCTCAACGCAAATTCCCCCCAAATCTCTCCTCCTAGCACAAATCTTCTCCCCCCCCCCAACACAAATACCTCTATAATTCACCACTCTTAGCACCCCTCTCCCTAATTTCCCCTCCTCTTAGAACAATAATTACCCCCTACCGCCCCCCAAATTCCCTCTTCCAACACAACCCCCCCCCCAATCTCCTTGTTGCACCCCCCACCTCACATGATACCGCAATGCCCAGAGCAGCCATCCCTCCTACCCACCCCTTGTCCCGGCCCTGCATCCCAGGAGTCTTCAGGAGGGGAGGAGGAGGAGATTTCTCAGCTAAGCACAGCCTCCTGCCCTCCACGCCTGAACTAAGGGCAGCTGGACTCCAGGAAGCAAATACAACATAATTCATCTGTCTTTACTCAAGATGGCCGCAGCTGAAAATAGGGGGGTGTTTTTCAAAGTGATATCTCAAAAAAATAAAGCATGGAGACATGAATGAATGGAGACATGAATGGATGGAGACATGAATGGATGGAGACATGGGTGGATGGATGGATGGATGGATGGAGACATGAATGGATGGAGACATGGGTGGATGGATGGGGACATGGATGGATGGAGACATGGATGGATGGAGACATGGATGGATGGAGACAGGGATGGATGGAGACAGGGATGATGGATGGAGACATGGATGGATGGAGACATGGATGGATGGAGACATGGATGATGGATGGAGACAGGGATGATGGATGGAGACATGGATGGATGGAGATATGGATGGATGGAGACCTGGATGGATGGAGACAGGGATGATGGATGGAGACAAGGATGATGGATGGAGACATGGATGGATGGAGACATGGATGGATGGAGACCTGGATGGATGGAGACATGTATGAATGGACGGATGGAGACATGTGTGGAAGGATGGATGGAGGGATGAATGAAGACATGGATGGAATGAGACATGGATGGATGGATGAAGACACGGATGAATGGATGGAGACATGGATGGATGGATGGATGGAGACATGGGTGGATGGATGGGGACATGGATGGATGGATGGAGACCTGGATGGATGGAGACATGGATGGATGGAGACAGGGATGATGGATGGAGACATGGATGGATGGACGGATGGAGACATGTGTGGAAGGATGGATGGAGGGATGAATGAAGACATGAATGGAATGAGACATGGATGGATGGATGGATGAAGACACGGATAATTGGATGGAGACATGGATGGATGGAGACATGGGTGGATGGATGGATGGAGTCATGGATGGATGGAGACATGGATGGAGACATGGATGGATGGAGACATGGATGGAGACATGGATGGATGGAGACATGGATGGATAGATTGATGGAGACATGGATGGATGGATGGAGACATGGATGGATGGATGGAGACATGGATTGAAGGATGGAGATATGGATGGAGACAGGGATGGATGGATGGAGACATGGATGGATGGAGACAGGGATGGATGGAGACATGGATGGAGACCTGGATGGATGGAGACATGGATGGATGGATGGAGACATGGATGGATGGAGACATGGATGGATGGATAGAGACAGGGATGGATGTATGGAGACATGTATGGAAGGATGGATGGAGCCATGGATGGAAGGATGGATGGAGACATGTATGGAAGGACGGAGACATGGATGGATGGAGACAGGGATGGATGGATGGAGACATGGATGGATGGATGGAGACAGGGATGGATGGATGGAGACAGGGATGGATGGAGACAGGGATGGATGGATGGAGACATGGATGGATGGAGACATGGATGGATGGATAGAGACAGGGATGGATGGATGGAGACAGGGATGGATGGATGGAGACAGGGATGGATGGATGGAGACATGGATGGAGACAGGGATGGATGGATGGAGACAGGGATGGATGGATGGAGACATGGATGGAGACATGGATGGATGGAGACAGGTAGGCTGTATGGGACCCCTTGATTTCAAACATCAGCCTGGTTTACTGTACAAATAAATTGTTGTTTTTTGGGTCTTTATTGTGCCTTTTGGCAGCACATACATACTACCTAGTTAGTCATATTCATCCAGTCCACCTAAAGCGATCTCAAAGGAAATCTTTACGTGACGCAATATTTCTGCATTCGTCAATAAAAAGAAAACAAAACCACAGAAACATTTCAAGGCGTTTTCTATCGTTCTATAAATTTCAGGCCGCGTTTCATTCCTGCGATAAGTGCGCCAAAGATATGAGAAGGCAGCCGATGGGGAATCAGGAATGGAAAGGCCACACTTTGCCGGTGACGCCGTTTTTTTTTTGTAATGAAGAGCCGAGCCGCGTTTGATTTGCCGGTAAATGTTTGTGAAAAGAAATATCAATGCAGAATAGGAGTGGGTTCCCTCCACCTGGCGAGGAGCGGCGGATCTTCACTCGGCGTATCTCGTCAGCCAGACACAGAAAACATGGCAGGACCCAATTCCAACAAGAAAGCCGGCAATTTACATGTGTTGTGTTATTTGTAATGCATTTCGGCGTCTCGGAGCCTCGAGAATGGGATTATTGTGCGGGAGGAGAGCCGCCTTATCAGAACGTGCCATCCTCCGCTGTATGGAGCGCGCCGGCGGCGGGGGTTCAAATGCCCATTTTGAAGCACAGACCCCTGTTAGTGTGATAGGAAACAAAGTGCGGAGCCGTTACATTTGTGTGTTTTGTTAATGGCGGGTATTATGACCGCTGATAACGAGAGCGCTGAGCTACGGCGCCGATAACACAACAAGCCGGAGCGTCGGAGAAAAGACGAGCTAGCAGATGAAAAGGACGATTGTTCGCAATTCAACATGAAAAAATAAATAAATTCTACATCACCTGATTGTGATAATTCCTCGCCCTATCTGCGGCAAAGTGCACCTCCATTATATAGAACTCTGCATGCAAAAACATTGAAATGAACATGAAGGAAACTCCAGTGCAACGGCAGTCACTTTGGGCGGGGGGCCCATGGAACCCTCTGCTGTGACGGCAGTCACTTTGGGCGGGGGGTCCATGGAACCCTCTGCTGTGATGGCAGTCACTTTGGGGCAGGGGGCCCATGGAACCCTCTGCTGTGACGGCAGTCACTTTGGGCGGGGGCCCATGGAACCCTCTGCTGTGACTGGAGTCACTTTGGGCGGGGGTCCCATGGAACCCTCTGCTGTGACGGGAGTCACTTTGGGCGGGGGGCCCATGGAACCCTCTGCTGTGACGGCAGTCACTTTGGGCGGGGTCCCATGGAACCCTCTGCTGTGACGGCAGTCACTTTGGGCGGGGGTCCCATTGAACCCTCTGCTGTGACGGGAGTCACTTTGGGCGGGGGTCCCATGGAACCATCTGCTGTGATGGGAGTCACTTTGGGCGGGGGTCCCATGGAACCCTCTGCTGTGACGGGAGACACTTTGGGCAGGGGTCCCATGGAACCCTCTGCTGTGACGGGAGTCACTTTGGGCGGGGGTCCCATGGAACCCTCTACTGTGATGGGAGTCACTTTGGGCGGGGGGCCCATGGAACCCTCTGCTGTGACGGCAGTCACTTTGGGCGGGGGCCCATGGAACCCTCTGCTGTGACGGCAGTCACTTTGGGCGGGGGTCCCATGGAACCCTCTGCTGTGACGGCAGTCACTTTGGGCGGGGGGCCCATGGAACCCTCTGCTGTGACGGCAGTCACTTTGGGCGGGGGGTCCATGGAACCCTCTGCTGTGATGGCAGTCACTTTGGGGCGGGGGGCCCATGGAACCCTCTGCTGTGACGGCAGTCACTTTGGGCGGGGGCCCATGGAACCCTCTGCTGTGACGGGAGCCACTTTGGGCGGGGGTCCCATGGAACCCTCTGCTGTGACTGGAGTCACTTTGGGCGGGGGGCCCATGGAACCCTCTGCTGTGACGGCAGTCACTTTGGGCGGGGTCCCATGGAACCCTCTGCTGTGACGGCAGTCACTTTGGGCGGGGGTCCCATGGAACCCTCTGCTGTGACGGGAGTCACTTTGGGCGGGGGTCCCATGGAACCATCTGCTGTGATGGGAGTCACTTTGGGCGGGGGTCCCATGGAACCCTCTGCTGTAATGGGAGACACTTTGGGCGGGGGTCCCATGGAACCCTCTGCTGTGATGGGAGTCACTTTGGGCGGGGGCCCATGGAACCCTCTGCTGTGACGGCAGTCACTTTGGGCGGGGGTCCCATGGAACCCTCTGCTGTGACGGGAGTCACTTTGGGTGGGGGGCCCATGGAACCCTCTGCTGTGATGGGAGTCACTTTGGGCGGGGGTCCCATGGAACCCTCTGCTGTGACGGGAGTCACTTTGGGCGGGGGGGCCCATGGAACCCTCTGCTGTGACGGTAGTCACTTTGGGCGGGGGTCCCATGGAACCCTCTGCTGTGACGGGAGTCACTTTGGGTGGGGGGCCCATGGAACCCTCTGCTGTGATGGAAGTCACTTTGGGCGGGGGTCCCATGGAACCCTCTGCTGTGACGGGAGTCACTTTGGGCGGGGGCCCATGGAACCCTCTGCTGTGATGGGAGTCACTGAGGGCGGGGGGCCCATGGAACCCAGAATCCCTTGGAGAAGTTGGGAAACCCTTGTTTCAGCTCCCCTCACCCTGTGTCTAGTAGGGGGCCCCCTACCCAAAGTGACACCCGTCACATCCACCTCGGCAGATCGGCTCTGTGCAATGTCCCTGTACAATCACCCCCAAAAAAGACAAACTTCACTACTGGATCTACTGTGATGGACAGTGGCGGCTGGTGCTCAATTTTTTTGGGAGTGGAGGAGGCGGGCCGCGGTCCCCACGCAGTCAGCCACCTTCTCTTCCAAGCCAGTCAAGACACCCCACACACCCTCCTTCCCCCCTGTCACTCAATTGTTCGCTGCTTTGCTTCCTGCTGTGACGGGAGTCACTTTGGGCGGGGGGCCCACGGAACCAAGAATCCCTTGGAGAAGTTCGGAAACCCTTTATTTAAGCTCTTCTCACCCTGTGTCTAGTAGGGGGCCCCCCACCCAAAGAGACACCCGTCACATCCGCCTTCACAGATTGTAAACAAGGGGTGGCATTGTACAGGGACATTGCACAGAGCCAGAGTCTATTACCCCAAAAAAGACAAACTTTACTGCTGGATCTACTGTAATGGACAGACGCGGCTAGTGCTCAATTTTTATTGGGGCCGGTGAGGTGGCCGGCGGTCCCCACGCAGCCAGCCACCCCGCTTTAAGCTGGTCAATCCACCCCCACACACCCTCCTCCCCCCTTGTTACTCAATTGATCACTGCTTTGCTCGCCAGCCCCACACTTACCACATCTTGGTCACGGCTTTAATGGCTTCCCCCCTGCGTCTCTTCCAGAGTCCCCAGTGGTTGCTTCTCCTCCCAGCCAACCAGAACTTAGGTGTCAGGAGACCTGTGGCCAGATGACCGATGCACCCTGTTGGAGTCAGGAGTGCACCACAAGGTAGTGAACCCTATAGCCGATTGCTGTGGATGGAACACAGAGTGGATATGGAGGACAGGTCCACTGGAGCACAAACAGGGTTCCTACAGAAACGTTGAGCCTAAGATTCCCCAGGGTGCCAAGTCTAAGATCCAGCTGGTATTCACCAGAGCCTCTAGTGGTGAGGATGGCCTTTGCTGCAGCTGGATCCAGGTCGCGACCCCAGGGTCCCCCAGGTCATGCTCCGTAGGGAGAGAGGGGAAGCAGCCACTCAGGACACAACAGATAGTGAAGGGTTAAGCAGAGGGGCGACAACCAGACAAGGATAAACAAGGGACAAGCCAAGGGTCAGGGTCACAGGAAAACAGGAATAGTGGGGGACAAGCCAAGATCGGTACACAGAGATAAACGTAGAACACGGCAAGCAGGAACACAAAGCTAACAAACAATGTTGATCAGCAATGCAGACCTGCAGTGCACTGGTTAATATAGAGTTCCTGATATGTCCTGGGGTGGAGCCATACAGGGAGGAGAGATGATAAAAGCAGCCAGGTGAGAGTGTCCGGCCTCTAAGGTGAACACATGGAGAGGAAGGTAAGCTGCCAGACATTACTGCATATCCATGACAGTAGGACTTGTGGTCAATCGGGTCTTAGGACTCTCGACCAATCGGGTCCCCGGGTCGTGCTTCCTGATTGGCCCGGGAGGAGAATCAGGAAGACATCTGGGTGGGCTCCAGGCGCCCCCGAAGGCAACCCTTTTTTGAAGCTAATTAGAGCCTCAGGCTCCTATCAAGTGCTTCAAAAACAAAACATAAAAGGGCCAAGGGGTTGATTTAGTAAAGGCAAAAAGGCTGTTCACCTCGCAAGGGAAATTTTTCCTTAGCTAAGGGAATGAAGTGAAGCTGAATTATATCATCCAATCACTTGTTTTCCTTGCATGCCATTGGATATTCTTTGAAAAGTAAAAATGTCACCAATTTTACAAAGCCAAGGGAAAATTCCACCCCTTTGCCTTTAGTAAATGCGCCTCTGTAGATGAAATGACTTTGTTGATGAGTGGAGTTCGGGTTTATCGCTCATGTCCTCTGGGATCGTTCTCCATTTATGAAGTGTTTGTCCCGCGCGGCTCGGTTCGGGTTTGTTGACGCCGCCGTCGCATCGATTAGTAGCAGTAAATGGCGCGGGTCTGTTCATAACGTCTCAGACTCCGTCGTTAGATACGAAAGTCCATAATAACTGTAATTAAACTATTTACTGTTCAAAACGAAAATAATTGTAGAAAGTGAAAGACTTGGCACGGCGGGAGTGACGCGGGGGAAGGTCGTCCCGTCCACTTACTTATTGTGGGAGTTAATTGTAGTAAATTTCCATTTTCCATCAATAAAAACCGCACAGAGCCCGGGAGTGAGAACCGCTATCACAATGGCCGTCACATAACACTCTGAGATGCCAAAAGGTAAAGTCCTGATTGCCCCGGGGTCTGTGTGAGAAGAAGAGGGACGCTCCCAGGGCCGATCCTAGGGTCACAGACACCTGGGTGCAGAAATATTGCTGGGCGTGGTCATCTTACTAACTCCTCCCCTTTACAAATGTTTCTATGGCTACGACTCAAACACAGAGATGCTCCCCTAAGAAGTCTTCATTAGTGTCCCCTATCAGAGCCCCCACAGCAGGTGTTCACCATCAGAGACCCCCACATCAGGTGTCCCCCATCAGAGCCCCCCACAGCAGGTGTCCCCCATCAGAGCCCCCCACAGCAGGTGGCCCCCATCAGAGCCCCCCCACATCAGGTGTCCCCCATCAAAGCCCCCCACAGCAGGTGTCCCTCATCAGAGCCCCCCACATCAGGTGTCCCCCATCAGAGCCCCCCACAGCAGGTGTCCCCCATCAGAGCCCCCCACATCAGGTGTCCCCTATCAGAGCCCCCCACAGCAGGTGTCCCCCATCAGAGCCCCCCACAGCAGGTGGCCCCCATCAGAGCCCCCCACATCAGGTGTCCCCCATCAAAGCCCCCCCACAGCAGGTGTCCCCCATCAGAGCTCCCCAGAGCAGGTGTCCCCCATCAGAGCCCCCCACAGCAGGTGTCCCCCATCAGAGCCCCCCAGAGCAGGTGTCCCCCATCAGAGCCCCCCACAGCAGGTGTCCCCCATCAGAGCCCCCCACAGCAGGTGTCTCTCAGCAGGTGTCCCCCATCAGAGCCCCCACAGCAGGTGTCCCCATCAGAGCCCCCCACATAAGGTGTCCCCATCAGAGCCCCCCACAGCAGGTGTCCCCATCAGAGCCCCCCCCACAGCAGGTGTCCCCATCAGAGCCCCCCACAGAAGGTGTCCCCATCAGAGCCCCCCACAGCAGGTGTCCCCCATCAGAGCCCTCCCCACAGCAGGTGTCCCCCATCAGAGCTCGCCCACAGCAGGTGTCCCCCATCAGAGATCAGTGAGGCTGCATATAATGGGCACAGTGGGGCTGCATATGATTGGCACAGTGAGGCTTCAACTGATGGGCACAGTAAGGCGGCTGCATATTATGGGCACAGTGAGGCTGCATATTATGGGCATAGTGAGGCTGCAAATGATTGGCACAGTGAGGCTTCAATTGATGGGCACAGTAAGGCGGCTGCATATGACGGGCACAGTGAGGCTGCAAATGATGGGCATAGTGAGGCTGCATATAATGGGCACAGTTTTATCTTGCAGTAATGATACATAATAACCTTATAAATGGCTATTTACAGCCCTGCATTCCTAACAGTTTCATTTTTCAGTTAGTTTGCACCTCCCCAAAAAATGTTGAGCACCAGCCGCCACTGCTCCCCTGACCCCCGCCCCCCCCCCCTACATCACTATTGCTGACTGGCAACTGCAAGACAAGCAAAATGTTTTAATATATTTTGCCTTGATATACAAGTGATGTCTTGATATAAGAGCAGCATCGTGTCACAACTGAGTATAAAAGAGAAGAGAGGCGCCTCTAAGTGTAGCAATATGGTTACATTTAATGAAGGGACAACATTTAGCAACTAATTGCTACACTTAGAGGCGGAGCCTCTCTACTCTTTTATACTCTGGAGCTCCTGCTGGATTTTGCTTCTGATCCCCTTGCGGAGGATTCCATTGGTGGACATTTTGGGCCAGATTCCCAAAGACTTACGATGGCGTATCTCCACGTACGCCGTCGTAAGTCCGAATGTGCGCTGTCGTATATGCGCGCCTGATTCTCAGAATCAGTTACGCATAAATTCGGCCAAGATACGTGCGGCGTAAGTCTCCTACGCCTTCGTATCTTGGGTGCATATTTACGCTGGCCGCTAGGTGGCGCTTCCGTTGATTTCCGCGTCAAATATGCAAATGAGCTAGATACGCCGATTCTCGAACGTACGCGCGCCCGTCGCAAATAGTTAC
Source organism: Rana kukunoris (assembly GCA_029574335.1). NCBI lineage: Eukaryota > Metazoa > Chordata > Amphibia > Anura > Ranidae > Rana > Rana kukunoris. The sequence continues at coordinate 943,424 of CM056051.1, read as the reverse complement.
GCCGTTTATGTAAGACATACGCCAGCGTAAAGATAAAGCTGCTCTCTAGGTGGCGCAGCCCATGCAAGGTATGGACGTCGGAACAAGCGTATCTTTTTACGTCGTTTGCGTAAGTCGTACGTGAATAGGGCTCTGCGTAAGTTACGTTCACGTCTTAGGCAGTGTTCGACGTATCTTAGGCATTCTATCCGACGCATGCGCACTGGGATACGTCCACGGGCGGCGCATGCGCCGTTCATTAAAAGCGTCAATTACATGGGTTCACGATTAATTTACATAAAACACGCCCACCTCTTTCACATTTGAATTAGGCGCGCTTACGCCGGGACATTTATGATACGCCGGCGTAACTTAGGATGCAAGTGCTTTGAGAATACCACACTTACATCCTAAGTTTGCGCGGCGTAGCGTAAATACGATACGCTATGCCCGCTCATAATTAGCGCTGTACCGCGTGAAAAACGCCTCAATGTGAAAGGGGCCTAAGTGCTACAAATGTTTCCCAAAGCATCATGGGAAAAATGGAACGTAGACCCGGTAGATGGTTCATACAAGCAAACAGTACGATCGTCTTTTTCGGGACGCATTCGCGGTATGTTGGCCGCTCTGAATTTCAAGTCCTCTAGAGGAGTTGAGGACCTCTTCTTATGGAGAGAGATTAAGTCCTCCGATACCCCCCCTTTCTCCCCCCGAACCAGAGCGTTTGCTCTCCTTGGTTCACGCCGGCAAATTAAAAACGTAAATTTACATCTCTAGTAAACTGCGCCGGACGTTTTTATTATCCCGAGAAAAGACAGATTTTAAGTCGCAGAGCTGCGAGCGGCGACAGGAAGCTTTATGAATGATGGGTCCGGGGGCCGCTCCTGCATACAAAACTCATCCGCCTGGTAAACAAAAGCGGGGCGCCGCTACAGTAATTTAAGTGTATTTATTGATGCTAACGACAGAATTTCACAAGCCTTATAAAGCGCCGTTGTTTTAAGGACCCAAAGCCAACCGATCGCTCTTTCCATCTTCTCTCTCCTCCTCACACCTCGCTGTGCTGTCACAACATTTACCAATCAATAATAATTTACTTCTGTATCTGCGCTAAATCCTTCGCCGGTGACTGGCACACACAATTATTTACACAGAAAAGACATTTCAAGCCTTGATGACACCGGCGCTGTCACCATAAAGTCAATTCCGTGACACTCGCAGAACAATGGATACTTCAGGGCTCCGGGAAACGCTCGGGGGAGGGGTCTCCAGAAATGGCGCCTCTGGTTCCGTTTGCCGTGTATGCAGAGGCGTATCTAGAGAAAATGGCGCCTATGTCAAGCACTGGAACTGCGCCCGTGTAAAAAACATTTAAAACCCATCTTTCAGATAACACTAAAGACAATAAAAAGCTACAAGTCGAGCTCTTTAATCTTTTAATTAAGCCCCCTACACAGTGGCGGTTCGTCCATAGAGGGCGCTGGAGCTCCGCCCCTTCTGGCTCTCACCGCCCCTGAGTCTAATAACATAGAGTCATGCATTGCACGAATCTATGTTTTTATGGCCGCTGCCGCTGTTATTCAGATGGTCGGCGCTCATGTCCGGCCATCTGAATAACGGCAGCTGGTTGTCTATACGGAAGTGTCTATCAGAGCCAACAGCTCTGATAGGCTTTCCCAATACAGCCCTCGGGTCCCGGAATCTTATTCTCGGAGCACACAGGCTGTGCGCTCCTTGGATAAGACTGACAGGCATCTCAGCTAATCAGGTTGGCCGGTTCTGGCTACCGGTAACCTGATTGGCTGAGACGCCTGTCAGTCATCGAGGGCTGGAGAAGACATCATGGGACGTGGATGCCTGACTCCAGTAAAGGTAAGTGCCGGGCGGGGGGGAAAGGAGCACTTTACAGGACACAGTGGGGACAATAGGCACAGTGGGGACAATTGGCACAGTGGCGACAATAGGCACAGTGGGGACAATTGGCACAGTGGGGACAATTGGCACAGTGGGGACCATTAAAGGGCACAGTGGTGACAATTGATTGCACAGTGGCTGCGTTTGATGGGCACAGTGAGGCTGCAATTTTTTTTTCCGTTTGCGCCCCCCCAAAAATTTTGAGCACCAGCCGCCACTGCTCCTACATCTGTACTGGCTGCCCCCCCCCTCCGCGCCCAATGGTGGCGTTGTTCTGCCAAGCTGGTTCCTCCTATCGATATGGTTCCCTCTTGACTGCGTAGCCGCAATCTGAGCCAACGGAAATCGCTGAGCTTTAACGGCTGTTCAGCAGCTGTAGACGCGCTCGCTCCCAATGCTTAGTTACACACTCAGGCCGGCCGGGGGCTATATTAGTGTGGGAGGCGACCGTGAGAGCCGAGAGGTGGCCGCGGGAGGACGGGTGGGTCTTTTTTTTTTTCATGTGGAGGATGGCTTTTTTTTTTAGGGTTGTCCCGATACCGATACTAGTATCGGTATTGGGACCGATGCCGAGTATTTGCGCTAGTACTTGTACTCGCGCAAATACTCCCGATGTCTAAATAGAATACTCCCCCCACGCCGCTGCCGCCGCATCGGGCCGCTGAATCGAAAGCCATCGCATCGCGCCGCCGCTGCAAAGGGTTAAATGCTGTGCAGGAACATCACAGCATTCATTTGAATAGCTGTAGTGTTCCCGCCCGTATAGACACTCCCCCTTGCTCGCGATTGGATGGGTGATGGTGATCTGTCCAATCACGAGCAAGGGGGCGTGTCTATATGGGCGGGCTATTCAAATGAATGCTGTGGTTTTCTCTCCATGCGGCTTCGGCGGCAAAGGTAAGGGAAATGGCTGCGTATGGGGGAAATGGCTGAACGGACATTGCTGCATATGTGAGGGACATGGCTAGAGGGACATGGGACGTGGCTGCATATGTGAGGGACATGGCTAGAGGGACATGTGACCTGGCTGCATATGTGAGGGACATGGCTAGAGGGACATGGGACGTGGCTGCATATGTAAGGGACATGGCTAGAGGGACATGTGACCTGGCTGCATATGTGAGGGACATGGCTAGAGAGACATGGGACGTGGCTGCATATGTGAGGGACATGGCTAGAGGGACATGTGACCTGCCTGCATATGTGAGGGACATGGCTAGAGGGACATGGGACCTGGCTGCATATGTGAGGGACATGGCTAGAGGGACATGGGACCTGGCTGCATATGTGAGGGACATGGCTAGAGGGACATGTGACATTGCTGCATATGTGAGGGACATGGCTAGAGGGACATGTGACATTGCTGCATATGTGAGGGACATGGCTCATTGCTGCATATGTGAGGGACATGGCTAGAGGGACATGTGACATTGCTGCATATGTGAGGGACATGGCTCATTTCTGCATATGTGAGGGACATGGCTAGAGGGACATGTGACATTGCTTCATATGTGAGGGACATGGCTCATTGCTGCATATGTGAGGGACATGGCTAGAGGGACATGTGACATTGCTGCATATGTGAGGGACATGGCTAGAGGGAAATGGCTGGAGGGACATGGCTGAATATGTGGGGGACATGGCTGGGGGGACATGGCTGCATTTGTGGACACATGTAAAAAAAGTATCGGTATTCGGTATCGGCGACTACATGAAAAAAAGTATCGGTACTTGTACTCGGTCCTAAAAAAGAGGCATCGGGACAACCCTAGTTTTTTTGACACACCCCATATAACTTGCCATGACCGAAGAATGTCCGAAGAAGAAAATAACGAATTTCAACGAATACAAAAGAAATTATAGCGAAAATAACAAATGATTTCAACATGATTTGTTCATTCCTTAAAGGTCTAATGAAACAAAAGGTCAACTCAGAGTAAATGTTAGTGCCGGTTCACACAGGGGCGGCCTGACAAGCCATGCTCCATTCATTGTAATGGAGCTGTTCTAATAGGAGTGACTCAAGTCACTCCGACCTAGAAAAAGGCTCCTGTACTACTTTGAGGCAACTTCGGAACGGCTTGCATTGACTTCTATAGAGACGGTGACAGGTCCTCTTTAAGGAGAGATCTGGGGTCTATAATAAATGTAAACATCCCATGTGACAGTAATAGGAGGTGACAGGTCCTCTTTATGGAGAGATCTGGGGTCTATAATGTAAACATCCCATGTGACAGTAATAGGAGGTGACAGGCCCTTTTTATGAAGAGATCTGGGGTCTATAATGTAAACATCCAATGTGACAGTAATAGGGGGTGACAGGTCCTCTTTATGACGAGATCTGGGGTCTATAATGAATGTAAACATCCCATGTGACAGTAATAGGGGGTGACAGGTCCTCTTTATGGAGAGATCTGGGGTCTATAATGTAAACATCCCATGTGACAGTAATAGGAGGTGACAGGTCCTCTTTATGGGGGGATCTGGGATCTATAATGAATGTAAACATCCTATGTGACAGTAATAGGAGGTGACAGGTCCTCTTTATGGAGAGATCTGGGGTCTATAATGTAAACATCCCATGTGACAGTAATAGGAGGTGACAGGTCCTCTTTATGGAGACATCTGGGGTCTATAATGTAAACATCCCATGTGACAGTAATAGGAGGTGACAGGTCCTCTTTATGGAGAGATCTGGGGTCTATAATGTAAACATCCCATGTGACAGTAATAGGAGGTGACAGGTCCTCTTTATGGAGAGATCTGGGGTCTATAATGAATGTAAACATCCCATGTGACAGTAATAGACGGTGACAGATCCTCTTTATGGAGAGATCTGGGGTCTATAATGTAAACATCCCATGTGACAGTAATAGGGGGTGACAGGTCCTCTTTATGGAGAGATCTGGGGTCTATAATGAATGTAAACATCCCATGTGACAGTAATAGACGGTGACAGATCCTCTTTATGGAGAGATCTGGGGTCTATAATGTAAACATCCCATGTGACAGTAATAGGAGGTGACAGGTCCTCTTTATGGAGAGATCTGGGGTCTATAATGAATGTAAACATCCCATGTGACAGTAATAGACGGTGACAGATCCTCTTTATGGAGAGATCTGGGGTCTATAATGTAAACATCCCATGTGACAGTAATAGGTGGTGACGGGTCCTCTTGGTATAATCACCTGAAGACGGATGACATAGAGGATCGTCTTAGACACAACGTTTCTAAATCTGTATTTATTGTTGATTTCTTTCATGTTGTGTATCAATATTCTTTATTTTTTAGAGATTTGTGACACTATGTGGTCATAGAAGGACTGGTGTTCATATTCGGGGGGGGGGGGGGCACAGATCTATGTGGCACCCCCACAGATTTCCATGTTGGTTGGGTGTATGGGGGGCGATTGGCCGGGGTGCGGCTTGTGTACAATGAGTCATACGGGAACGCCGCCCCTCTCGGCCATGTTTTTATTTGTGTTGGTGGCGCTCGGCCCATCTTATAAAACATTTGTTGTATTTTTTTTTTTTTTACAATAATTTTTGTTTGTTTTTAGACATTTCTTTTACAAAACCAACAATCGTGCGATTCCGATCTCTAAGTTACAATTAAATGTCAACATAATTACAAACCCTACAGAAATGAAATCATCCAAATAACATCCTAAATTATTCTTATACAAAAAACAAAAACAATGTAAATAAATATACCAATCACTGAAACAAGACAAAATAAATACACATTCAGCGCCGTGCCTTCTACATCCTATCTACACCATATTACCAAAAGTATTGGGACACCGGCCTTTACACACACATGAACTTTAATGGCCCCCCCAGTCTTAGTCCGGAGGGTTCAAGATTGAGTTGGCCCCGCCCTTTGCAGCAGGGCTGCCTTAATAGCATCATGGGCCCCTGGGCAAAGTAATGCTGTGGGGCCCCTACAGTGATGACATTGCAGGAAAACAGACATCAAGTAGGTAGGAGGCAGACTGCCTCCCCTTTGCATCTATCACTCTCAGTGCCAACATGGGGCCCCCAATTTCGGGGTTGCATAGGCTCAAGGATCATCTGCTTTGGGGAAAGTGCAGGGGCCCCCCATGCAGCTGGGGTCCCTGGGCATTGCCCAGGTGTGCCCTCTCATTAAGACAGCCCTGCTTTGCAGCTATAACACCTTCACCTCCTCTGGGAAGGTGGTCCACAAGGTTTAGAGGTGTGTCTATGGGAAGATCCATTTACAAGGTTTAGGGGTGTGTCTATGGGAAGGCCGTCCACAAGGTTTAGGGGTGTGTCTATGGGAAGGCCGTCCACAAGGCTGCCCAGAGGCGATTAAGTTCACATGTGCTGCGCTATATAAGTTTTCATTCATTCATTCATTCAAGGTTTAGGGGTGTGTCTATGAGAAGGTCTGTCCACAAGGTTTAGGGGTGTGTCTATGGGAAGGCCGTCAACAAGGTTAAGGGGCGTGTCTATGAGAAGGTCTGGCCACAAGGTTAAGGGGTGTGTCTATGGGAAGGCTGTCCACAAGGTTTAGGGGTGTGTCTATGGGAAGGCCGTCCACAAGGTTTAGGGGTGTGTCTATGAGAAGGTCTGGCCACAATGTTTAGGGGTGTGTCTATGGGAAGCCCGTCCACAAGGTTTAGGGGTGTGTCTATGGGAAGATTCATCCACAAGGTTTAGGGGTGTGTCTATGGGAAGGCTGTCCACAAGGTTTAGGGGTGTGTCTATGGGAAGGCTGTCCACAAGGTTTAGGGGTGTGTCTATGGGAATCTCCGTCACACTCTATTACATGAGATCTCCATAAAGAGGACCTGTCACCTCTTATTTCTATTACATGAGATCTCCATAAAGAGGACCTGTCATGTCTTATTTCTTTTATACCGGGCCAGCCGGTATTCTGCCTGGGACCCCCTCACAAGGGTTCGGGCTTTACTGCGTGCTGACCCCAGATCACGACCCCCAGGTTCACCCTGCTCGCGAGGAGAGTATCAGAAGACACAGTCAGACGGATGGATAAAGCAAAAGGAGAGCCGGATAGCGAGCCAAGGTCGGGGCGGGCAGCAGACAACGTAATCAGGAGGACTAGCCGAGTCGGTACACAAGAGATCAGTTCAGAGAGAAGTCAGGTAAGCAGGTTACAGGAGGAGCGCTCAGGAACAAGTGTTGCTCAAGCAACCAGAAACTTGTCTGAGTGGAATTAAGTTAGCGAGGCACTTGGGGGGGCTGGACAGGAAGTAGCAGGAAGGAACAGGTGAAGCCGGCGACACCCATTGCTGCCGAGTGCAGCCAGAGCTGAACACAAGCTTGTGGAACAACAGGTGCCAGCCGACCTACAGCAGGAGTGCCGTCGTACGTGTTGTACATCACCGCGTTCTTGGCGTTCGGAATTTCCGACAACATTTGTGCGACCGTGGGGATGCAACGCAAGTTTGAGCCGACGTTCCGTCGGAAAAAAAATCCACGGTTCTGTTGTCGGAACGTCCGATTGTCTGTACGCGGCGTTAGTGCGAATGCCCACCAAGTAAAATCCCACAAATCGCCGCCATTGGTGGAAGTCCACCGCGGATCGACTGACGGAGGATCGTCGGGTGAACTTCTCATCATAACAGTTTTTTCTCCCCCGGGGCGGTTTGGTTTTCGGATTCGAATGACGGATCTGACTGCGTGAATATCGCAGTCATTAATAGCGGAGACGCCGGGGGAAGGGGGCGGCCCTCCTGGCTGACAGTCACTGGGAGCCATTAGTCTTATTGATCTTGGATGTCCCCGGCACAGCGGTGACACGGAATGGCACGGACTTTCCCCCTCTATTCTTCATCGTTTGACAGAGGAGCTTAAATGAGTTTGTCACTGGAGGGGGGAAAAAACTGATGAATCTCCTAATAGTTCTCCCGGCCTCCATTTCTCTTGGCGGCGATGTGGCCTGAGTATTAAATGGAGCGCGCGCTCATCGCGGCCCGTGTACCTGGAAAGAATGTACTGCGGATCCACCAATCACAGCCCAACTTTCATCACTTTACACCAATCAGAACAAAGATAAGTGATTAATCGTATTGGAAAGTTCTCTTTGTGCCGGAAATATTTTCTGTAGGATTCTTCTACTTTGTAACAAATACATCTATATGACACGTCGGTTGTACCAATAGGGTACATACACTATATTATCAAAAGTATTGGGACGCCGGCCTTTACACACACACAGGAACTTTAATGACCTCCCAGTCTTAGTCCGGAGGGTTCAATATTGAGTTGGCCCCGCCCTTTGCAGCTATAACAACTTCACCTCTTCTGGGAAGGCCGTCCACAAGGTTTAGGGGTGTGTCTATGGGAAGGTCCGTCCACAAGGTTTAGGGGTGTGTCTATGGGAAGGTCTGTCCACAAGGTTTAGGGGTGTGTCTATGGGAAGGTCCGTCCACAAGGTTTAGGGGTGTGTCTATGGGAAGGTCTGTCCACAAGGTTTAGGGGTGTGTCTATGGCAAGATCCGTCCACAAGGTTTAGGGGTGTGTCTATGAGAAGGTCTGGCCACAAGGTTTAGGGGTGTGTTTATGGGAAGGCTGTCCACAAGGTTTAGGGGTGTGTTTATGGGAAGGCGGTCCACAAGGTTTAGGGGTGTGTCTATGGGAAGGCGGCCCACAAGGTTTAGGGGTGTGTCTATGGGAAGGCGGTCCACAAGCTTTAGGGGTGTGTCTATGGGAAGGTTGTCCACAAGGTTTAGGGGTGTGTCTATGGAAAGGCGGTCCGCAAGGTTTAGGGGTGTGTCTATGGGAATGCTGTCCACAAGGTTTAGGGGTGTGTTTATGGGAAGGCGGTCCACAAGGTTTAGGGGTATGTCTATGGAAAGGCGGTCCGCAAGGTTTAGGGGTGTGTCTATGGGAAGGCGGTCCACAAGGTTAAGGGGTGTGTCTATGGGAAGGCTGTCCACAAGGTTTAGGGGTGTGTTTATGGGAAGGCGGTCCACAAGGTTTAGGGGTGTGTTTATGGGAAGGCGGTCCACAAGGTTTAGGGGTGTGTTTATGGGAAGGCGGTCCACAAGGTTTAGGGGTATGTCTATGGAAAGGCGGTCCACAAGGTTTAGGGGTGTGTCTATGGAAAGGCGGTCCACAAGGTTTAGGGGTATGTCTATGGAAAGGCGGTCCACAAGGTTTAGGGGTGTGTCTATGGAAAGGCGGTCCGCAAGGTTTAGGGGTGTGTCTATGGGAAGGCGGTCCACAAGGTTTAGGGGTATGTCTATGGAAAGGCGGTCCGCAAGGTTTAGGGGTGTGTCTATGGGAATGTTTAACCATTCTTCCAGAAGAGCATTTGTGAGGTCAGGCACTGATGTTGGATGAGAAGGCCTGGCTCACAGTCTCCGCTCTAATTCATCCCAAAGGTATTCTATGGGGTTGAGGTCAGGACTCTGTGCAGGACAGTCAACTTCCTCCACCCCAAACTCGCTCATTCATGTCTTTATGGACCTTGCTTTGTGCTTTGGTGGGCAGTCATGTTGGAACAGGAAGGGGGCCGTCCCCAAGCTCCTCCCACAAAGTTGGGAGCATGAATTTGTCCAAAATGTCTTGGTATGCTGACGTCTTAAGTGTTCCCTTCACTGGAACTAAGGGGCCAACCCAACACCTGAACAACAACCCCACACCATAATCCCCCCCACACACCATAACCCCCCCCCCCCACAACATAATCCCTCCTCCCCCCCTCACCATAACCCCCCGAAACCATAACCCCCCCCCACAACATAATCCCTCCTCCCCCCCTCACCATAACCCCCCCCACACCATAACCCCCCCCGAAACATAATCCCTCCTCCCCCCCTCACCATAACCCCCCCACACCATAATCCCCCCCCCCCCACTTGACTAAATGATTCGGACCAGTGCACAAAGTAAGGTCCATAAAGACAGCAAGTTGATGGAGCCAACTGGCGTCTATTGATGGGGCAAACTGACTGCATTTGATGGGGCAAACTAGCGGCGTTTGATGAGGAAAACTGGCGGCAATTGATGGGCACAGTGAGGGCAATTGATGGGCACAGTGAGGCTGCAATCAATGTTTTTTTTTTTTCAGTTTGTTAGCGCCCCCCAAAAATTTTGAGCAGCAGCTGCCACTGTGTGCTAGACTTGTGTTGTGGGGCCTCTCACATGCCCCCTAATGGCTCGGGCCCTCATGCGGTACCCGAGAGCCTCGATTGGGTCAGTCCGCCCCTGCCGCTCTCTCCTGCCGCTCTCTCCTGCCGCTCTCTGTTGAAGAGACAGCACATTTACCCGGCTGTCCCAGGAATGGTTCCACACTCATCCTAGGAGGGCGCTACATAAACATTATGTGAGAACGAGACATAAAGATACAATAAAACCGATCGGAACCCATTCTAGTTCTCATTCTATTGTATAGAAAACTTGTATTGGGAGAAATACGGGAGCCGCCCGCCGTGTCTGGCCTCCTTCTATAGATCACCTGGACGGGGAGATCACAGGAGAACGCGCATCATCGTCTACAAATCACACGGCAGGTAGAAGAGCTCCATCCACCATTCAACTCTACGGCTGCCGTCGTCTAATAACGATCAAGCGCGGTGGATCTACGGGGGGCGAAGTAGAAAGCACCCCTCCCCCTCCCCCCTTTAAGTTGAAATTTACACTTCTGAAACGCAAAGTTCTGACAGTCAGCAAAGCGCGGCGCAGAGCCGGGGCCAGGGCTGGGCGCGAATCGTCAGAAGAAAGAGACGCGGCGAATCAGAGAAGCCAGCGAGGGGCGTCACAGCGGCAGCCGAGCATCTGCTGACGGATGCGGCTCCTTGGCAAGTCGGGTTAATGAAGGTTTTTTTTTTTTATTATTAATTTATTTATTTCCGATCCAGAGAAACGTTTTTTTTTTTTTTGGCTTCGACTTCAAGAAGACATCTTGTCAGAATCGCGCCAGATGTCGGCGTGGAAGTTTAAACTGCTGATAGTCTGACTGGAAGAAGTTCAAACCCAGCGAGAGCCGCTCTTGTCTCGCCGCGCGAACGCTCTTTTTTTTTTTTTTTGGAAGTTTCTGTCACCGCGGCGAGATTTGTATTTTTGGACCGGCGTTATCGCCTACAGCTGTTGAGCGCTGTTATCCTTCATGTATCGCGCCTCTGACTGCTGACACTTCTCTAATACCTTCAGTAAGTGCCGGGAATTAGCAGATTACAAAATAAACTTTATTTTTTTTTTAGCAGCCTGACAGCAGATCTTCGCTGTCTGCGCCGACAACGACCCGCTGATGGAGAACATTAAACTTCCTCCCTATTTAATAGATATTTATACCGAGCGATACCCCAACATCGCCGCCGCCGCCGCCGCCGCCGCAGAGACGTCATTCCGGAACACACACCAGGCTGGAGACGTGAGCTACATATTGACAATGGTTTGTTACTTGAAGGATCGGACCACCCAAATCTGAGATTTCCCACGCCGGAGAGCTGAAGCCGAACGCAACTGTATCTGAGCGCCACAAACTGGAAACGCTATTTAACCCCTTGCTTACTGGGCACATACCTGCCCGGGCGAAATTTCAGCTTCCGGCGCTGCGGCGCTTTAACTAACAATTGCGCGGTCGTGCGGCGTGGCTCCCAAACAAAATTGGCGTCCTTTTTTCCCCACAAACAGAGATTTCTTTTGGTGGTATTTGATCGCCTCTGCGGTTTTTATTTTTTTGCGCTATAAACAAAAATAGAGCGACTATTTTGAAAAAAATGCAATATTTTTTACTTTTTGCTATAATAAATATCCCCAAAAAAAGATATATAAAAAAAAAAAAACATTTTTTTCCTCAGTTTAGGCCGATACGTATTCTTCCACATATTTTTGGTTAAAAAAAAATCGCAATAAGTGTTTATTGATTGGTTTGCGCAAAAATTATAGCGTTTACAAAGGGGATTTTTTTTATTAATATATTTTTTTTTTACTACTAGTGGCGGCGATCAGTCATTTTCATGACGGCGACATTATGGCGGACACATCGGACAATTTTGACACATTTTGGGACCATTGTCATTTTCCCAGCGAAAAGTGCTATAAAAATGCACTGATTACTGTGAAAATGACAATTGCAGTTTAGGAGTTAACCACTAGGGGGCGCTGTAGGGGTTAAGTGTGACCTCATATGTGTTTCTTACTGTAGGGGGCGGGGTTGGACTTGTGACGCCATTGATCGTCTTTCCCTATATCAGGGAACAGACGATCGGTGACATTGCCACAGTGAAGAACGGGGAAGGTTTGTTTAGACTCACCTCTCCCCGTTCTTCAGCTCCTGTGATCGATTGCGGGACACCGGTGACGATCGGGTCCGCGGTCACGGAGCTTCGGACCGAGTCACGCGCGCATACGCCGTCGGCGCGCACTCGTGACCCACGGCTTGGCTCTTAAAGGCAATGTTCATGTACATGCCTGTGCCCAACCGTTCTGCCAACGTATATGTGCAGGAGGCGGTCTTTAAGTGGTTAATCTTCAAAGAAAATGCCTCCATTCAGCCATGGCACAATTCTTTATTTCTAGCTACATCTTGAGTAAGGGCAGGTGATTCATTTCATTTAATTTCCCTCCTGAAATCCATCTGCCTTTAGCTCAGGCATGCAGGCAGGAGGGTGTACTTAGCTGAGAAAGATCCTCCTTCCATGAAGACTCTTGGGATGTATGTGTATCAAGCAGTGGTGGTTCGTCCATGCATGTGGCCTCCTAATCTACAATCAAGGGCACCGGACGCATGGATTCCAATGTTTGTTTTTTTTGAAGCACATGATTAGTGCTTGAGGCTCTTATTGGCTTAAAAAAAGGGTGGGCTTGAGGCCCAGTGCACTGGGCCTCGAGCCCACCCACTTGTGTGACAATAATTAATATTCACTATTATCTTCCTGATTCTCTCCCTGATCATCAGGAAGCCGTTCCTGAGACCCGATTGGCCTGGGAGTCTTATGCCGCGTACACACGATCAGATTTTCCATCAGATAAACCTTGGATGGTTTTTCCGACGGAATTCCGCTGAAGCTTGGCTTGCACACACACGGTCACACAAAAGCTCTTGGAACTTTCCACCGTCAAGAACGCGGTGACGTACAACACTACAACGAGCCGAGATGAAATGAAGTTCAATGCTTCCGAGCATGCGTCAAATTGTTTTCGAGCATGCGGAGGAATTTTGCGCGTCGCAATTGCTACAGACGTCGGAAAAATTGAGAACCTGCTCCTCAATCTTTTGCTGGTGGAAATTCCGACAGCAAAAGTCTGATGGAGCTTACACACTTTCGCAATTTCTGACGAAAAGCTCACATCTTACTTTTGCTGGCGGAAAATCTGATCGTTCGTATATGCCACTAGAACCTGCCTGATCTGCCTCTTTCCTAAGGTAAGGAGGCCTCTGATCACCGCTGCACTCCCATCTCCTGCGTGGGGGGGGGGGGGGTGGGTTGCCGCATTCGTGTCCATCTCCTATAAGGGGTGGGGGGATCGTCGCATTCCAGTCCATCTTCAAGGGGGGGATTCGCCGTTGGTTTGACCCCCCCCACCCCAAAATATTGAGCACCAGCTGCCACTGGTAGCAAGTAAATAAATAAACCTTCCAATAAAATCATTACATCGGTGGACAGTACAGTCTCCAGCCACTCTGTTAGCTTGGAGAAGGGAGGGTGGAGGAGGTATGGAGGAGGTTGGAAAGGTAGGGGAAATGAGGAGGGAGGAGCATGGAAAGGTAGGGGAAATGAGGAGGGAGGAGCATGGAAAGGTAGGGGAAATGAGGAGGGAGGAGCATGGAAAGGTAGGGGAAATGAGGAGGGAGGAGCATGGAAAGGTAGGGGAAATGAGGAGGGAGGAGCATGGAAAGGTAAGGGAAATGAGGAGGGAGGAGCATGGAAAGGTAAGGGAAATGAGGAGGGAGGAGCATGGAAAGGTAGGGGAAATGAGGAGGGAGGTGCATGGAAAGGTAGGGGAAATGAGGAGGGAGGAGCATGGAAAGGTAGGGGAAATGAGGAGGGAGGAGCATGGAAAGGTAGGGGAAATGAGGAGGGAGGAGCATGGAAAGGTAGGGGAAATGAGGAGGGAGGAGCATGGAAAGGTAGGGGAAATGAGGAGGGAGGAGCTTGGAAAGGTAGGGGAAATGAGGAGGGAGGAGCATGGAAAGGTAGGGGAAATGAGGAGGGAGGAGCATGGAAAGGTAGGGGAAATTAGGAGAGAGGAGCATGGAAAGGTAGGGGAAATGAGGAGAGAGGAGCATGGAAAGGTAGGGGAAATGAGGAGGGAGGAGCATGGAAAGGTAGGGGAAATGAGGAGAGAGGAGCATGGAAAGGTAGGGGAAATGAGGAGGGAGGAGCATGGAAAGGTAGGGGAAATGAGGAGGGAGGAGCATGGAAAGGTAGGGGAAATGAGGAGAGAGGAGCATAGAAAGGTAGGGGAAATGAGGAGGGACAAGCCCACCCACTTGTGTGACAATAGCAAATTAATATTCGCTATTGTCTTCCTGAGTCTCCTCCCAGGCCAATCAGGAAGCCGTTCCTAAGACTCGATTGGCCAGGGAGTCTTAGGACTCAATGGCCCCCTGGATTGAGGAGCTGGAGCCCAGGTCCATGTCTGCCTGATCTACCTCCTTCCTAGGGTAAGGAGACCCCTGATCGCCGCCACATTCCCACCCGTCTCCAGCACGAGTGGGGGGAAATCGCTGCATTCCCATCTGTCTCCTGTGGGGAGGGGCGCTGTTGGTTTAACCCCCGCCCCCCCAAAAAAAATATTGAGTACCAGCAAGTAAATTAATAAACCTTCCAATAATGTCATTACATCAGTGGACAGTACAGTCTTCAGCCACTCTGTTAGCTTGGAGATGGGTGGGATGGAGCAGCATGGAAAGGTAGGGGAAATGAGGAGGGAGGAGCTTGGAAAGGTAGGGGAAATGAGGAGGGAGGAGCATGGAAAGGTAAGGGAAATGAGGAGGGAGGAGCATGGAAAGGTAAGGGAAATGAGGAGGGAGGAGCATGGAAAGGTAGGGGAAATGAGGAGGGAGGTGCATGGAAAGGTAGGGGAAATGAGGAGGGAGGAGCATGGAAAGGTAAGGGAAATGAGGAGGGAGGAGCATGGAAAGGTAAGGGAAATGAGGAGGGAGGAGCATGGAAAGGTAGGGGAAATGAGGAGGGAGGTGCATGGAAAGGTAGGGGAAATGAGGAGGGAGGAGCATGGAAAGGTAGGGGAAATGAGGAGGGAGGAGCATGGAAAGGTAGGGGAAATGAGGAGGGAGGAGCATGGAAAGGTAGGGGAAATGAGGAGGGAGGAGCATGGAAAGGTAGGGGAAATGAGGAGGGAGGAGCTTGGAAAGGTAGGGGAAATGAGGAGGGAGGAGCATGGAAAGGTAGGGGAAATGAGGAGGGAGGAGCATGGAAAGGTAGGGGAAATTAGGAGAGAGGAGCATGGAAAGGTAGGGGAAATGAGGAGAGAGGAGCATGGAAAGGTAGGGGAAATGAGGAGGGAGGAGCATGGAAAGGTAGGGGAAATGAGGAGAGAGGAGCATGGAAAGGTAGGGGAAATGAGGAGGGAGGAGCATGGAAAGGTAGGGGAAATGAGGAGGGAGGAGCATGGAAAGGTAGGGGAAATGAGGAGAGAGGAGCATAGAAAGGTAGGGGAAATGAGGAGGGAGGAGCATGGAAAGGTAGGGGAAATGAGGAGGGAGGAGCATGGAAAGGTAGGGGAAATGAGGAGGGAGGAGCATGGAAAGGTAGGGGAAATGAGGAGAGAGGAGCATAGAAAGGTAGGGGAAATGAGGAGGGACAAGCCCACCCACTTGTGTGACAATAGCAAATTAATATTCGCTATTGTCTTCCTGAGTCTCCTCCCAGGCCAATCAGGAAGCCGTTCCTAAGACTCGATTGGCCAGGGAGTCTTAGGACTCAATGGCCCCCTGGATTGAGGAGCTGGAGCCCAGGTCCATGTCTGCCTGATCTACCTCCTTCCTAGGGTAAGGAGACCCCTGATCGCCGCCACATTCCCACCCGTCTCCAGCACGAGTGGGGGGAAATCGCTGCATTCCCATCTGTCTCCTGTGGGGAGGGGCGCTGTTGGTTTAACCCCCGCCCCCCCAAAAAAAATATTGAGTACCAGCAAGTAAATTAATAAACCTTCCAATAATGTCATTACATCAGTGGACAGTACAGTCTTCAGCCACTCTGTTAGCTTGGAGATGGGTGGGATGGAGCAGCATGGAAAGGTAGGGGAAATGAGGAGGGAGGAGCTTGGAAAGGTAGGGGAAATGAGGAGGGAGGAGCATGGAAAGGTAAGGGAAATGAGGAGGGAGGAGCATGGAAAGGTAGGGGAAATGAGGAGGGAGGAGCTTGGAAAGGTAGGGGAAATGAGGAGAGACGAGAACCCATCCACTTATGTAACAATAGGGAATTAATATTCGCTATTGTCTTCATGATTCTCCTCCCAGCCAATCAGGAAGCCATTCCTGAGACTCGATTGGCCAGGGAGTCCCCTTAATGGCCCCGGAGTGAGGAGCTGCAGCCCAGGTCCATGTCTGTCGGATCTGCCTCCTTCCTAGGGTAAGGAGGCCTCTGATCGGCTCTAATATTCACTATTGTCTTCATGATTCTCCTCCCAGCCAATCAGAAAGCCGTTCCTGAGACCTGAGAGGGATGGAGGAGCATGGAAAGGTAGGAAAAATGAAGAGGGAGGAGCATTGGAAGGCAAGGGGGAGGAAGAGATTTTAATGAAGGGAGTGTCTTTCTTTTCTAGGCTACGGGGCTGTATGTTTCTATTGATGCGCACAGTGAAGAGAGACAATAGTCTAGTCCCTGCATGCAAGGGTGGCTCCAAGAGAAAGGAGCCCCCCTGAAAACAGGAAACCTGGGGCAGAAGTTATGTGACCAACATAACTGAAACATAGACAAGAATTAAAGGATAAAGAAGCTGCATACCCAGCAAGTGATTACATGAGCTTAATAAAAAACAAAGGGGGGGTGCAAATTCTCCTTAAACATAACAAAATATCTCATCATCTCCGAGACGACAGACAAAGAGGTCCATGTAAAAAAGCACGTTGTGTCAACGTCTCAGCATCTGGACAGAGGAGATCTCATTACGCGTTGCGTCAGCCTTGTTGTGAAAGGCCTGCCAATCTCCGAGGCGGTGCGGGGGATGGTGGGTGGTGGAGATGAAGGAAGGTGGTAAAGGTAGAGAAGACTTGATGAGGACCGGATGAGAGGGTGTTAATCGGAGTGAAGAAGAAATCAGTTTGTTTGACAGCCCAGAGACAGGAATTGTATTTTCGGAGGGAAGATTTGTACCGGGTTACGTCTGGCGGGGATTTAGTTGTAGGTCTAAAGTTGCTGCGGAGCAAAGCCGCGTCTCTCCAGGTTTCTGGTGTCGAAATGTTTTCCAAGGTTGTGGTGGTCAGGGCCTCGTTCTGCATGTAGAGACCAGAACAAGTGTTGTCCCGGGAGGAAGAGAGAGATGTTGTGGACAGAAGTGGGCGGGTCTGGGTAGGAGAGGGGTGAGATCACAGTGGTGAAGGTTTCTATAGGTGACTCTTTGCTGGTTGGAGGCATAAGGGGTTAGGAGACAGGAAGAGCGTGAAACTGATGAGGTTGTGGTGAGAGAGAGGAAATGGGGTGTTGGAGAGGTTGCAAGAAATGCAGAGGGGGGGACAATACAAGGTCAACGGTGTTGCCATCTAATGGGTGAGAGTGTCAACTGCGATAGGTCAAAGGAAGAGGTTAGGTTGAGAAGTTAAGACATCGCTGGGCTGTTAACATTAACAGGAATTTTAAAGTCACCAAGGATGATAAAAATATGGTAGCCGGGCACAGGAGTCGTCAAGAGAGTGTGACCCGGGTCCTGGAGCAATCCTCAGGTAAGTCGTGCTTCGCCACCTCACAGAAAACACGTGTACCAGATAGCAAGCCAATTGGACATATGGCTATAACCCAGCCCAGGCCTTTAATCAGCAGGAGATCGTGGGATGTTATATGTGACACACAAAAGACTCACAAAAGAACAGCCATAAGCTCCGTGGCCTCCAAAAGCAATGTTCACCAATCGGCCCAAGAAAAGATAAAATAGACCATAGCGTGATACTGTCTATTTAAACAGTTGCACTTACAAATATAGAAGTTACATTTCATAGAAATCGAAAGCCGGCCGCGTTTCGTCACACATGACGTTCCCCATTGACAATGTCATATGTGACGAAACACGTATGAGTAGGTAACGTGCTGACGTCACAACGCTGTCTCGTTAAGGAAGACGGGAGTATGTACTGGAGCCGGCTGGCTTTTTAACTTCTATATTTGTAAGTGTAACTTGTGGTAGGAATATACAAGTCCAGGGTCTGCCTCTTTCAACCCACTAAATGTCTAGAACTCACTAGAAACCAGGGGGAAGCAGCTGAGCCGGCAACCAGCAGAACCCAGAACAGACAAAAGCAATCACACTTTGATCCACTGCCTACCGAGGAGCCAAAAACGAAGTCTGCCGTAATCCTACTGACAACCCAAATGGGAGGGTGCTACACACAGCAAACAAATGTTGTTACTGAACGATGATGAGATGGGGGAGATGATGAGTCAGGGGAGATGATGAGGATGATGAAACGGGTGAGGTAATGAGGATGATGAGTCGGGGGAGATGATGAGGATGATGAGATGGGGGAGATGATGAGGATGATGAGACGGGTGAGGTAATGAGGATGATGAGTCGGGGGAGATGATGAGGATGATGAGATGGAGGAGATGATGAGACAGGGGAGATGATGAGGATGATGAGACGAGAGATGATGAGGATGATGAGATGGGGGAGATGATGAGACGGGGGAGATGATGAGGATGATGAGACGAGAGATGATGAGGATGATGAGTCGGGGGAGATGATGAGGATGATGAGATGGGGAGATGATGAGGATGATGAGGACGATGAGACGGGGGAGATGATGAGTATGATGAGACGAGAGATGATGAGGATGATGAGACGGGGGAGATGATGAGTCGGGGGAGATGATGAGGATGATGAGACGGGGGGAGATGATAAGGATGAAGAGACGGGGGAGATGATAAGGATGAAGTGACGGGGGAGATGATGAGGATGATGAGACGGGGGAGATGATGAGGATGATGAGATGGGGAGTTGATGAGGATGATGAGACGGGGGAGATGATGAGGAAGATGAGACGGGGAGATGATGAGGATGATGAGACGGGGGAGATGTTCAGGACGATGAGATGAGGGAGGTGATGAGGATGATGAGACGGGGGAGATGATGAGGATGATAAGACGGTGGAGATGATGAGGATGATGAGTCGGGGGAGATGATGAGGATGATGAGACCGGGAGATGATGAGGATGATGAGACGGGGGAGATGATACTGCGGTAAAGTGGGGCACTTTATTGGGGAATGCCTATGCCCGCCCTTCACTGAGACACAAGGATTATTTTATCGGGTTTTGATTTTTTGTGATGTTTCCGATACAACGACTTCTTCTTTTTTGTATCAGTGTAGAAGCCCACTCGGCACTCGGCACTCGGCACTCGGCATCTTTCGGGTAAAACATAAAACATTTCTCACCGCGGCTCGGCACCAACGTTCTGGATTTGAATAGAAAGCGTAAGACTTAGACGCTCGCGCCGATGTCATTTCCCCGTTACCATGGCTGGCGTGTCATTTCACCGGCTCGGCTCTGCGCCGCGGTTATGTATGACTGGCTCTCGAAGAGAGGAATAAAATCGGGGCTGGAGGGAGGGGTGGTGCCGGCGGAGAAGGGATAGATGCTGCCTCTCCGAGAATTAACTATAGACATCACCTCTAATGGAACATGTATTAGGGGGGGGGATCAAAGCCGGCCGGGGTCCAGGGACGGGGGGCCGGGGTCCAGGGACAGGGGGGGGGGGGGCTCGGCATCCTTTTTTTATATACGCTTAGAGAGTGAGCTCCTAACACACATCTGGAGAATGCTAATTCCAGGCAATTTAGCAGATAGAAGGAGAGCGGAGCACTTGAGGGTAGGAGAGATGAGAGGCTGCAGAGAATAGAAATGGTTTATTATCCCGCCTGCAGCCTGTGCCCTAAGAAAATGATAAGGAGCATATGTTGTGCTATGAATAATGCCGGCACAAGCATGCTCCCAGCCGTCGTGTATGCGCTCAGGGTTGAACACAACAAACCTCTTACTGCAACGCCTCATGTACCGCAGAATCTCAGGATTCTCTACAGGAATAAAGTGCACCTGTCATCAGTGGAGGCTGGTGCTCAACATTTTTGGGGGGGTGCAAATAAACTGAAAAAAACATCAATTGCAGCCACTGTGCCCATCAAGTACAGCCACTGTGCCCATCGATTGCAGCCACTGTGCCTGACAAACGCAGCCACTGTGCCCATCAAACGCAGCCACTGTGCCCATCAAACGCAGCCACTGTGCCATTAAACGCAGCCACTGTGCCCATCAAACGCAGCCACTGTGCCATTAAACGCAGCCACTGTGCCCATCAAGTACAGCCACTGTGCCCATTAAACACAGCCACTGTGCCCATCAATTGCAGCCACTGTGCCCAACAAATGCAGCCACTGTGCCCATCAATTGCAGCCACTGTGCCCATCAAGTACAGCCACTGTGCCTATTAATTGCAGCCTCTGTGCCCGACAAACGCAGCCACTGTGCCCATCAAGTACAGCCACTGTGCCCATCAATTGCCGCCACAGTGCCCATCAATTGCAGCCACTGTGCCTGACAAACGCAGCCACTGTGCCCATCAAACGCAGCCACTGTGCCCATCAAACGCAGCCACTGTGCCAATAAACGCAGCCACTGTGCCATTAAACGCAGCCACTGCGCCCATCAAACGCAGCCACTGTGCCATTAAACGCAGCCACTGTGCCCATCAAGTACAGCCACTGTGCCCATCAAACACAGCCACTGTGCCCATCAAACGCAGCCACTATGCCCATCAAACGCAGCCACTGTGCCCAACAAACGCAGCCACTGTGCCCATCAAACGCAGCCACTATGCCCATCAAACGCAGCCACTGTGCCATTAAACGCAGCCACTGTGCCCATCAAACGCAGCCACTGTGCCCTTAAGCGCAGCCACTGTGCCCATCAAGTACAGCCACTGTGCCCATCAAACACAGCCACTGTGCCCATCAATTGCAGCCACTGTGCCCAACAAAATCAGTCAATGTGCCCATCAATTGCAGCCACTGTGCCCATCAAGTACAGCCACTGTTCCCATTAATTGCAGCCTCTGTGCCCGACAAACGCAGCCACTGTGCCCATCAAGTACAGCCACTGTGCCCATCAATTTCCGCCACTGTGCCCATCAATTGCAGGCACTGTGCCCGACAAACGCAGCCACTGTGCCCGACAAACGCAGCCACTGTGCCCATCAAACGCAGCCACTGTGCCTATCAATTGCAGCCACTGTGCCCATCAATTGCAGCCACTGTGCCCATCAATTGCAGCCACTGTGCCCATAAATTGTATCCACTGTGCCCATCAAACTTTACGCCGGTCATACGCCTTACGCAAACGACGTATATCAATGCGCCGGGCGCACGTACGTTCGTGAATCGGCGTATCTAGCTCATTTGCATATTTTTAATGGGAACGTCTAATGCGTCCAGCCGGATGACTGAAGCCATGTTTTTCAGCGTGTCTTCCTTTCAGAATCGGCGTAAAGATGCGACGGCGCACATTTGAATTTACGGCGGCGTATCAGGAGATACCCCGGCGTAGATTCTTTCTGAATCTGGCCCTTTGAGTTCCGAAATATGTGTGGTTAGGAAATATTCACAAAAATGGGACTGAGGGGGGGTGTACTTACTTTTGTGAGATACTGTAATAGATTTTGTCGCGTACACACGAGCGTTTTTTCACGATGTGAATTTTTTTTATTTTTAACCACTTAAGGACCCCTACTGATGATATACGTCAGCAGGATGGCACAGTTGGGCACACGCGCGTACCTGTAAGTCCTCTTTAAGTGCCCAGCCGTGGGGTCGCGAGCGCGCCGGTCCGAAGCTCCGTGACTGCACCTGCGGGACCCGCTGACCCGATCGCCGCTGGTGTGCCACGATCGGTCACCGGAGCTGAAGAACGGGGAGAGGTGAGTGTAAACACAGCTTCCCTGTTCTTCTCTGTGGCAGTGTCACTGATCGTCTGTTCCCTGATATAGGGAAACACAATCAATGACGTCACACGTCCAGCCCCGCCCCCACAGTTAGAAACACATATGAGGTCACACTTAAAGGATCACTAAAGGAATTTTTTTTTTAGCTAAATAGCTTCCTTTACCTTACTGCAGTACTGGTTTCATGTCCTCATTGTTCGGTTTGTTTGTTTTTTGCTTTGAAGTTGCTGTAATCCTGCTCTGATCTCCACACTTCCTGCTTGTCTGTTTCCTTATAACCCCAGTGCTGGGAGCTTTCTCACGGTGGTCTGAGCTGTCATTACTGTGTGTCTAAAACTTCCCAGAACCAATCAGATTCATTTTAAAAACAAAACACTGCCCTGGATTTGTTTGTTTTTGTTCTGTGTGTCTCTTTCTACTTCACAGAAACATGAAGCCAGTTCAAAAGTGAAACTAACCTGCAGGCACATTATATGATTGGTTTTTATCTATTTATAATCATTTTGAAAAGGAATCAGTTAACTTTTATGTCTCTAAACCCTGTAAACAGTCATTTCAGCAAAAAATTCATTCCTTTTCGTGACCCTTTAACCCCTACAGCGCCCCCTAGTGTTTAACTCCTAAACTGCCATTGGCATTTTCACAGTAACCAGTGCATTTTTATAGCACTTTTCGCTGTGAAAATGACAATGGTCCCAAAAATGTATCAAAAGTGTCCGAAGTGTCCGCCATAATGTCGCAGTCATGAAAAAAATCGCTGATCGCCGCCATTAGTAGTTAAAAAAAAAATTATTATAAAAATGCCATAAAACTATCCCCTATTTTGTAAACACCGTACATTTTGCGCAAACCAATCGATAAACGCTTATTGCGATTTTTTTTTTTTTTTACCATGAAGAATACGTATCGGCCTAAACTGAGGGAAAAAAATATTTTTATATATTTTTGGGGGATATTTATTGCAGCAAAAAGTAAAAAATATTGTTTTTTTATCAAAATTGTGGCTCTATTTTTGTTTATAGCGCAAAAAAATTAAAACCGCCGAGGTGATCAAATACCACCAAAAGAAATCTCTATTTGTGGGGAAAAAAGGACGCCGATTTTGTTTGGGAGCCGCGTGGCACGACCACGCAATTGTCAGTTAAAGCGACGCAGCGCCGAATCGCAAAAAATTGCCCCGGTCATTGGGCAGCCAAATCTTCCGGGCTGAAGTTGTTAAACAGGTGTCCAGCAGACAGGTGAATATAAGAGGGCGTTACCTAAGAAAGAAAACCCCTCCCATGTCACGCTGTTAGCAATGGCACCACATGGAAGAGAAATGTCACAAGGCCTTAAGCCCCGTACACACGGCCGAGGTTCTCGGCAGAAACCAGAGAGAACCTCGCTGGGAGCCGCATTCTGCCGAGAACCTCGCTGGGAGCCGCATTCTGCCGAGAACCTCGCTGGGAGCCGCATTCTGCCGAGAACCTCGCTGGGAGCCGCATTCTGCCGAGAACCTCGCTGGGAGCCGCATTCTGCCGAGAACCTCGCTGGGAGCCGCATTCTGCCGAGAACCTCGCTGGGAGCCGCATTCTGCCGAGAACCTCGCTGGGAGCCGCATTCTGCCGAGAACCTCGCTGGGAGCCGCATTCTGCCGAGAACCTCGCTGGGAGCCGCATTCTGCCGAGAACCTCGCTGGGAGCCGCATTCTGCCGAGAACCTCGCTGGGAGCCGCATTCTGCCGAGAACCTCGCTGGGAGCCGCATTCTGCCGAGAACCTCGCTGGGAGCCGCATTCTGCCGAGAACCTCGCTGGGAGCCGCATTCTGCCGAGAACCTCGCTGGGAGCCGCATTCTGCCGAGAACCTCGCTGGGAGCCGCATTCTGCCGAGAACCTCGCTGGGAGCCGCATTCTGCCGAGAACCTCGCTGGGAGCCGCATTCTGCCGAGAACCTCGCTGGGAGCCGCATTCTGCCGAGAACCTCGCTGGGAGCCGCATTCTGCCGAGAACCTCGCTGGGAGCCGCATTCTGCCGAGAACCTCGCTGGGAGCCGCATTCTGCCGAGAACCTCGCTGGGAGCCGCATTCTGCCGAGAACCTCGCTGGGAGCCGCATTCTGCCGAGAACCTCGCTGGGAGCCGCATTCTGCCGAGAACCTCGCTGGGAGCCGCATTCTGCCGAGAACCTCGCTGGGAGCCGCATTCTGCCGAGAACCTCGCTGGGAGCCGCATTCTGCCGAGAACCTCGCTGGGAGCCGCATTCTGCCGAGAACCTCGCTGGGAGCCGCATTCTGCCGAGAACCTCGCTGGGAGCCGCATTCTGCCGAGAACCTCGAGAACCTCGCTGGGAGCCGCATTCTGCCGAGAACCTCGCTGGGAGCCGCATTCTGCCGAGAACCTCGCTGGGAGCCGCATTCTGCCGAGAACCTCGCTGGGAGCCGCATTCTGCCGAGAACCTCGCTGGGAGCCGCATTCTGCCGAGAACCTCGCTGGGTGCCGCATTCTGCCGAGAACCTCGCTGGGAGCCGCATTCTGCCGAGAACCTCGCTGGGAGCCGCATTCTGCCAAGAACCTCGCTGGGAGCCGCATTCTCCCGAGAACCTCGCTGGGAGCCGCATTCTGCCGAGAACCTCGCTGGGAGCCGCATTCTGCCGAGAACCTCGCTGGGAGCCGCATTCTGCCGAGAACCTCGCTGGGAGCCGCATTCTGCCGAGAACCTCGCTGGGAGCCGCATTCTGCCGAGAACCTCGCTGGGAGCCGCATTCTGCCGAGAACCTCGCTGGGAGCCGCATTCTGCCGAGAACCTCGCTGGGAGCCGCATTCTGCCGAGAACCTCGCTGGGAGCCGCATTCTGCCGAGAACCTCGCTGGGAGCCGCATTCTGCCGAGAACCTCGCTGGGAGCCGCATTCTGCCGAGAACCTCGCTGGGAGCCGCATTCTGCCGAGAACCTCGCTGGGTGCCGCATTCTGCCGAGAACCTCGCTGGGAGCCGCATTCTGCCGAGAACCTCGCTGGGAGCCGCATTCTGCCGAGAACATCGCTGGGAGCCCCATTCTGCCGAGAACCTCGCGGGAGCCGCATTCTGCCGAGAACCTCGCTGGGTGCCGCATTCTGCCGAGAACCTCGCTGGGAGCCGCATTCTGCCGAGAACCTCGCTGGGAGCCGCATTCTGCCGAGAACCTCGCTGGGAGCCGCATTCTGCCGAGAACCTCGCTGGGAGCCGCATTCTGCCGAGAACCTCGCTGGGAGCCGCATTCTGCCGAGAACCTCGCTGGGAGCCGCATTCTGCCGAGAACCTCGCTGGGAGCCGCATTCTGCCGAGAACCTCGCTGGGAGCCGCATTCTGCCGAGAACCTCGGCCGCGTGTACGCTCTCTGCTCGCCCCGCCCGTTGGGAAACCCGTCGAGCAAATAGAGAGCAGGTTCTCTATTTGCTCGACGGCCCGTCGGGATGAATGGCTGGTTGCCTTTCCCGACGGGCGGGTCGCCGATTCTGACGGCCGGCAGAGAACCTCGACGGGCGGAACGATGTGTTCCGCCCGTCGAGGTTCTCTGCCGTGTGTACGGGGGCTTCAGAAAGAAAATAATTTCCTTACACAAGGAAGGTGAAGGCTACAAGAAGATCGGCAAATATTTACTCATCAGTCAGATTAGAAAGATGGAAGTCCAACCATCTCACAGAGACATCCAGGCCGTCCAGAGAAAAGGGGCAAGGTCCTTAACCTGCATAATGGTCCGGGGCTGAAGTGGTTAATGTCATTAAAAACGTTCATGTGTGGGCTCCGTGTGGTTTGGAAGCCTGGAGAGCACCCGGAATGGTGGGATCCGGTGGGCGGATCGTGTATGTTTGGAAGGTGAGGGGCGATGTATGAAGATCGGATGTTCGTCTCCAGAAGACGTTTCTCTCCAGGGCGAGACGATCGTTTCTCTTCTCTGTGATTGAGGACGACCTTCCCCAAGCTGATATGAAATAAGACCCTACAGATTGATTCATTCCTTGTTTCTTTTGATTTTAAAGATTACCTGACAGAATTGGATTATTCCTTCCACTTTCCTCTCCATCATCCCGGAGATAAGTACTTGTGCCGGGTAATTGAACTTCAATTGTACAATGATTGAGACGCTGCACTCCGTCGGCGCCGGCGGTGGCAGAGGTGCAATCAGAGGGGTTATGTATCGTCTATATGAAGCCCCTTCTTGTGTCTCACACACCGGCCCTCCCTTTAGTTTTATATATAAATAATAAATGCCGAAGAGACCGAGTTCTGCGCCTCGCCTCGGACCCGACCACTACGCCGGCACCCGTGGCCTCGTGTCTTTAGAGAAGGTTTTTTGTGATTCTACAGAAGAGGTTCTCTGATTGAAGATGGAATACGGGAGAGAAATCAAAGGGAGGCGTTTGAAGTGGCGCGCGGCCGTCTTGTGCGTAATATAAGAGTAAAAAAAAAAAAAACACAACAAAAATAAAAAACTTGAGATGAAACTCGGAGGAGAAAAGGGAACATTAGGAGGCGGCTGGAGAAGCATGAAATCAATAAACACACCAACATTCAGCTGATTACACTAAAGACGACTGATTGGGCGCCCTCCGGAGGAAAGTCGATCATTCAGGAATATTCAGGAGGCTCCAAGTCCAACGTTTGGAGGGGCAGAATTTTTTTATTTTGTAGGCTTGCAGAAAACCTGAGATTTTATTAAACATTTCGAGACGTCAAACCAATTCTATGCCCAAGAAAATAAACAAAAAAAGGGGGGGGGGGGGGGTCGTGGAAATTGTATTCTTTCGTGGAAGTTGGGATTGATGGCTAAAGTGGGATAGGAGATGGATTTTGATGGCACTGATGGGCACCGATTGGCGGCACTGAGGGGCACTGATTGGTAGGACTGATTGGCGGCACTTATGGGCACTGATTGGTGGCACTGAGGGGCACTGATGGGCGGGACTGAGGGCCACTGATGGGCACTGATTGGTGGCACTGAGGGGCACTGATTGGTGACACTAAAGGCCACTGATGGGCACCGATTGGCGGCACTAAGGGCCACTGATGGGCACTGATTGGCGGCACTGATTGGCAGGACTGATTGGCGGCACCTATGGGCACGGATTGGCGGCACTGATTAGCAGCATTGAGTGGCACTGATTGGCGGCACTGAGGGGTGGCTCTGTATGTAAATTGACACTCAGAGCAGCGGCTCAGGAGCGCACCTGCTTGGGTGCCCCATTGCAAGGCGCTTGCTCTGGGGGCACTCAGCAGGAGCGAGGGGACCTGAGAAGAGGAGGATCGGGGCTGCTCTGTGCAAAACCATTACAGAGCCGGTAAGTATAACATGTTTGTTATTCTTTTTTTTTTTTAATATAACCCCTTGATCGACCGCCAGTGTTAACCCCTACCCTGACAGTGACATTTATACAGTAATCAGTGGCTATTTTTAGCACCAAACTGACTGCATTTTAGGGGGCAAACTGGCTGCATTTGAAGGGGCAAACTGGCTGTATTAGAGAGGGCAAACTAGCATAATTTGAGGGGGCAAACTGACATCATTTGAGGGGGCAAACTGGCATTTAAGGGGCCAAACTGGCTGTAATTGATGGGGCAAACTGGCATCATTTGAGGGGGCAAATTGGTTGTATTTGAGGGGGCAAACTGGCATCATTTGAGGGGGCAAATTGGTTGTATTTGAGGGGGCAAACTGGCATCATTTGAGGGGGCAAACTGGCTGTATTAGAGAGGGCAAACTGGCATCATTTGAGGGGGCAAACTGGCAGCATTTTAGGGGGCAAACTGGCTGCATTTGAGGGGGAAACTGACTGCATTTTAGTGGGCAAACTGGCAGCATTTTAGGGGGCAAACTGGCAGCATTTTAGGGGGCAAACTGGCAGCATTTTAGGGGGCAAACTTGCTGCATTTGAGGGGGAAACTGACTGCCTTTTAGGGGGCAAACTGGCTACATTTGAAGGGGCAAACTGGCTGCATTTGAGAGGGCAAACTGGCTGTATTAGAGAGGGCAAACTAGCATCATTTGAGGGGGCAAACTGGCATCATTTTAGGGGGCAAACTGGCAGCATTTTAGGGGGCAAACTGGCAGCATTTTAGGGGGCAAACTTGCTGCATTTGAGGGGGAAACTGACTGCCTTTTAGGGGGCAAACTGGCTACATTTGAAGGGGCAAACTGGCTGCATTTGAGAGGGCAAACTGGCTGTATTAGAGAGGGCAAACTAGCATCATTTGAGGGGGCAAACTGGCATCATTTGAGGGGGCAAACTGGCATCATTTGAGGGGGCAAACTGGCATCATTTAAGGGGCCAAACTGGCTGTAATTGATGGGGCAAACTGGCATCATTTGAGGGGGCAAATTGGTTGTATTTGAGGGGGCAAACTGGCATCATTTGAGGGGGCAAATTGGTTGTATTTGAGGGGGCAAACTGGCATCATTTGAGGGGGCAAACTGGCTGTATTAGAGAGGGCAAACTGGCATCATTTGAGGGGGCAAACTGGCAGCATTTTAGGGGGCAAACTGGCTGCATTTGA
This sequence comes from Rana kukunoris, assembly GCA_029574335.1. NCBI lineage: Eukaryota > Metazoa > Chordata > Amphibia > Anura > Ranidae > Rana > Rana kukunoris. Next base: position 914,915 of record CM056051.1, on the reverse strand, counting down.
GGGGGAAACTGACTGCATTTTAGTGGGCAAACTGGCAGCATTTTAGGGTGCAAACTGGCTGCATTTGAGGGGGCAAACTGGCTGCATTTTAGGGGGCAAACTGGCTGCATTTGAGGGGGAAACTGACTGCATTTTAGGGGGCAAACTGGCAGCATTTTAGGGGGCAAACTGGCTGCATTTGAGGGGAAACTGACTGCATTTGAGGGGGAAAACTGGCTGCATTTGAGGGGGCAAACTGGCATAATTTGAGGGGGCAAACTGGCATAATTTGAGAGGGCAAACTGGCATCATTTAAGAGACCAAACTGGCAGCATTTAAAGGGCCAAACTGGCTGTAATTGGTGGGGCAAACTGGCATCATTTGAGGGGGCAAACTGGCATCATTTGAGGGGGCAAACTGGCATCATTTGAGGGGGAAATCTGGCTGTATTAGAGGGGGCAAACTGGCTTCATTTGATGGGGAAACTGGCGGCATTTGAGGGGGCAAATTGGTTGTATTTGAGGGGGCAAACTGGCATCATTTGAGGGGGCAAACTGGCATCATTCGACGGGGCAAACTGGCTGTATTAGAGGGGGCAAACTGGCTTCATTTGATGGGGAAACTGGCGGCATTTGATGGGGCAAACTGGTGGCATTTGATGGGCAAACTGGCATCAATTGAGGGGGAAAACTGGCATCATTTGAGGGGGCAAATTGGTTGTATTTGAGGGGGCAAACTGGTATCATTTGATGGGGAAACAGGTGGCAATTGATGGGCCCAGTGGCTGCGTTTGATGGACACGGTGGCAGCAATTTATGGGGTTATTTTTCCGCTTGTTTGCCCCCCCCCCCCAACATTTTGAGCCGCAGCCGCCACTGTATTCTAGAAGCCTTCTTCATGGGAAAAACCACATGAAATCTACTAATCGCACGTTGTCTACTACGAATGTAATGCAATGATTTTAGAGGTGAGGGATGTTCTCCTTCCAGCTCATTTCTCCGGTTTGGAGTGCAATGGTTTGAATAAAACGAGTCCAGACTACAGACTCCCAACCGCCGATCTTCCTAAATAATGGGTGTGATCGATACCGGTCTCTTCTGCAATTTTCTCATTATGGAAACAATTCCTTTTAAACACTCTCTGCTCCAAGCAGGCATTAAATGCCCCTTAATTACAACTATTTAACCAATCAAATGTTTCCATTTCAAACCCCATTAGCTTTCTATTAAGACATTAAACAATTTAGTCAAACGCTCCTTGGCGGGGAGATCTTTCTGTGGGATTGTTTTTTAAGGTTTATCTCTGATGTCACGTCTGTCTCTTAAACACTCGCCTCTTATTTACTGATGTGCTGTTGTTTTGGCAATTTGTACCGTTGGCAGATATTATGGGCTTTCCGTCAGACACAGGATGAGTAATCTGAGCAGATAAGAGCGTCTGTCTGCAAATGAGTCCGTGCTTCAGCGCTTATGCACACCAAGGTGAACGGAATCAATGGATTCTGGATGGGATAGGAGCCGCGACAAACTGCCTAGGAGCCACGACAACCCGCCTAGGAGCCGCGACAACCCGCCTAGGAGCCACGACAACCCGCCTAGGAGCCGCGACAACCCGCCTAGGAGCCGCGACAACCCGCCGACACATTTCTTACTCCTCCCTGAGTAATGTGGAGGATCTGTTACTCTTTTCATAGTCAAAGTCCAGAAAAAAAAATGTGATGATCCAAAAGTTGTACGACCAGCCATGCCAATGCACTTGCGCGGAGGAGCGCGCACGTCCACGCGTTCCCTTGGCACCAGACGGCCTATTTAAGGGCTGCACTGATCCCAGCCTAGTGCTGACGGATCTCAGCTGTTCCAGTACCTGTATCCTGTGTTTACTTGCCTGTCACCCGTTACTGCACCTTGGCTTTCCCTGACCCTGCTACTGGATTTCGCTGCACTTCTGATTATCGGCTCCTGAAATCGGCTCCCTACTCTGACCTTGCTCCTGCCTGATGACTTTGCATCTTGCTGCCCGTCTGTTACTGAACCCAGCTGTAACGGTCCGAGGTTAACGCTGTTTACGATATTCCATTCCACCAACCCACAACAGCTTATCGACACTCCACAATCCAGCAGACGAACACAGCCCATATGGATTCCCCAGGAAATGAGACACACAGCTCTGTTCTCTGGTTCAAAATGGATAGAAACTTTAATGGTAAACTCAGGCTTTTATACAGTTAGAAACCCCAAGGAACAAGGACTTAACTCCACCCACAACATGACACAAGGAGCTCAATACACATCTTTTAGGAGACAGACATTCTGACTCAGAGATAATCTACATGAGCTAATTACTAATCATTTACCCAGACAAGGCGACTCTGAGATATGCTATTCTCACCTGCTATACAATACACATTTATCATCAATAGAACTTCACACAATATAGTGTCAATTAGCATCACACAATGAAAGGTTCTTGAGAGCCAGACTAAGGTTCATTTACATGACAGTAGCAGGCGACATTTAACACCTTAACAGTCTGTGTTCCCACATTGAATGAATCACTCTTTCTATTGACCGGTTGGGTTTAGAATCAACAACCTGTAATATTTCAAGATATCCTGGAATACATTGTGAATTGAATGAATGAATGAATGAAAACTTGTATAGCGCGGCACATGCGAACTGAATCGCCTCTGGGAGTAATTATCATTACTGTCCCATCTCCTGTAATCCAAGATATAATTTCTCAGTCATCCTATGCCCCTAGTGGACATAGGATGACTTTAGACACAAGAGTCATTGGTGAAGCTGAAACAGGAGCCATTCCGTTACATCGGCTATCCATGTGACTACGCTCCTGTCTCCTGTTTGGCTCTACTCTGCTTCCCAGGTATCTGCAACTCCGTGCCTGCGACTTGCTGCCTTCCAAGAATCGCATCATCTGCTTCACGCTTCCAGAGCTCCATCTGGAGGCACTCGTGTCCCTCCGGGTCCTTGGTTTCACCTGTCTCCACTCTCAGCGGTATCAGGACCGGAGATACAAGAGAGGCTGACCTCGTCACTTCAGACTCCGCCCAGGTACGTGACACATGTGCTGAGGGATCCGATCACCTGAATATGAATGACCAGGCCCTTCCGACGATCCTCTCTGTTTTCTTTACACATTCTAATTCATACCTACTAATGCCGCATACACACGGTCGGAATTTCCAACAGCAAATTTTCGATGGGAGCTTGTTTTCGGAAATTCCGACCCGTGTGTACGCTCCAATCGGACATTTCCGACAACAAAAATTTGAGAGCTTGTTCTCGAATTTTTCCGACAACATAATCCGTTGTCGGAAATTCTGATCGTGTGTGGACAATTCCGACGCACGAAATTCCACGCATGCTCGGAATCAAGTACGAAACCGAAGCGCTCGGTCTGGTAAAACTAGTCATGGAGATTGCACATTCGTCACGCCATAACGGACCAAAAAGCGCGAGGCTGAAAAGCGCGAATCGTCTCTCACCAAACTTCTAACACGACTGGTATTGAACTTCCCTTTAATAGTGCCGGCGTACGTCTTTTACGTCACCACATTCTTGGCATTTGGAATTTCCGACAACATTTGTGCGACCGTGTGTGCAAGACAAGTTTGAGCCAACATTCTGTTGGAATAAAATCCACAGTTTTGTCGGAATTTCCGATCGTCGGTACGCGGCATAAGAGATCCCTCTATTCCTGCCTGTGATGGAGAATTATCCCAATTCAAAGGCACAAATAGAAGGATTGGATACACACTGGGGGGGGGGGGGGGGCGCGGATACTTTGTAACAATGATGAATATCTTCCAGTGACAAAAAGATACTATTGTGCCGGAAGCATTTACATTGTATTCTATTATTGTAACACTCACATGGTACCAAGAACTCTGATTGTCTAAAGCTCTATAGCACAGGTGTCAAACACATGGCCCAGGGGCCGAATCCGGCCCTCCAGACAATTTCATGTGGCCCTCGCAGCCAATTGATGGGACACAGTAACGGCAATTGATGGGCACAGTGGCAGCAATTGATGGGGCACAGTGGCAGCAATTGATGGGGCACAGTGGCAGCAATTGATGGGGCACAGGGACAGCAATTGATGGGGCACAGTAGCGGCAATTGATGGGGCACACTGGCAGCAATTGATGGGCACACTGGCAGCAATTAATGGGGCACACTGGCAGCAATTGATGGGCACAGTAGCGGCCATTGATGGGTACACTAGCAGCAATTGATGGGGCACATTGGAATCAATTGATGAAGCACACTGGCACAGCATTTGATAGGCACAGTCTCGGCCATTGATGGGCACAGTGGCAGCAATTGATGGGTACAGTAGCTGCATTTGATGGCACAGTGGTGGCAATTTATGGGTACAGTGGCTGTGCTTGATGGGCACAGTGGCAGTAATTGATGGGCACAGTGGCAGCAATTGATGAGTACAGTGGCAGCAATTGATGGGCACAGTGGCTGCATTTGATGAGTACAGTGGCTGTGTTTGATGGGCACAGTGGCAGTAATTAATGGGCACAGTGGCTGTGATTGATGTTTTTTTTATTTTTTTTCAGTTTTACATCAGGATTGTGGATTGTTTGCTTCATTGTTGCTAAACAAAGCTGGTTTATTTGTTTGTTTTGAGCATCCGAGAAAGATTGTTACTTTTACAAACGGCTGACTGTTGTTCTCCAGCTCTTCATATTACGATATGTTTAGAGTTTGTGTCTTAGATTGAAGATCTGGTAACAACATCCACATACAGAAAATAAAAATAAATGCTTCAATAAATCCTTGTCGTTCATTGTGGGATGGACACCAGAGCGAGGAGCGAGGAGCAATGATTGAGGAGCGAGGACCGAGGAGCAAGGAGCAATGATTGAGGAGCGAGGACTGAGGAGCAAGGAGCAATGATTGAGGAGCGAGGAGCGAGGAGCAAGGAGCAATGATTGAGGAGCGAGGACTGAGGAGCAAGGAGCAATGATCGAGGAGCGAAGAGCGATGATCATGGAGCGAGGAGCAATGATCGAGGAGCGAAGAGCGAGGAGTGAGGATTGAGGAGCAAGGAGCGAGGACCGAGGAGTGAAGAGCGATGATCGAGGAGCGAGGACGGAGGAGCGAGGACCGAGGAGCGAGGAGTGAGGAGCGGGGAGCGAGGAGCGAGGAGCGAGGAGCGAGGATTGAGGAGCAAGGAGCAAGGAGCAAGGAGTGAATATCGATGATCGAGGAGCGAGGATTGAGGACCGAGGAGCGAGGACCGAGGACCAAGGAGTGAGGAGCGAGGAGCAGATTTGGGGGCGCTCACACATTTCATAAATATGACTCCCAGAACAGAACTCGGCGGCGCCGTTTGAAGAAAAGAACCAAATGATTTGTTAGTGAAAATGAAGACCGTTCCATAAATAACCGGATTATCGGGAGCCCTGCAGATGCCGCCGTCACCCAATTTCCACCGGTATTATGCGGAGAAGCTTTGTCTTTCTACCGATAATCAACTGTAGAGTTTCCACACACTGGGAGAAAACTTCCTCGTCATGCATGATGAGTTTCGGCAGAAAAGAGATTTGATAATTAAGATAAAATGAATGAATATCAAACACCGGCTCCAGATTGCTTCCAGGAACAAAGACTCCCGACATGCAAATCATCTCACAGATCTCAAGGTCCAAACTTTATACACCGGATACATGGGAAGCACGGAATCAGACATTTTCTTTGTTTAAAAATAAAGTTCTAGTTGTTTTGGCCACAAGCAACCATGAACAAGCGTGAACCGGGAGGCTGTGCAAACCGCAAAGTTTGTGGGCGGGGCTTAAAATGCCCTAGTGGGGAACCCAGGGTGAGCTCCCACTAGTGCCCGCCCACTGCGGTCAAGTGAAATCAGCGTTAAGGTGTCACCCTAAGAAAACTTTGTTAACCCTTTGTAATCCATGGACAAAAGACTGCCACCTGTCCGGGATTCACCTGGAAAGTCCGGGTTTCGAATAGTGTGTTTCAGACTGCCTGAAATTTGGACACGACCTTTATAATGGACTGCCGCTCCCTAAGTAACCAAGTACCACAAGTGCACAGGAGTGCGCACGGGCCCCATCCCCATACATGGACAGGGCAGCGGGGCCTCCCCTGCTGGAGGCTCTCAGCCATCTCCTGGGCCGTCTGCTGACATGCCTGCCTCTGTGCATCCCGATCTGTCTACCCCTGGCGAGGATGAAGGATCGGCAGCCATTCGGGAGCGAGTGGTGGCCGGGATAAAAGTCCTGAACAGGGAGAGGGATAAGCTGTACAAGCTGCGTGCGGAGCTGAAGCGCCTGAGAAGGCAACGTGAGGGCTTACATAGCCAGAAACGCGGAACCCATGGATCCAGAGATCCAACTGGCCAAGGTCCGTGTGGACCATCAGGAAACCATCGTGGCCATAATGGAAGGAAGGGATGGCCCCTTTAAGGAGAAGTTCTCTAACGAGAGGAGGTTTGCGAAGGCAACAAAGATGGAGGTGGAGGAGGAGGAGACCCCCAGTTCTGCCCCCCTGCCCCCCCAGGGAGAGGTAAGCACCCCCATGTCTTCACAGGACTCAGGAGGCATGCTGAGGGTGATCCAGGAAATGGAGTCTCCTGTGCGGGGGGATCAGATGGTATTTAATGAGGAAGACATAACAGATTAAGTACCTGATAAGGTGAAGCCAGCTAAGCCCCATGTTGTGGATAAGACTGTGTTTGTACCATCTATGACTGATAATGTGCCCAATAATAAGACAATGCAGCAAGAGACACGTCTTGAAAATGACATTCCTGTGAAGGAACTGCAAGTCCCAGCAGAGCCCATTAACACTCCTGCTGCTGAGACCAGAGCTGATTGCCCCACTGCTCAGGACTCCACAGCGCAGCATCAGGTCAGGCGACGGCCGGTACTGCAGCAGCAACAGTGACTGTTCCTGATGGGAATGTGTGTGTGGCTGATAACAATCATCCCGGTTCAGATGGGATGGACAATAATAATAACCCTGTTCATACAGACAATGCACAACAAAATGTGACTTCAGTGTGGGGCATTTGCCCAGAGAAACCTTCTTTTGCTCAGGTGGTGCGCTCTGCTGCTGGTAGCTCCGCCCCCAAGCAGGGTTTTCCCCTACGAGCTACCACCTTGAGCACCCCGGGATCTGGTCTGGGGTCTCTGGCTTCTGCTGGGGGTCCCAGACGCAATGTCGTTATCCTAAAATGGGAAGGTGGTGCAGTCCCCCCTGCAAGGCGTGCAGTGGTGGATTTAATCCTAGAGATGGGTTTTGGGGTTAACGATCTCTATGCTTTTATACATGTGTCAGGGACGCGGGATTATACAGTCAGTTTCACCAAGCCAGAGGGTCTTGACCTGTTCTGGGAGAGATATGAGGCCCGGTGCAGGTCAAGACCCGAATGGGAAAGTCTGGCCCCAGTTGCGATTTCGCAGCGGTCAACAGTAAAAAAGATCACAATCATCCTCACCAATGAGAGCGTCCCTGCCCGGGATCTGGAGGTTTGGTTGAGGAACTATGGGGAGGTTTTGACCAAACCCAATAAGATCCTCGATGAGCGTAACATCTGGACTGGGGGATGGTCGGTAACTGTCAGGTTGGCCAGGGATGGGAATGTTGTCCGCCACCTGCCCTCCTCGGCTTTCATAGGGAGGGATAGGATGACCGTGTTCTACCCTGGTCAGCCGAAGCTGTGCCACCGCTGTGGAGAGAGGGGCCACCTTGGCTCCTCCTGTTCGGCCTTGATATGCTCAGTGTGTCGGGGTCAGGGTCATATGGCCAAGGACTGTGACCAGAAGATCAGGTGCAACCTGTGTCTGCGACTTGGCCACCCCTACAGCAGATGCCCTGAGGCCTGGCACAATATGGAGAAGGAGGTAGTGGATGAGATGTCAAGGCTGGACAGGATGGAGGGTGAGGCCCCTAGTGTACCATCCTCCACTGCGGTGACCGACCCCCCTGGTCCTGCTCAAGATCCCTCCCCAGTTCCTGTGGCCACCCCCCCTGTGTCTGTAAGTACTCCTTCTGTATCTGTCTCTGTGTCCCCCCAGCCTACTGTACCCGCTCCTCTTGTGTCAGAACCTTCTAAGTCTGTGCCCCCCGAGTCAGTTATCCCCCAGGAGTCTACCCCTCCTAAGTCTGATTCACCCCACCCCCACCAGGAGTGGTAGCGGGTACTGAGAAGGTCGCTTCCTCTTCTGTGACAAAGTCTTCTGGGAAGACTTTAAAGAAAAAAAACAGAGATGAGGGCATCTCTGAGGCTGACCTGCGGTACCTGGAGGAGAGAAGGAAGGTTGGGAGGCGGAAGAAGCAGGTGGCGAGGACGGAACGGGAACAGGAAGCTCCGGTGCCTGTCTCCCACCGTCATAGGTCCACTAAGTGGGACATTTCCTCATCTGGAGCTTCTTCAGAGCTGAGTTCTGATTCAGATATGGAGTTTGAGGCGGCCTCAAGGAAGAGAGAGGCTTCTGGTGATGAGCAGCAGAGGGGAGCTAAGAAGCAATCCACCCAATAACCCAAATGGCGGTTCCCCCTCCGTTAAAAGTGGCGACAATTAATGTCGCCAGCATTAAGTCAGTGAGAGCTCGTTCTATGGCCTTATTTTTGTTCAGCCAATTAGATGCTGAAATTTTATTTTTGCAAGAGACTAGGCTCACCTCCTTGGCAGATATTCATATGGCCAAGAGAGAGTGGAGGTATGGTCCATCTTACTGGTCTCTTGCGGCCGAGCCTTACGGCGGTGTGGCGGTGTTGTTTAAAACCGGCATGGTAACTGTCCGGCGGGTCATTGAGGTGGAGATTGGGAGATGTATGGTCTTAGACGTCCTTGTGGGAGGGCAGGACCTGCGCCTAATTAATATTTATGGACCGCACACAAAGTGGGACAGGAAATGCCTTTTTACAAGGATCAAGCCATTTCTTTTTACATCCCGGCAAGTGGTCTTTGGAGGTGACTTTAATACAGTAACTAGGCCCAAGGACAGGAAGGACTTCAAGGACCGGCTGGGATATGATAAATAGTATGGTTAGGGATGCTGGTCTTGTGGATGTGCACATTAAGCCCCTCCTGGACGACACCGGGTTCACCTTTCATCGTGGTAATAGTCAGAGTAGGATAGACAGGTGGCCTCTGCTTTCTCACCCCCAGTGGTGCAGGCAGTAGAGTTCTCTGATCACTGTATGCTATCTGTGGCCCTGAATGCTTCAGACGCCCCTCAGAGGGGAAAGGGCATCTGGAGATTGAATTCGACTCTACTCAAGGAAGAACATGTTAGACAATCCTTTGAGGAATTCTTTCAGGCACAGGTGACCATCCTGGACTTTTGTAGCAGCAAGGCTGAGTGGTGGGAGCTGACCAAAAAGAGGACCGCTGGATTCTTCAGGGGCCTAGCCAATAGAAAACAGTTTAATAAATACATGACCTACCAACGTTTGCGGAGGAAGCTGGATATTCTTGTCTCGAGAGGAGGAGATCCTGGGGCAATCTCCGAAGTGAAACTCCTCCTCAGGAAGTGTCAATATGACCGGCATGCCTCTTTGGTTCTGGAGAGGGACTATGGGAAGTACCACTCGCCTGACCCTTACCAGAACTGCAAACAAGGTGTAGCTGTTAAAGCGGTCGTTGGCCTTAAGGACAGTACAGGTTCCGTGACAAAGTCCAGGTCAGGGATTCTGGAGGTCGTGAGGTCCTTTTATGCCGACCTTCTTGGGAGGAAAGAGCTTGACCGTGACAAGATGGAAAGCTTTTTGGACTCTACTCCAGGTCTAAATGGTGGAGATGTTCCATTGATGAATTTGACAGAGGTGCGCCAGGGTTGTCCCCTGAGTCCCCTGCTCTATGTGTTTGCAATCAACCCCTTCATCAGGAGGCTAGAGAGCGGCATGTTGTGTGGGGTACCAGTGGGGCTCCCGGGTGAGCCGCCATTGAGGGTTGTTGCTTATGCGGACGATGTATCGGTGATTGTCACTGGGACGGATGAGGCAATGGAGGTGGTCTCTCTGACATCACGGTATTCTGAAGCATCAGGCTCCAAGATCAATCAGGAAAAGAGCAAAGTTTTCTGGATGGGAAAGGAAGGTGAGGGGTTTGATCTCCCGGACGCCTTTCCAGTGCCCCAGGAAAGAATTAAGATACTAGGCATTGAATTTGGACCCGGCGATTATGGCCTCAAAAACTGGGAAGGCAGACTGGAAATTGCCAATGCTAAGGTGGTCAACATTCCCCTCCCCCTCTTTGTGAAGGAACGATGGGTCTTCCCTGCTGGCCCCCTCCCCCCCATTTGTGAAGGATCGGTGGGTACCCCTGCCGGCCCCCTCCCCCCTCTTTGTGAAGGATCGGTGGGTCTTCCCTGCCGGCCCCCTCTTTGTCAAGGAGCGGTGGGTTCCCCTGCCGGCCCCCTCCCCCCTCTTTGTGAAGGATCGTTGGGTCTTCCCTGCCGGCCCCCTCCCCCCTCTTTGTGAAGGATCGGTGGGTTCCCCTGCCGGCTCCATGGAGTAGAGGGACCCGAGTTTTGTGAATAATGATCTGTTTGGGAAGCGATCTCCATGAAATAACAAGTGTTTTGTGGGGAGATTTTCTTCTCCTGCATTATAAATGTTCTGAAAAGTTCACATCAACAAGTTAAATGTTCGAAGGGAAACCAAATTGCTCTTCTAGAGCCGGCGCCGGGGCTTTTAGCGAGACGGAATAAATGACTGTCATGGTAACGATTCAAAAACCTGCATTTTTCCAAAGAGCCCATTAAGCTTCACCATCCATATCTCGGTGGCGGTGGCAGCTGCTTATGCAGGGGTGGGGGGGGCATGGGGGGGGCTCATTCGGCACATATCTCTATTTCGTTAGACTGTTAGAAGGCCGGATTCTGGTTTACAATAATGAATGAATTGGAATGACGTTGGGTGTCCAGATACCGGGCGCCAGCCGCACACAATGAACCCGTCAGGGGTATTATCACGTCATAGCCAGGTGCCAGGCAACCTCCAGAGCGGATAATTACCCGGGTCTAACACTGGATGTGGTTGTTTATAAATGTTCATATGATAGGTGTCCTATCCCTTTCCTTTTCTGTTTGATACATTGTTGCGAAATTAGAGGCACCTCCTCAGATTTTTTGGGTTTTGGCCTACAGCACAATGAAGTCGCTCACCTGGGATCTGCACTCTGTGTGTGTACAGGGCACAGCCGTGACAATTGATGGGCAAAGTGGTAACCAACCAATCGATAAACGCTTATTGTGATTTTTTTTTTTACGAAAAATATGTAGAAGAATACGTATCGGCCTAAACTGAGGGAAAAAATGTTTTTTTTATATATATATATATATATTTTTGGGGATATTTATGTTTTCCAAAATTGACATTGAAATCTATTTGTGGGAAATTTTGTTTGGGAGCCACGTCGCACGACCGCGCAATTGTCAGTTATAGCGACGCAGCGCCGAATGGCAAAAAGTGGCAAGGTCATTGACCAGCAAAATGGTCCGGGCTGAAGTGATCCGGCTTTGGAGGCGACTTCCATTGAAATCAATGAGTACAAGTCGCCTAGAAGTCGGATTGAAGTACAGGAACCTTTTCTGAAGTCAGAGCGCCCTCAGTAGTGTGTATTAAACGGCTCCATTCACTTCCATTGAATTTCTCATGTCGTGCGACTTGGGGTGACTTGGGGTGACTTCAAGTCGGGTCCCAGGTCGCCCCTGTGTGATTCGGCTCTGAATGTTTGAATTATTTACATCCATTTGTATCACGTCATTTAACCACTTAAGGACCGTCTAACGCTGATGTACGTAGGCAGAATGGCACGCCTGGGCACAATCACGTACCTGTATGTGATTGTTAAATGCCCAGCCGTGAGTCTCAGGGGCACACGCCCGCGACCTGGTCCAAAGCTCCGTGACCGCGGACCTGATCGCCGCCGGAGTCTACAATCGGTCCCTGGAGCTGAAGAACGGGGAGAGCTGAGTGTAAACACACCTTCCCCGTTCTTCACAGTAGAAATGTCATTGATCGTCTGTTCCCTGATATAGGGAAAGTTGATCAATGACGTCACACGTCGAGCCACGCCCCCTACAGTTAGAAACACACATGAGGTCACACTTAACCCCTACAGCGCCCCCTAAACTGCAATTGTCATTTTCACAGTAACCAATGCATTTTTATAGCACTTTTCACTGTATAAATGCCAATGGTCCCACAAATGTGTCAAAATTGTCCGAAGTGTCCGCCATAATGTCGAAGAAAAAAATCGCTAATCGCCACCATTAGTAGTAAAAAAAAATATTATTTTGTAAATGCTATAAATTTTGCGCAAACCAATCGATAAACGCTATTGCGATTTTTTTTTACCAAAAATAGGTAGAAGAATACGTATCGGCCTAAACTGAGGGGGAAAAAAAAAAGTTTTTTTTTTATATATTTTTGGGGTTATTTATTATAACAAAAGCATTTTGCATTTTTTTTTTCAAAATTTACGCTTTTTTTTGTTTATAGCGCAAAAAATAAAAACCGCAGAGGTGATCAAATACCACCAAAAGAAATCTCTATTTGTGGGGAAAAAAGGACGCCAATTTTGTTTGGGAGCCACGTCGCACGACCGCGCAATTATCAGTTTAAGCGACGCAGTGCCGAATCGCAAAAAGGGGCCTGGTCCTTTACCCGCATATTGGTCCGGGTCTTAGCGCTACACTATTTGTTCCTATATTGTTTCTGCCATTTGTCTAATTGCTGCTAATTTGGAGGGCAGCGCAGAATTATTTCTGACACTATTAAGATCAAAGACAACAAATCAAAGAAATATCCTGATTTTTAAAGGAAATTCAAAGTTCTCGCGTCAGCAGATCCGTCGGGTCTACAATGTGTACTTCGAAATTTTGTTGAATACATTTTGCTGTTTTCGCGATTTCCTTAATCCAACAAACTGAGCTTCAAAAACCCGATCAGCCGACATTAATGGAAGTGAATACATAACACGCGATCGATACATTCCGATAATTTTTCAGGCTTGGGAAATAGATAAAAAAGTTTATGAAGTCCAAAAAAAAAATGAAAATGCTGATGAGATGCGGAGACGCGATAAGAAGTCTGCCCGATAAACGCTACATTGATGAATAATTAATAAGATCTTATAGCGTCTCGTTAGCTTTCAGCTACAGAAATGTCAAGTTTCAGGAAAGTGAGGCCATCGGCACCGTTCATCAATACGTCTGACGCTCGATATCAGCACTTTCACATCTCAGATGTTTGTCATTCCATTAGAAGGTGGACTGAAGCCGCGTACACACGGCAGAGAACCTCGACGGGCAGAACACATCGTTCCGCCCGTCGAGGTTCTCTGCCGGCCGTCAGATTCGGCGACCCGCCCGTCGGGAATGGCAACCAGCCATTCATCCAGGCGGGCCGTCGAGCAAATAGAGAACCTGCTCTTTATTTCTGCTCGACGGCATTCCCGACGGGCGGGGCGAGCCAGGAGCGTACACACGGCCGAGGTTCTCGCTGGAATGCAGCTTCCAGCGAGGTTCTCGCTGGTTTCTAGCGAGAACCTCGGTCGTGTGTACGCCGCCTGAGACGTTGGCTTCTGAAGTGGCCAAAGTCAGGGCTTTGCTTTATGTGGGTTTTGGCTCATTTCTACTGTATATATGTCTATGGGAAGGCTAAACCTGCTTAAAGGGGTGGTTCGGCCGAAAAAAAAAAAAATCCTTTCTCCCGCTTGGTACCTATCTAATAATCTACTCACCCATCCCAGCGATGTAGGCGCCAGCATTTAGAATTCCCCCAAAATCATACTTTATATCACACCGCGATGGACGTTTCCATCTTTGCTCCTGGCAGTCTGAGCCCAACCTCAGTCTCTTCCGGGATGCGACGAATGCTGTACTCCCAGAATTCACCGCTCTATCCCGCGGGATAGAGCGGAATAGAGTCCCAGATATAGCCGCGTTCAGTGTTGCATGCCCAGTGTTGACGGCGAGCCGCGCCCTCAACACTGAACTGTTACTGTGACAACGGCGCAGCGTCCTGAAAAGGACTCTCCCCCTTCACAGTCTCCCGAGTCCCGATGAGAACCTTTCCCGACGGTGTCCAGGTGAGTAATGCAGTTGAGAGAATTGAAAATGGCGCTATTGCATCCGACATCGTCACATGGCTTGCTTCACGAGTCATGTGACGAGCGGAAATAACGGGCGATTTGGAGTTAGTGGGCTTGGAATTATTTCCTGGGCAGCGCAACGCTGTAAACCCAGGAAGCATTGCGGCCGAACATGAAATAATCGACACGCCCAACCCCGCTGCTCCTATACCAGGAAGTGACATTCTAGAGATAGCAGAACTACAGGTATGGGAGCGGATTGTTTTTACCCAGACAGAGCCTTTTTGTTTTAAAGGGTGTACTTTAGGAGGGTGAACTACCCCTTTAAAGAAAGTCAACCGCAGATAGTAGAATTAAACCTGAACTCTGAATGAGCTCATACTGATGTCATACTGATGTCATACTGATGCCAAAGTGTAACAGCACTGGTGAACGGAGTGGACCACAACAGCGGTTAGCAAGGATTTCAATGCACTTCTCTTGGGAGATCTTAGTATTGGGCCCCAGGCGTCACTCCACGCAAACAGGAGTTTGGGGGTTCTCTACATCATCTCTCTGTCACATAAAGAAAGGCGTTGAGCTACTAAGGATGGATGCATTACGAGATGCGACCAGAGCTTAGCGTTTAAAATTATTTTATAGCTTAAAGATTCCAATGCACCTCTATATGCAAGTGATTAGGGGGTTCTCTACATCATACCATTGAAACATATAGGGATGTATTAGGGCACTAAGGGTTGTTGCTATGAAATACCATCAATGCTTAGTATAGAAAAACATGTTCAACAAGTTAGGACAGGGCCTATAAGCACTTTATACTTATGTCAAGCACGTAGTAAATATGAGTTGTAGTGACAACTAATAGTTACATATGAGAGGGCATATAGCTCAGAGTACACATAGTAAATTTGTAGCGACAAGTAGTAGTTGCGTATGAGAGGCAATATAGCTCAGGTACTTTGAGAGTACATGTAGTACATGGAGTTGTAGTGACAACTAATAGTTATACATGAGAGGGAATTATAGCTCAGGTAATATGAGCGTAGATGTCCCTTTAAGGTATTCCTTAGCAAACAGTCCTTAACACAACAGTATATCCCAAATAGTATGTTGATCTCTACAGGGAATATTCAATAACAGCAACTGTAAAAGGAGCTGCGGTGGCTCAACGCGATTGGCACTGCGCTGACAAGCCATTCACCTCTGCAGCTAGGGGTTCGGATCCCGCTCTTGGCTACATGTGAATTGAGTTTGGTGGTCTCAGCCCGGCTCCCGGTGGGTGTGCTATGCGAGGTAAGCCTGCGCTTAGTACGCCCACCCCCCTCCCACAAAAACCACCACACTTACACACGCACTCGAAATTGGGTTAACATGCACGCACTCTGACCACGCGGTCTCTAAAAAGAGAGGCGAAGGACTAACGGAGCCAAATACCCAAAGAACTTCAATACAAGCCCTAGAGATGCTTCTTCAGGATCCATGAGGGGACCATTCTGCTTCCACTGCACTACTTGTAGGCAGGTGTCCTATAAATGTGTGTTTTGTGATAGCAAGCGAGTTAGCCCGCCCAGGTTGGGAAGGGGTTAACTGGGTACTCCTTTCCCGGGCTTTTTGGGCCCCGTTTTCTTTCCTGTGTTATAAAACAGGGGGACAGGTGGGTCTGGATCAGGCGCCTTCAAACTATAGCCCTTCAGATGTTCAGGAACGATAATTCCCATCATGCCTAGCCATGTCTGTGAATGTCAGAGTATTACAATGCCTTGTGGGATGTGTAGTTTCGCAATAGCTGGAGGGCCGTAGTTTGAAGACCCATGGTCTAGAGGCTCACTCTTTTCCCACTTCAGGCCGCAATGGACATGGGACCTTTACAACCTTCTTGGTAATACAATATCAGTGGATGAGGAAGTTACAGAATACAGGATTCGGGAAGCAGACGTACCCATTTCACATGTGAGGCACTCTGTGAAATCTGGCTGAAGTGGGTTGCATATAAATTACATTAGAGACCAAAATAATCACCAAAAAAATGAAGTCATCAAACATTTCAACACCAGCAATCTCGCTTTTGTAATCAACACAGCAATAGAAGGAGAACAAGTGATACCCCAACTATAGAGAATGAAGGGGTAATATAATTTACATTAAACAGACCTTCACCCTTCCCAACCACTTTCTCCAATTCCCCGCCTACCCCCCCCCCCCTTTCTTTCACATAACACAATATTTGTATTTATTTATTGCCTGCAGCCATCTGGGATATCTTATCAACCACCTAAGACCTCCTAAGACAGCTTTGTACCTGACTGGTAGCCATGGTGGTCACCTCCGGAGATAGGACTAAGTACCCCATGAATGATTATCTTCACCCTTCCCAACCACTTCCTAGTAATTGGGGACCCCTTTTATTATCTGTTTGTAACCAAGGAGAAGGATTGCCAAAACCTCCCACTGGAGGCTTTCTGGTGTCTTTCACATAAAGTCTGTCCTATCTTTAGAGGTGTCCACCATGGCCACCAGCAGGGTTGATCCTGGGCGGGTGCGCAGGGTTCAGTTCACCTGGGTGCCACAGAGGTGGGGGGCGCTGAAGCGCCAGCTCACCAATCAGGTACAAAGCCGTCGTAGGAGGTTGAACCTTCTTGGTAATACAATATCAGTGGGTGAGAAAGTTACAGAATACAGAATTCGGAAGGCAAACATACCGATTTCACCTTCACCCTGTATTCTGTAACTTCCTCACCCACTGATATTGTATTACCAAGGAGGTTCAACCTCCTAAGACAGCTTTGTACCTGACTGGTGGGCTGGCGCTTCAGCTCCCCCACCTCTGTGGCGCCCGGGTGCACTGTACCCGGCGCACCCGCCCAGGATCGACCCTGCTGGTGGTCATGGTGGACACCTCCGAAAGATAGGACAGACTTCATGTGAAAGACAACAGAAAGCCTCCAGTGGGAGGTTTTGGCAATCCTTCTCCTTGGTTACAAACAGATAAGAAAAGGGGATCCACAATTACTAGGAACTGGTTGGGAAGGGTTCAGGTACTCATTTTATCGGGTACTCAGTCATATCTTCGGCGGTATCCACCATGTCCACCGGTCAGGTGCAAAGCTGTCTTAAGAGGTTGAACCTTCTTAGTAATACAATATCAGTGGGTGGGGAAGTTCCAAAATACAGGATTCAGAAGGCAGACGTACCCATTTCACACGTGAGGCACTCTGTGAAATCTGGGTTGCATATAATTTGCATTAGAGACCAAAATAATCACCAAAAAAAAATGAAGTTATCAAGCATATCAACAGACCTTCACTCTTCCCAACCACTTTCTCCCATCCCCCCCCCCCCCCCCCACCACCATAACAAAATATTTGTATTTATTTTTTAAATACCCATCCCCAAACACATCCCAGGAAGTACTGTATTTATTTCCTGCAGGCTCCTGGGATATCTTATCAACCACAACATGAATAATAGAGACTTTGATTATATCTCAGATGGTGGAAAACAGGAATAGAAAATAAAATCCATTCAAATGTACAAAGTATTTTATCACATAATTACATTTTAAAAATTGCCTATAAAGCAAAGAAATGTAATACATATTAAAGACTTGGTCGAGGGTACGGTGGGGTCAATAGTTAGTCTACGTGTTTCACAGGATACCTCACTTCATCAGGATCCTTTAAGCCTCAACAATTTCTGCATTTGTCTTTCGATGGTAAACGCTGTACTGTACCCAAATCATGCATCTAAGGAGGCCATGGGGTACTTACAGTATACACAACAGCCCACCTGGAGTTAAGTCCACAGCCTACCTTTTCATAGGCTCATCTCCTCCACCAGGTATAGGTATAGTGTTGCAGCCCACCCCAGTTCCTAGTAATTGGGGACACCTTTTCTTATCTGTTTGTAACCAAGGAGAAGGATTGCCAAAACCTCCCGCTGGAAAGTTCCTGTTATCTTTCACATAAAGTCAGTCCTATCTTCCAAGGTGTCCACCATGGCCACTGGTCAGGTACAAAGCTGTCTTGGGAGGTTGAGCCTTCTTGGTAATACAATATCAGTGGGTGAGGAAGTTACAGAATTCAGGATTCGGGAAGCAAACATACCCATTTCATCTTCACCCTGTATTCTGTAACTTCCTCACCCAATGATATTGTATTACCAAGAAGGTTCAGTCTCATAAGACAGCTTTGTACCTGGGCTGGCGATTCACATTTGTGGCGCCCGGGTGCACTGCACCCCGCCCACCCACCCAGGATCGGCCCTGCTGGTGGCCATGGTGGACACCTCCGAAAGATAGGACAGACTTTATGTGAAAGACAACAGGAAGCCTCCAGCGGGAGGTTTTGGCAATCCTTCTCCTTGGTTACTAAGAAAAGGGGTCCCCAATTACTAGGAACTGGTTGGTATAGGTGAAGGTACTCATTTTTTAGAGTACTCATTCACCTGGCACCCATTCATGGGGTGATTTACTGCACAAGCATTGTGCCACATCGTCAGATGGGCCGGCTGTCTCTTCCTGATTTTTGAGGTTGACTCCCATCATGGGGGTGGCTCCATGAACCTAGAAAAGACAGCTGCCCCCTCCCCGATGACATCAGAAGGTGGTAGGATGGGACCTGGTGTGTAACAATGGGGCAGTGGATCATTACAGAACACCGCTGGACCACTGGGCATGCCGGTATATTTTTTGTTAGCACTGCCCAGCTATAGTGGTTAGGTGGGGACAGAAATAGGAAGGTGGTGGTGGTCTTGGTGGGGGGGGGGGGTTTGATTTCACTTGATGCATCATGGGATTGCTCTCTAAGGACTTCTATAAAATGCACCAACATCAGACATGCCGTCATCTCTATCTGAACCCAGCAAGTTCTCAGTACTAACCTCAGCTGTGGGGACTCCCTCTGGCGGCCGGCAGTGCAGAACAATCATTCCTTCGATGGGGACTTCTTTTCCTTGTGGGTCTTGCTCAAAATTTTTCCTCAAGTCTGCAGAGATAGAAAGAAGAAATGAACGGCCTCGTTCTGGAGGAGACGGAAACAAGTTGGTCAAGAAATCAATGAATGCGGCTCAGGTGCCCCCCATAGGAAGATGCTTGCTGTGGGGGGACACTTGTCAGACTTGTCAGGGGGGAGGGGTCAGGAGCACCGATAGGGGGACCCGAGAAGAGGAGGATCAGAGCTTGGTTACTTGCAGTATGTTTTCTTAGGTGGGCTGCGCATATTTCTGATAAACATATAAAAAGTGTCTAATTTCATCCACCTCTCAGTCCCCAGTACTGATTGGCATTGGGGGGTGATTGAACCTGCTGCTTCTCAGTTCTAAGCGGCGTGGCCCTTTAAATCCACTCAGGGCAGAAAGTAAAATAGAATTCTCCAGTAAAATATTTTCAGGGTCCATCAAGTCAGAAGACAATCTGCGTCTTTTCTCCGGGGATGAGATTCCGGGAAGGATGGGGAGCCGCTGGGGGTCCCGGCCTCATCTTTGATAGAAAGGCAATGGAGCAGCGAGCAGCCGCCGCGCCGCAGAGCACCCAACCAAGCCAAAAATGAATGTGCGGCCCGCGTGGGACTCGGGATAATCCCCGTCTTAAAGAGAAATGTTACGGGTGGCATCTGGAGACGCGGCATTTCTCTGATGGGAAATCGGAGTCCTGGGAGGACGGTAATAGGAGGTTAGAAGATTTTTTTCAGGTGATTCTGTTATTTCATCTTCCCGGCAGAGACGCGGCGAAGATTGACTGGAGTCTTCAGAGCCCCCCGGAGGAAGCGGGAATTAATACCGAGGGGACGCTCTGCAATACTTTCACCATAGAGATTAGAGAATCAATGGGGGAGCAGCATGTGGTGGGGGGGCATTTAATACTAGTGGGGGGAGGGGCACACTGAGCCCTGTCAATATTATTTCAGGTATTTATATAGTTCTGACAGTTTGCACAGCACTTTACATACACCGATCAGCCAGAACATTCTGACCACTGACAGCTAATAACATTGGTTATTAGGTTAGGCTGACGTCTGAATGTGGGCGGGGTATATTAGGCAGCAAGTGAACAAGTTGTCCCTGAAGTTGATGTGATGAGAGCAGAATTAATGTGTGTGTAAATGTGTAATAATGTGACGACTCCAAAACTGCAGCTCTAATGCGATGTTCCCGATCTGCAGTGGTCAAGAATGACCAGAGGTGGTCCAAGGAAGGAGAACCAGCCAAGCAGTAACAGGGTCATGGGGGGCCAAGACTCACTGATGGAGGTGGGGAGGGAAGGCCCATTGATGGAGGTGGGGAGGGAAGGCTCATTGATGGAGGTGTGGAGGGAGGGGTCATTGATGGAGGTGGGGGAGGGAAGGCTCATTGATGGAGGTGGGGGGAGGGAAGGCTCATTGATGGAGGTGGGGGGAGGGAAGGCTCATTGATAGAGGTGGGGAGGAAAGGCTCATTGATGGAGGTGGGGAGGGAAGGCTCATTGATGGAGGTGGGGAGGGAAGGCTCATTGATGGAGGTGGGGAGGGAAGGCTCATTGATGGAGGTGGGGAGGGAAGGCTCATTGATGGAGGTGGGGAGGGAAGCCTCATTGATGGAGGTGGGGAGGGAAGGCTCATTGATGGAGGTGGGAGGGAAGGCTCATTGATGGAGGTGGGAGGGAAGGCTCATTGATGGAGGTGGGAGGGAAGGCTCATTGATAGTGGTGGGAGGGAGGGCTCATTGATGGAGGTGGGAAGGGAAGGCTCTTTGATGGAGGTGGGGAGGGAAGGCTCATTGATGGAGGTGGGGAGGGAAGGCTCATTGATGGAGGTGGGGAGGGAAGGCTCATTGATGGAGATGGAGAGGGAAGGCTCATTGATAGTGGTGGGAGGGAGGGCTCATTGATGGAGGTGGGAAGGGAAGGCTCTTTGATGGAGGTGGGGAGGGAAGGCTCATTGATGGAGGTGGGGAGGGAAGGCTCATTGATGGAGGTGGGGAGGGAAGGCTCATTGATGGAGGTGGGAAGGGAAGGCTCATTGATGGAGGTGGGGAGGGAAGGTTAATTGATGGAGGTGGGGATGGAAGGCTCATTGATGGAGGTGGGGAGGGAAGGCTCATTGATGGAGGTGGGAGGGAAGGCTCATTGATGGAGGTGGGGGGAGGGAAGGCTCATTGATGGAGGTGGGGGGAGGGAAGGCTCATTGATGGAGGTGGGGAGGGAAGGATCATTGATGGAGGTGGGGAGGGAATGATCATTGATGGAGGTTGGGAGGGAAGGATCATTGATGGAGGTGGGGGAAGGATCATTGATGGAGGTGGGGAGGGAAGGCTCATTGATGGAGGTGAGGGGAGGGAAGGCTCATTGATGGAGGTGGGGGGAGGGAAGGCTCATTGATGGAGGTGGGGGGAGGGAAGGCTCATTGATGGAGGTGGGGAGGGAAGGCTCATTGATGGAGGTGGGGAGGGAAGGCTCATTGATGGAGGTGGGGAGTGAAGGCTCATTGATAGTGGTGGGAGGGAGGGCTGGCCCGCGTAGTCCGATCCAATAGAAGAGTTTCTGGAGCTCCTTGTCCTTGTGGAAACCCACACAAACACAGGAAGACCATGCAAACCCCAGTGGGAAAAAAGTGGCCATTCAAACCAATGGCCCTAGAAGTGGGTCCACATGTGGGCTCTAATCAGCTTCCAAATTGTTAAACAGAGGGCGCACCGGCTGTGTGTTTGCTGTTTAAACAGTGCTGTGTTAGGGAATCGCTTCCCTAACACTGACTTCTCTCAGCCAATCAGGTACACCGGGTCTGGTTACCGGTCAGCTGGTTGGCTGAAGCGACAGGTGCTGTGATTAGGCATCCAATCATAGCAGAGATGATATGAAGAGGACGGGAGAAAACATCGAGGATGCAGAGGGAACATGGAGGATGGCACTGACCCGAGAAAGGTAAGTGCCGGGCAGGGGATGGGCACAGTGCCGGCAATTGCTGGGCACAGTGGCGGCAATTGCTGGGCACAGTGGCTGCGTTTGATGTTTTTCGTTTGTTTGCGCCCCCCCAAAAAATTTGGAGCACCAGCCGCCACTGTTTATGACATGTCTGAGTTGGGGAGGTTCCCATAGAGATTACTTGAATGCTATAGATCAGGGGGTCTTCAAACTATGGCCCTCCAGTTATTCAGGAACTACAATTCCCATCATGCCCAGTCATCTCTGTGAATGTCAGACTTTTACAATGCCTCATGGGATGTGCAGTTCTGGAACAGCTGGAGGGCCGTAGTTTGAAGATCTTGTCTTGCACCCTGCTGTCACAATGTATTTCTTACGATCTTCAATAAAAACGTATTGAAAAGAACATCAGGCGGGTTCCAAACTTTGTTCAGCCACAGAAACGCTTTGATCGGGGCGCCGGCGCCACATAAACCAAGTATAACATTAGAATCTTCTCATGTCATTGTGACTCCGCCTTCCTGGGGTGACTTCCCATGCGGGATAATAACCCGAGAGTGCCGTAGTACACAGCGCATTGTGACCGCATTGTCTGATTTTCCTCTTGTAAAGAAGTTTCTATTTAAATCAAAAGGTCGCCTTCCGTTTGTAAAGGCGGCGGAGCGACAACCTTGTTTGGGAATGTGGCGCTGGGCTCCGTGTATACAGAGCCGAGGAGATTCCAATCCGGCTGGAAACGGGCTCTGGCTTTTATTTGTCTTACTTTATAAAAATGATAAAGCAGCCGCCTGGAAGCCGTGGCTCTGGACGTTCCTCCGCGCTCCTTATTGTAAATAAATGCTGCAATGCAGGGTGTGTGGGGTGCTCCGCACCCAGGCGCCGCAGAGGTGGGGGAGCCTTGTCTGTGTCCAGAGGCGGAGCGCATGTAGCGGGTGCTGTGGTTCCCCATCCTTCTTGCTCTCTCCGCTGGCAACTAACAAGAACGCATATCTCCCGCTGTCCCCGGAATCCGGGCTGGGTACCACAGCAGAGCCTAGAACTGGAACACGTTCACACCTGGGACACCTGCTGTGGGGGGCTCTGATGGGGGACACCTGCTGTGGGGGCTCTGATGGAGGACACCTGCTGTGGGGGGCTCTGATGGGGGACACCTGTTGTGGGGTGCTCTGATGGGGGACACCTGCTGTGGGGGGCTCTGATGGGGGACACCTGCTGTGGGGAGCTCTGATGGGGGACACCTGCTGTGGGGAGCTCTGATGGGGGACACCTGCTGTGGGGGCTCTGATGGAGGACACCTGCTGTGGGGGGCTCTGATGGGGGACACCTGTTGTGGGGGGGCTCTGATGAGGGACACCTGCTGTGGGGGGGCTCTGATGGGGGACACCTGCTGTGGGGTGCTCTGATGGGGGACACCTGCTGTGGGGGGCTCTGATGAGGGACACCTGCTGTGGGGGGCTCTGATGAGGGACACCTGCTGTTGGGGGCTCTGATGGGGGACACCTGCTGTGGGGGGGCTCTGATGGGGGACACCTGTTGTGGGGTGCTCTGATGGGGGACACCTGCTGTTGGGGGCTCTGATGGGGGACACCTGCTGTGGGGCTCTGATGGAGGACACCTGCTGTGGGGGGGCTCTGATGGGGGACACCTGTTGTGGGGTGCTCTGATGGGGACACCTGCTGTGGGGAGCTCTGATGGGGGACACCTGCTGTGGGGGCTCTGAAGGAGGACACCTGCTGTGGGGGGCTCTGATGGGGGACACCTGTTGTGGGGTGCTCTGATGGGGGACACCTGCTGTGGGGGGCTCTGATGAGGGACACCTGCTGTGGGGGGCTCTGATGGGGGACACCTGCTGTTGGGGGCTCTGATGGTGGACACCTGCTGTGGGGGCTCTGATGGGGGACACCTGCTGTTGGGGGGCTCTGATGGGGGACACCTGCTGTGGGGGGGCTCTGATGGGGGACACCTGTTGTGGGGTGCTCTGATGGGGGACACCTGCTGTGGGGAGCTCTGATGGGGGACACCTGCTGTGGGGGCTCTGAAGGAGGACACCTGCTGTGGGGGGCTCTGATGGGGGACACCTGTTGTGGGGTGCTCTGATGGGGGACACCTGCTGTGGGGGGCTCTGATGAGGGACACCTGCTGTGGGGGGCTCTGATGGGGGACACCTGCTGTTGGGGGCTCTGATGGTGGACACCTGCTGTGGGGGCTCTGATGGGGGACACCTGCTGTGGGGGGCTCTGATGAGGGACACCTGCTGTGGGGGGCTCTGATGGGGGACACCTGCTGTGGGGGGCTCTGATGAGGGACACCTGCTGTGGGGGGCTCTGATGGGGGACACCTGCTGTTGGGGGGCTCTGATGGGGGACACCTGTTGTGGGGGGCTCTGATGAGGGACACCTGCTGTGGGGGGGCTCTGATGGGGGACACCTGCTGTGGGGGGCTCTGATGGGGGACACCTGTTGTGGGGTGCTCTGATGGGGGACACCTGTTGTGGGGTGCTCTGATGGGGGACACCTGCTGTGGGGGGCTCTGATGGGGGACACCTGATGTGGGGGGGCTCTGATGGGGACACCTGCTGGGGGGACACTAATGAAGACTTATTAGGGTAGCATCTCTGTGTTTATGTCGTAGCCATAGAAACATGTGTAAAGGGGAGGAGTTAGTAAGATGACCACGCCCATGTGGGGGGGGCGCCAGAAATATTTATTCACCCAGGCGTCTGTGACCCTAGGATCAGCCCTGCCGCAATGCATGCGCGTTTTCTTTGGCGTTACTTACAGGCGATGCGCACGGAGGCCCGCCGGCTCTTGGAGGTGCCCAGGTTGCTCCAGGCCACACACTGACACCAGTAGTCCTCGGAGCCGTGGAAATCTTCCACCTGCTGTCGGGTGACGTTGATGAAAACCTCCAGAGACTTCAGACCTGGAGAAGAAGGAAAGAAACATTGTATTGAGTTCTTATTAAATCTTGTTTCAGAATCATTGTATCCAAGGTGAAGGTTATGGCCACGCCCACTCCAGCCCGGCTAGAACAATGTCCCTCCCCCCGATGGGGCCGACCCATCCCCCACCATCCTCTGCCCTCTCCATGCCACTGACCTCCGCAAGACATTCCTGGGCATTTATATCCCAAAAAAGGAATGTCCACTAACTGCGGCCCGGGGGGGGGGGCCATATGTGGCCCTTTGCTTGCTTTTATCTAGCCCTTGGGGCACTATTTCATCCACTGATACCAACAATGGGGCATTATCCCCCCCCCCACTGAGACATGATACCAACAATTGGGCAAAATGACATCAATGATGAGACAATTCCCTCCACTGACAACGATGGGGCATTGCTTATACCCACCAACATCGGGACCTTCTCTACTCCCATTGGCCACAGTCCAGCCCCTCCCCCACTGACTCCAGTGATGGGGCACATCTCTCGCCTCCGACACCAATAAAGGGGCACAATTCCCCCCACTGCCCCTCTGAAACAAAGAAAGGGTACAATTCCTCCCAATGACACCTACAATTGGGCCCAGTGATACCAATGATGGGGCAAAATTCCTCCCAATGACACTACAATTGGGCCCGATGACACCAATGATGGGGCACAATTTCTCTCAATGACACCTACAATTGGGCCCAATGACACCAATGATGGGGCACAATTTCTCTCAAGGACACCTACAATAGGGCCCAATGACACTAATGACGGGGCACAATTCCTCCCAATGATACCTACAATTGGGCTCAATTGCACCAATGATGGGGCACAATTTCTAGCATTTGACAACAAAGATGGGGCATTGTTTATTCAGCCAAAAGTCGGGATCTTCTCTACTACCGTTGGCCACAGTCCGCCCCCCTCCCCCCTAAAGTCTGAGGGACAGTAAACTGGCCCATTGTTAAAAAAGTTTGGAGACCCCTGGTCTACACAATAAGTAGTTTCACTGCACATTACTGGTGTTCATGAAACCAGGGAGGCAGATTTACAAAGGGAACTCTTGGCTTGGCCTAAAATACCTTATGTGACCCACCCACCCCCCCCCCCCTCCCCCCACCACCACCCCCATAAGGGACAGAATGACTACAGCTGGCTTCTCCTTTGCACAGGCCCCCTGGGCCTACGTGTACTGGCTTCATGTGGGGTGTTTGGCTCCCATGCCCCAAGAGAGTGTGTGGGCTCTCCGGCACCCCCCACCTCTGGCAACATGTGGTATTGCATGCCATTGAAGTCAATGCGGAACAAATTATTTTCGTTTCCATTGACTTCTATGGGAAACATCGCTTTGATATGCGAGTGCTTTGGATTACAAGCACTCTGCTGGAACGGATTATCCTCATAATCCAAGGTTCTACTGTATTTTTACTGGGGGGGAGGGGGGTCTATTGATGCTGGCTCTTGAGGAATTTATTGTCACGGTGGGGGATCTATTGTTGTGGGGGTCTGTTGTTTCTGGTGGACGATTCATTGTTGCTGTGGGGTTCTTACGCTGCTGGTGGGATCTACTGTTGAGGAAGGGGTCTGTTGTTGCTTGCTGCTGGGAGATCTATTGTTTCTGGCGGGGGGTGGGTCTTTTTGCTGGGGTGGATCTATTTTTGCTGGGCGGGTTTGTTGGGGGGGGGGTCTGTTGTTGCTAGGGGGATCTGTTGTTGCTTGCTGCTATCTCAAGGTGACTGGTCTTCTCCCCACCCCCTCCTGTAGTTTTCTACAGGCAGCCAGCAGTGGGTGGAGCCTGCTGAGCCCCTCCCACAGTTCTGCTCTCTGCACAGGCTATGGTGTCACGCAGTGCAGGGACAAGGTCCTCCAGAGCTTGGCAAACATGCTAAACTGCACCCCCCCCCCAAGATGTATGAGCATTAAATGTCAGCAAAATCCCCCCCCCCCCAAAAAAAAAAAAAAAACTAAGCACTAATCTGCATGATTACCAACCAAACATAAATCCCCCTCATTCCAGTACAAATCCCCTCCCCCTGAAATCACCCCTCTCAGAAAAAGTCTTTGCCCCCCATCCCCCAACACAATTTGCCCCCAAATCCCCCTTTCCTTACACATATATACTTCCCCTAATCCCCCCTCCCAACACAAATCACGCTTCTCCCAGCACCCCCCCCCCCAAAAAAAAATATTTCACCTCACAAAGCCATTCTTACCCCCTTGCCACTCCCCAAATTCAACTCCCACCACAAATCTCATCCCCCCAATCTCCTTACAGCGCCCCCACCATCACCTCACATATCAATGCCCAGGGCAGCCGTCCCTCCTGCCCCCCCCCACCCCTGTCCTGGCCCTGGTGTCACGGCTACTTTTGCAAGGTAATATCTGTGTTTCCGAAGGCATTTGGTACACAGAAGGCGGATTTATATCCCTTGTGGTTGCCGCGGCATATGTTCGAATAAAGTTTTTTTTTCACCCGGAGTTCAGCTTTAATCACTGTGATGGTGAAACCAACGATTATAGATGTGCCCAGAAGGACGCGGGTCAGGCGCATGCACACGGCTGCGCCGCAAAGGAAGGTAAGACGAAAACATAAATAGGAAATCCAGATGGCGGCGAAGTGCGCGGAGGAATAATTGAGGATTACTATAGATACATTGTAATTGCAGAGTGAAATAAAACACGGAGGAGATTTAATTACATCTGTGTGAGAACAAACAGATTCCGGCAACATATGATTGCCTGTTTATGGCGGCAGAATCTGTTTCCATGTCTGGAACTGTGAATCACCACTGAGGCTCCGGACTTTGGAGACAGAAATTCAGGGGGGGAAGGTGGGGGCATTTATTATAGGAATTTTGCAACCATAAGAATAAAAAACTGCGGCCCGGTGTGGTCAGTGGAGGTGTATGGCCTAATTCTGGGGACCTTCAGAGGGCACACAGAGGGTGGAGGAGGGGAGAGAAGATGAAGACTTTAATTATTATGGAGACATCAGATAACTTTGTACGGGGCTCAGTCTAGTTGTCTGGCAGGGGGCAAGTGGTGCTAGTAGAGGAGGAATCAAATACCCTCCCAGCAGCCAACATCAGGTGAAGACTGATTACTGGGATCTGCTGGTTGCTGGGAGACACCCGCTGGAGGACACTGGAACTACAACCCTTCACCCAGGGGACCACAGTGCCACCAGCAGTCTAGTTGGCTGGTAGGGGGCATATGAAGACATTGTATGGGACTCAGTCTAGTTGGCTGGCTGGGGGCATATGAAGACATTGTATGGGGCTCAGTCTAGTTGGCTGGCTGGGGGCATATGAAGACATTGTATGGGACTCAGTCTAGTTGGCTGGCTGGGGGCATATGAAGACATTGTATGGGGCTCAGTCTAGTTGGCTGGCTGGGGGCATATGAAGACATTGTACGGGACTCAGTCTAGTTGGCTGGCAGGGGGCATATGAAGACTTTGTATGGGACTCAGTCTAGTTGGCTGGCAGGGGGCATATGAAGACATTGTATGGGGCTCAGTTTAGTTGTCTGGCAAGGGGCAAGTGGTGCTAGTAGAGGAGGAATCAAATACCCTCCCAGCAGCCAACATCAGGTGAAGACTGATTACTGGGATCTGCTGGTTGCTGGGAGACACCCGCTGGAGGACACTGGAACTACAACCCTTCACCACAGTGCCACCAGCAGTCTAGTTGGCTGGCTGGGGGCATATGAAGACATTGTATGGGGCTCAGTCTAGTTGGCTGGCTGGGGGCATATGAAGACATTGTACGGGACTCAGTCTAGTTGGCTGGCAGGGGGCATATGAAGACTTTGTATGGGACTCAGTCTAGTTGGCTGGCAGGGGGCATATGAAGACATTGTATGGGGCTCAGTTTAGTTGTCTGGCAAGGGGCAAGTGGTGCTAGTAGAGGAGGAATCAAATACCCTCCCAGCAGCCAACATCAGGTGAAGACTGATTACTGGGATCTGCTGGTTGCTGGGAGACCCGCTGGAGGACACTGGAACTACAACCCTTCACCACAGTGCCACCAGCAGTCTAGTTGGCTGGTAGGGGGCATATGAAGACATTGTATGGGACTCAGTCTAGTTGGCTGGCTGGGGGCATATGAAGACATTGTATGGGGCTCAGTCTAGTTGGCTGGCTGGGGGCATATGAAGACATTGTATGGGACTCAGTCTAGTTGGCTGGTAGGGGGCATATGAAGACATTGTATGGGACTCAGTCTAGTTGGCTGGCTGGGGGCATATGAAGACATTGTATGGGGCTCAGTCTAGTTGGCTGGCTGGGGGCATATGAAGACATTGTACGGGACTCAGTCTAGTTGGCTGGCAGGGGGCATATGAAGACTTTGTATGGGACTCAGTCTAGTTGGCTGGCAGGGGGCATATGAAGACATTGTATGGGACTCAGTCTAGTTGGCTGGTAGGGGGCATATGAAGACATTGTATGGGACTCAGTCTAGTTGGCTGGCTTGGGGCATATGAAGACATTGTATGGGACTCAGTCTAGTTGGCTGGCAGGGGGCATATGAAGACTTTGTATGGGACTCAGTCTAGTTGGCTGGCAGGGGGCATATGAAGACATTGTATGGGGCTCAGTCTAGTTGGCTGGCTGGGGGCATATGAAGACATTGTATGGGACTCAGTCTAGTTGGCTGGCTGGGGGCATATGAAGACATTGTATGGGGCTCAGTCTAGTTGGCTGGCTGGGGGCATATGAAGACATTGTACGGGACTCAGTCTAGTTGGCTGGCAGGGGGCATATGAAGACTTTGTATGGGACTCAGTCTAGTTGGCTGGCAGGGGGCATATGAAGACATTGTATGGGGCTCAGTTTAGTTGTCTGGCAAGGGGCAAGTGGTGCTAGTAGAGGAGGAATCAAATACCCTCCCAGCAGCCAACATCAGGTGAAGACTGATTACTGGGATCTGCTGGTTGCTGGGAGACACCCGCTGGAGGACACTGGAACTACAACCCTTCACCACAGTGCCACCAGCAGTCTAGTTGGCTGGTAGGGGGCATATGAAGACATTGTATGGGACTCAGTCTAGTTGGCTGGCTGGGGACATATGAAGACATTGTATGGGGCTCAGTCTAGCTGGCTGGGGGCATATGAAGACATTGTACGGGACTCAGTCTAGTTGGCTGGCAGGGGGCATATGAAGACTTTGTATGGGACTCAGTCTAGTTGGCTGGCAGGGGGCATATGAAGACATTGTATGGGGCTCAGTTTAGTTGTCTGGCAAGGGGCAAGTGGTGCTAGTAGAGGAGGAATCAAATACCATCCCAGCAGCCAACATCAGGTGAAGACTGATTACTGGGATCTGCTGGTTGCTGGGAGACACCCGCTGGAGGACACTGGAACTACAACCCTTCACCACAGTGCCACCAGCAGTCTAGTTGGCTGGTAGGGGGCATATGAAGACATTGTATGGGACTCAGTCTAGTTGGCTGGCTGGGGGCATATGAAGACATTGTATGGGGCTCAGTCTAGTTGGCTGGCTGGGGGCATATGAAGACATTGTATGGGGCTCAGTCTAGTTGGCTGGCTGGGGGCATATGAAGACATTGTACGGGACTCAGTCTAGTTGGCTGGCAGGGGGCATATGAAGACTTTGTATGGGACTCAGTCTAGTTGGCTGGCAGGGGGCATATGAAGACATTGTATGGGGCTCAGTTTAGTTGTCTGGCAAGGGGCAAGTGGTGCTAGTAGAGGAGGAATCAAATACCCTCCCAGCAGCCAACATCAGGTGAAGACTGATTACTGGGATCTGCTGGTTGCTGGGAGACACCCGCTGGAGGACACTGGAACTACAACCCTTCACCACAGTGCCACCAGCAGTCTAGTTGGCTGGTAGGGGGCATATGAAGACATTGTATGGGGCTCAGTCTAGTTGGCTGGCTGGGGGCATATGAAGACATTGTATGGGGCTCAGTCTAGTTGGCTGGCTGGGGGCATATGAAGACATTGTACGGGACTCAGTCTAGTTGGCTGGCAGGGGGCATATGAAGACTTTGTATGGGGCTCAGTCTAGTTGGCTGGCTGGGGGCATATGAAGACATTGTATGGGACTCAGTCTAGTTGGCTGGCTGGGGGCATATGAAGACATTGTATGGGGCTCAGTCTAGTTGGCTGGCTGGGGGCATATGAAGACATTGTACGGGACTCAGTCTAGTTGGCTGGCAGGGGGCATATGAAGACTTTGTATGGGACTCAGTCTAGTTGGCTGGCAGGGGGCATATGAAGACATTGTATGGGGCTCAGTTTAGTTGTCTGGCAAGGGGCAAGTGGTGCTAGTAGAGGAGGAATCAAATACCCTCCCAGCAGCCAACATCAGGTGAAGACTGATTACTGGGATCTGCTGGTTGCTGGGAGACACCCGCTGGAGGACACTGGAACTACAACCCTTCACCACAGTGCCACCAGCAGTCTAGTTGGCTGGTAGGGGGCATATGAAGACATTGTATGGGACTCAGTCTAGTTGGCTGGCTGGGGACATATGAAGACATTGTATGGGGCTCAGTCTAGCTGGCTGGGGGCATATGAAGACATTGTACGGGACTCAGTCTAGTTGGCTGGCAGGGGGCATATGAAGACTTTGTATGGGACTCAGTCTAGTTGGCTGGCAGGGGGCATATGAAGACATTGTATGGGGCTCAGTTTAGTTGTCTGGCAAGGGGCAAGTGGTGCTAGTAGAGGAGGAATCAAATACCCTCCCAGCAGCCAACATCAGGTGAAGACTGATTACTGGGATCTGCTGGTTGCTGGGAGACACCCGCTGGAGGACACTGGAACTACAACCCTTCACCACAGTGCCACCAGCAGTCTAGTTGGCTGGTAGGGGGCATATGAAGACATTGTATGGGACTCAGTCTAGTTGGCTGGCTGGGGGCATATGAAGACATTGTACGGGACTCAGTCTAGTTGGCTGGCAGGGGGCATATGAAGACTTTGTATGGGACTCAGTCTAGTTGGCTGGCTGGGGGCATATGAAGACATTGTATGGGGCTCAGTCTAGTTGGCTGGCTGGGGGCATATGAAGACATTGTATGGGACTCAGTCTAGTTGGCTGGCTGGGGGCCTATGAAGACATTGTATGGGGCTCAGTCTAGTTGGCTGGCTGGGGGCATATGAAGACATTGTACGGGACTCAGTCTAGTTGGCTGGCAGGGGGCATATGAAGACTTTGTATGGGACTCAGTCTAGTTGGCTGGCAGGGGGCATATGAAGACATTGTATGGGGCTCAGTTTAGTTGTCTGGCAAGGGGCAAGTGGTGCTAGTAGAGGAGGAATCAAATACCCTCCCAGCAGCCAACATCAGGTGAAGACTGATTACTGGGATCTGCTGGTTGCTGGGAGACACCCGCTGGAGGACACTGGAACTACAACCCTTCACCACAGTGCCACCAGCAGTCTAGTTGGCTGGTAGGGGGCATATGAAGACATTGTATGGGACTCATGCCCCGTACACACGATCACTTTTTGTGATGAAACAAAACGACGTTTTTCAAACTTCATTTCCCAAAACTACGTTGCGTACACACCATCGTTTTTCCAAAATGCTCTAGCAAAGCGCGGTGACGTACACCACGTTCGACGGCACTCTGTTCCATTGAAGCTCCGTCTCATAACTTGCTTCTGAGCATGCGCGGGTTTAAAAACGTCGTTTTCAACATCGTTTTGCCCACACACCATCTTTTTTTGTGACACAAAAAACAAAGTTTTGAAAAACGACACAAAAAATTCAAGCATGTTCGAATTTTTTTTTTGTCGTTTTTTTTTAAGACATTGCCCACACACGATCATTTTAAATGACGTTTTTTATAACATCGTTTTTTTTTCATCACAAAAAATGATCGTGTGTACGCGGCATCAGTCTAGTTGGCTGGCAGGGGGCATATGAAGACATTGTACAGAGGGCATGCTGCCTGGTACGGCTCAGGAGGGGGGGGGCACTCGCTCGTCCCCACTCCCTTCCTGACCGGCCGGCGTGCTTTGGATACGGGTCTGGTATGGATTGTGGGGGGACCCCCCACGCCGTTTTTTCGGCGTAGGGGGGGGGGGGGTTTCCTTACAACTCATAACAGACCTAAGGGCCCGTTATGCTCCTGAGGGGGGAACCCATGCCGGATTTTTATTTAAAATCCAGCGGGGAGTTCCCTCTCAGGATTCATAACAAACTCCGCCCACGTGTAGAATTGGCGGGAATCCGCGTCGGATCCCCTGTCGCTTCTATGACGCGCTCGCTGGAATGTGCTTTTACTATTCCAGCGAGTGTGAGATGTCGGCAGCCTGTCCCCGAGAATCAGCTGTCGTGCTAAAAACACAGGCGGCAGGCACTGTAGTTGTCTGGCAGGGGGCAAGTCGTACTAGTAGAGGAGGAACCAAATACACAGGGCACTGGAACTACAACCCTTCACCCAGGGGACCTTTCCTACAATGGTACTAACCTACCTGATTCCTATCCTGACCACTCCACTAAACTACACTGCCTAAACTTCACGCATACCTGTGATCACGGACAGGCAAGGCCCGCCGCAGCATATGACCCCATTCACCCAATCACAGGGCACCTAAGATTAAAGATGGCAGCCGGGGACACGGTAACTAGAAATTTGAAAGATTGAGGCAAAGTGACACACAATGGTGCAGGATTTCGCCCCCCCCCCCTAAATGTTGCCCACGGAACCCCCTGACCCCCCCTTGCTACGCCACTGCCAGCATCCAACATCAGGTAAATACTAATGACTGGGATCCGCTGGTTGCTGGGAGACACCCGCTGGAGGACACTGGAACTACAACCCTCCACACAGGGGGCCATAGTGCCACCAGCAGGTGATCCAGGTCCTGATGGTACTTTCGCATGTGTGTGTGCACGTATGTGCGCGTGCTCATGTGTTCTCTTTGGCATATGTGTGCACGTGTGTTTGTGTGCATGTGTGTTTGTGTGCACGTGTGTTTGTGTTTGTGTGCACGTGTGTTTGTGTGCACGTGTGTTTGTGTGCACGTGTGTTTGTGTTTGTGTGCACGTGTGTTTGTGTGCACGTGTGCACGTGTGTTTGTGTGCACGTGTGTTTGTGTGCACGTGTGCACGTGTGTTTGTGTGCACGTGTGTTTGTGTGCACGTGTGTTTGTGTGCACGTGTGTTTGTGTGCACGTGTGTTTGTGTGCACGTGTGCACGTGTGTTTGTGTGCACGTGTGTTTGTGTGCACGTGTGTTTGTGTTTGTGTGCACGTGTGTTTGTGTTTGTGTGCACGTGTGTTTGTGTGCACGTGTGTTTGTGTGCACGTGTGTTTGTGTTTGTGTGCACGTGTGTTTGTGTGCACGTGTGTTTGTGTTTGTGTGCACGTGTGTTTGTGTGCACGTGTGTTTGTGTGCACGTGTGTTTGTGTTTGTGTGCACGTGTGTTTGTGTGCACGTGTGTTTGTGTTTGTGTGCACGTGTGTTTGTGTGCACGTGTGTTTGTGTTTGTGTGCACGTGTGTTTGTGTTTGTGTGCACGTGTGTTTGTGTGCACGTGTGTTTGTGTGCACGTGTGTTTGTGTGCACGTGTGTTTGTGTTTGTGTGCACGTGTGTTTGTGTGCACGTGTGTTTGTGTTTGTGTGCACGTGTGTTTGTGTGCACGTGTGTTTGTGTTTGTGTGCACGTGTGTTTGTGTGCACCTGTGTTTGTGTGCACGTGTGTTTGTGTTTGTGTGCACGTGTGTTTGTGTGCACGTGTGTGCTTCTTGGGCGCGGGGATTTATGCGTTTGAGTATTTTGCATTTCCACTTTTCCGGTAGGGATGAGTATTTTGGGGCCCCACCCTGCAGCAAGGTACATATTACATACAGATCCGTTAAATAAACTCAGCCTCGTGCTTCTGTTTAATCCCTCCGCCGCACGCGCCCCCCCCCCCCCCCCCCCCCCCGCAGCAGCAGAAGGGATGAGCGATGGATGATAAAGCATCAGGCGCTGTAACTAGGAACAGCCAGACTTTATCTGGAATGTGGACACCAACCTTGCTTGGCCTAAACCTGGTGTTTAATAGTCACATAGCTTCTTCCAAACATATGTTCCCATAATCCCCTTATCTCCTGCTCATTATCGCTGCTTTGAAATGTCCATCAGCAGGCGCGTGCTGCGGCTTCTCTTGCCAAATGTGTTTTTTTCCTCCTTTTTGCACCTGGCTGGGGCTGGGGAAAGGCGCGGGGATGATAAATGGCGCGTTGTCTCCCATCCTCACAGCAGTTTACAAGGCTGGCTGGATACGAGTTTGTGCATGTTAATGCGGGGAGCGCTGGGAGAACGCATTTGCAGCGAGAACGCCGTATGAGAGTAGATGAGGAGTCTGCGGCGCGCGCCTTCATCCCACTGGGTGTAAAATGGCCTTGGCCTTCCTCCTGCTACATTATGCATTCCGTTTTGTTATCCCTCGAAAAATCCTTCATGTAGTGCAGGAATGCCTCCATTACTTGCGAGGAGCGCGCCGGCAATTTTGTTGCAGCCTATAATACATGCGGCAAATGTACAGCGTGATGGCAGCCGGCCCGGGCATTGCTTCGGATAGACGTGAGCGGTATGCATAGACGTGCGCAGACTATTGCACCCCCAAAGATCAAACACACAAACGTGTGTGTATATGTATGTAGAAGATACAGGGCCGCTGATAGAAATCATTGGGCCCCGTACAGCCTACCTGATGGGGCCCCCTGGTCCATCCTCCAGCCCCACCCCTCGCTCTGCTCCTGGCCCCTCCCCAGATGCCATATTGTGCTGCAGACAGTGCCACCCATGCCATGCTGCCCACCAATGCCATATTGTGCTGCAGCCAGTGCCACCCATGCCATGCTGCCCACCAATGCCATATTGTGCTGCAGACAGTGCCACCCATGCCATGCTGCCCACCAATGCCATATTGTGCTGCAGACAGTGCCACCCATGCTGCCAATGGCAGCATGGGTGGCACTGTCTGCAGCACAATATGGCATTGGCGGGCAGCATGTCATTCAGTTGGTTTGGTGTACTCGGACAGACGGTTGCTGGAGGTTTTATTTTTTCTTTACATTAATTAGGTCTCTGTTCAGGTTGCCCGGGGCCCCCTGCTGGCCGGGGCCCGGTACAGCAGGGCCAGTTTTACTGGCCTATCAGTGGCCCTGATAAGATATATCACTCTGCCAGGGCTGCCATTGGCTGCGGGAAGCAGCTGCGCTGAAAAAAATTCAAATAATTTCTGTGGCGGCTACCTACAGCCTCCTGGGCCCCTGTGATTGAATGAGATGATGGGGCCCAGGGAAATTATATGGACTATTTATTCCATGTGGGCCGTGTGTTATAGGTCACAGTGGGTCCCCCTTCCCCTGGGGGGGACTGTATACCCTGCACACATGGATGATATGCCACTGGTGGTGCATGGGGTGATTAGGGTGTGCCAAGGCACAACCGGCACACCCTGTGCGCACACCTGGCAGTATGTCTTATGGAAGATGTAAAGCCAATCAATGAAATCATACAGGGCTGCTGTTAGAAATCATGGGGCCCCGTACAGCCCTGCTGATGGTGCCCTCCAAGCCCCCCTCCCCCCCCCCCCCCGGAACATCGGCACTGACTTTATCTTCCTAAGCCCCAAAGGAAACTTTGGTTTCTCTATGGATTTCCAGGTTAAATGGAGCAGCGTTCTGATTGGCTAACCTGCCGTAGGGTGACCACGTGTCCCCGGATCGCCCGGGACAGTGCCGCATTTTGCAGGTCTGTCCCGGGCACATTCATTCAGGACAATACAGTGTCCCAGAATGAAACTGACACAGCCCCCCCACCGTGGCAATCTGATGCTCCCCAAAAAATGCCGCCACATCACTGCTTTACTCACCGACAGTACTTGTCCTGGCCGGGAATGCCTGGAGGAGCACAATCCCCGCCCCCTGCTTGTGATTGGAGAAATCATAAATCCCGCCTCTTGTGTCCAATCACTGCTGTGATTCGTTACAGAACAAGCTGATTTTTGGGAAGGGAGGGTCCCTGAATGGTAGTTTGGAAATGTGGTCAGCCCTCCTAATGGTGCCCTCCAAGCCCGCCTTCACCCCCCCCCCCCCCACTCAGGACAGCGGCACTGACTTTATCTGCCTAAGCCCCAAAGGGAACTTTGGTTTCTCTATAGATTTCCGTGGCCAATCAGAGCAGCGTTCTGATTGGCTACGCTGCAGCCATGTGAACCTTGGCAGCTGTCCTGGTTCAGCGTGTTCTATTTAGTAGCTAGTGTAGGCAGAGAGACCCCCGCTTGCCAAGGACAGCAACTAGCAGTAGAGAAAAGGTTCCTGATGAGGAGTGTTAGGCTAGGTGGTCTCTGGCATGGAGCGGGCACAAGATGGCGGATGGTGCAGCACTCGGTGCATGCTGGGGCTGTGACGTCACAATGGGGCTAGGCCACCAGGTGGTGTCACTGGGTGGCCCCACCCCTTACCTATTTAAGAACAGTCAGACGGAGGAATCAACAGCCTTTGATGAGTGCAGACCTTTTTTTTATTTTTTTCGGGGTCAGGCGAGTGGCGTGATTGACTATCTACGTCGGGGGACATTATTTTTGAATTTTTAATAAAGAAATTGTCAAAAACTGTGCTTGTGTTTTTTTTCTAAGTGACATATTTTTGGGACATATTTTTTCCCAGGGTTGTGGGGAAGAGGAGCTTGTCCCCATCAATGTGAGGACAAGGTGGGGGAGGCAGAGCACCCCCTGCCCCAAAGCAACCCCCCCCATGTTGAGGGCATGCTGCCTGGTATTGTTCAGGGGTGGGGGGCGCGGACGCTCGTCCCCTCCGTTTCTTATCCTGCCGGGCAGTATGCTGAGATAAGAGTCTGGTATAGATTTTGGGGGGGACCACACACCAAAATCTAAAAAAAACTGTGTGGGGTTCCGCCCAAATCCATTTCAGCCCCTTCGGGTCTTCAGAGCACCCCCTGACCCAAACCAACCCCCCATGTTGAGGGCATGCGGCCTGGTATGGTTTGGGGTGGGGGCGCTCGCTCGTCCCCTCCCTTTCTTGACCTGCCTGGCAGCATGCTGGGATACGGGTCTGGTATAGATTTGGGGGGGACCCCACACCAAAATCGGAAAAAAACAGCGTGCCCCCCCCCCCCGAATCCATTCCAGCACCTTCAGGTCTTCAGAGCACCCGCTGACCCAAAGCAACCCCCCATGTTGAGGGAATTCTGTCTGGTATGGTTCGGGCGGGGGTGCGGTCGCTCTTTCTTGACTTGCTGGACAGCATGCTGGGATAAGGGTCTGGTATAGATTTGGGGGGGACCCCACACCAAAATTGAAAAAAAACTGCGTGCCCCTCTCCCCCCGAAATCTATGCCAGACCCATATCTGAACATGCAGCCTGGCAGGTCAAGATAGTTAGGGGACGAGCCAGTGCCCCCCCCCCCCCGAACCATACCAGGCCGCATGCCCTCAACATGGGGGGTTGTTTTGGGGCAGGAGGTTCTGAAGGGGCTAATATGGATTGGGGTGGGGACCCCACGCTGTTTTTTTTCCCAATTTTTATTTGCCGCCAGTTCTTTTTTTTTACATTCAGCTGTCAGTGTGGAACCCTGCTGACAGCTGATGACTCATCGGTTGTTAAGGAAGTGGCAGCCGGCTTCCTTACCCTGCTCCTTAGCAACCAGCTATATACA
The DNA here is from genome assembly GCA_029574335.1 of Rana kukunoris. Taxonomy (NCBI): domain Eukaryota; kingdom Metazoa; phylum Chordata; class Amphibia; order Anura; family Ranidae; genus Rana; species Rana kukunoris. Next base: position 876,358 of record CM056051.1, on the reverse strand, counting down.
GGGGGCCAGATTCTCGTAGATCTGCCCTTTTTTAGCGTATCCCCTTCACGCTACGCTTCCGCACTATTTACGGGCAAGAGCTGTATTCTCAAAGCACTTGCTCCGTAATTTGCGGCGGCGTAGCGTAAAGGGGACGGCGTAAGGCCGCGTAATTCAAATAGGGAAGGAGGGGGGCTTGCTGTATTTAAATTAAGCGCACCCCCGCGCCGAGCGAACTGCGCATGCGCCGGCCGTAAACGTAGCCCACTGCGCATGCTCCATAGTACGACGCAAATACATTGGTTGTGACGACAACGTAATTAACGTATAGGCCTATTCGCGACGAGTTACGTAAACAACGGAAAAACACGGTGCTGTCCCGACGTCCATACTTAACATGGCGTACGCCGAACCTACGCAAGGTTACCCCTCATATAGCAGGGGTAACCTTACGCTTACGCAACTACGAGGACGGCGCGAAAAAACGTTCGGGAATCGGCGTATCAGGCTCATTTGCATATTCAACGCAGAAATTGGCGGGAACGCCACCTAGTGGCCAAGCGTAACATTGCAACTTAGATACGATGGTGTAAGTGACTTACGCAAGTCGAATCTAAGCAAAATCTATGCGTAACTGATTCTAAGAATCAGTCTCATAGATACCCAGGGCCAGAAACAGAGACACGCCGTCGTATCTCTAATGAGAATCTGGCCCAGGGTGTTTACAAATGCAGCCGCCACATCTAAGGACCGGGAAGCAGCAATATATTATTCCTGAGTTTGGATACATTGTATCATATGATTGCATCGTATGTATTATATATGTGGAAATGAACCTACAAAGGGTGTCGGGATCCTCAGAATCCGGTGATCTCCGCCGGCCTCTATAATCTGTTAATTGTCACACATTCCCCATAAGTGACGGTTCCCAGGAGAAGACTGGAGGGCGCCCCCCGGAGGTGTCAGACGAGCCTCCCTTCCTCATCCAGCGCTAAGTGCTCCATTGTTGTTTTCCTCCATAAAATGACCCTCTTAAAGCAACACGCTTGACCCGTCTGTCTTCCTCCCAGCAATTTAAAAATCCATTTACAGACGTCTGGGGATGGGCGTTTATCTACAAAGTGGGTAGAGCGGAGGAAGGGCACGTAGGGGGGCGGCGGGGGTGGGGGGATTATTGTAAAGGGAAGGACTCCTCCAACAACAGAATGGAGGAACAGAGGAGGTGTGAGAAACGGCTAAAAGAGTAACGTCTGTGCTATAGGGCCCCATGAGAACTGCAGGCTGGTATCTTCTATACAAGGAACTGTGGAGGGGGCCCATGAGAACCGCAAGCTGGAATTACCTGTACACGGAACAGTAGAGGGGCCCCATGAGAACTGCAGGCTGGTATCTTCTATACAAGGAACTGTGGAGGGGCCCCATGAGGACCACAGGCTGGTATCTTCTATACAAGGAACTGTGGAGGGGCCCCATGAGAACCACAGGCTGGTATCTTCTATACAAGGAACTGTGGAGGGGGCCCATGAGAACCGCAAGCTGGAATTACCTGTACACGGAACAGTAGAGGGGCCCCATGAGAACTGCAGGCTGGTATCTTCTATACAAGGAACTGTGGAGGGGCCCCATGAGGACCACAGGCTGGTATCTTCTATACAAGGAACTGTGGAGGGGGCCCATGAGAACCGCAAGCTCGAATTACCTGTACACGGAACAGTAGAGGGGTCCCATGAGAACTGCAGGCTGGTATCTCCTTTAAAAGGAACAGTAGAGGGTCCCCATGAGCACCGCAGGCTGGTATCTCCTATACAAAAACAGTGGAGGGGCCCCATGAGAACCCCAGGCTGCCATTACCATCGCTCCTGGGTCCTCCTTCCTAACGAGTGCCCCCCCCCCCCAGGAAGCAGCTTGTTGTGGGATTTCTTTGGAGGAGATCTCTGGGGGGGGGAAAGGAAGGAAATAAACAAACTGAACAGAAATCATCAATAATCTGTCACCGGACTCCACATTCCACCTTTATTACATCATCTCTGGAGCGCCGAGCGTTCGAGGAAATAATCCGTGGCTCTCCGGGGCCCCGCCCCCGAGACATCCAAGAAGAGGAACGTTTGACTGTTCTGACCTTGAGGAAATGTTCAAGGTGAGACGGTAACTTTGGTTTTGCCAACTTCATTGTAACATCTGCCCCGGCACCGGCGGCATCGGAAGGGTCACTTCCAGAGATATGGAAACTATAATGAGATGGTAAAAGCCTTGTTCGCTTCTCTGACCTCGGACGAGACGTTTGTCTGCCGGGATCCGAGGAGTAATCAGAACCGCTGAACTCCGGGGACAGGAAATCATTTGCTTTACTGATAAATATTAGAAAAGAAATCCGTCCGTTTCCTGCCAGCGGCATGTCCAATGGACACAGGAGGTCCCCATACATGTGAGACGATCGCCATCCAACCAGAACTAGTAGGATAAAACCACAGTCCAAACATCTATGGAGTGACCATGACCACAACAGACCACCTAAGGACACATCCCCTGTGTGACGTCAGTTTATGACGAAACGCGTAGGGGCGTCTGCACAGATGCCGGTCGCTATTCTCCATGTTGGATGCTGGCCGGGATTTGTATGTGCTGCGACTCTGACATTCATGTGAGTGTCATCTTGTGTGTCCATGCATAGCACCATGGCATGTGTATACCCCCCACCCACAGCCGTCTTCTACCTATGTGTGACCTCCTCCTAAAGCTTGCACTCTGTATGTTACATACTCCAGACCCCTACACTATGTATGATTCTCACTCTGGACCCCTGTACGCTGTACATTACACACTCCTGTCCCCTGTACGCTGTACATTACACACTCCTGTCCCCTGTACGCTGTACATTACACACTCCTGTCCCCTGTACTCTGTACATTACACACTCCTGTCCCCTGTACTCTGTACAATACACACTCCTGACCCCTGTACTATGTACATTACACACTCCTGACCCCTGTACTCTGTACATTACACACTCCTATCCCCTGTACTCTGTACATTACACACTCCTGTCCCCTGCACTCTGTACATTACACACTCCTGTCCCCTGTACTCTGGACATTACACACTCCTATCCCCTGTACGATGTACATTACACACTCCTGTCCCCTGTACTCTGGACATTACACACTCCTATTCCCTGTACTCTGTACATTACCCACTCCTGACCCCTGTACTCTGTACATTACACACTCCTATCCCCTGTACTCTGTACATTACACACTCCTGTCCCCTGTACTCTGTACAATTACACACTCCTATCCCCTGTACTCTGTACATTACACACTCCTATTCCCTGTACTCTGTACATTACCCACTCCTGACCCCTGTACTCTGTACATTACACACTCCTGTCCCCTGTACTCTGTACATTACACACTCCTATCCCCTGTACTCTGTACATTACACACTCCTGTCCCCTGTACTCTGTACAATTACACACTTCTATCGCCTGTACTCTGTACATTACACACTCCTATGGCCTGTACTCTGTACATTACACACTCCTGTCCCCTGTACTCTGTACATTACACACTCCTGTCCCCTGTACTCTGTACATTACACACTCCTATCCCCTGTACTCTGTACATTACACACTCCTGACCCCTGTACTCTGTACATTACACACTCCTGTCCCCTGTACTCTGTACATTACACACTCCTATCCCCTGTACTCTGTACATTACACACTCCTGACCCCTGTACTCTGTACATTACACACTCCTATGGCCTGTACTCTGTACATTACACACTCCTGTCCCCTGTACTCTGTACATTACACACTCCTGTCCCCTGTACTCTGTACATTACACACTCCTGTCCCCTGTACTCTGTACATTACACACTCCTATCCCCTGTACTCTGTACATTACACACTCCTATCCCCTGTACTCTGTACATTACACACTCCTATCCCCTGTACTCTGTACATTACACACTCCTGTCCCCTGTACTCTGGACATTACACACTCCTATCCCCTGTACTCTGTACATTACACACTCCTATTCCCTGTACTCTGTACATTACACACTCCTATTCCCTGTACTCTGTACATTACCCACTCCTGACCCCTGTACTCTGTACATTACACACTCCTATCCCCTGTACTCTGTACATTACACACTCCTGTCCCCTGTACTCTGTACAATTACACACTCCTATCCCCTGTACTCTGTACATTACACACTCCTATTCCCTGTAATCTGTACATTACACACTCCTGTCCCCTGTACTCTGTACATTACACACTCCTGTCCCCTGTACTCTGTACATTACACACTCCTATCCCCTGTACTCTGTACATTACACACTCCTATTCCCTGTAATCTGTACATTACACACTACTGTCCCCTGTACTCTGTACATTACACACTCCTATCCCCTGTACTCTGTACATTACACACTCCTATTCCCTGTAATCTGTACATTACACACTCCTGTCCCCTGTACTCTGCACATTACACACTCCTGTCCCCTGTACTCTGCACATTACACACTCCTATCCCCTGTACTCTGTACATTACACACTCCTGTCCCCTGTACTCTGTACATTACACACTCCTATTCCCTGTACTCTGTACATTACACACTCCTATCATCTGTACTCTGTACATTACACACCCCTGACCCCTGTACTCTGTACATTACACATCCCTGACCCCTGTACTCTGTACATTACACACTCCTGACCCCTGTACTCTGTACAATACACACTCCTGACCCCTGTACTCTGTACATTACACACTCCTGTCCCCTGTACTCAGTACATTACACACTCCTGTCCCCTGTACTCTGTACATTACACACCCCTGACCCCTGTACTCTGTACATTACACACTCCTGACCCCTGTACTCTGTACATTACACAATCCTGTCTCCTGTACTCTGTACATTACACACTCCTGACCCCTGTACTCTGTACATTACACACTCCTGTCCCCTGTACTCTGTACATTACACACTCCTGTCCCCTGTACTCTGTACATTACACACTCCTGTCCCCTGTACTCTGTACATTACACACTCCTGTCCCCTGTACTCTGTACATTACACACCCCTGACCCCTGTACTCTGTACATTACACACTCCTGACCCCTGTACTCTGTACATTACACACTCCTGACCCCTGTACTCTGTACATTACACACTCCTGACCCCTGTACTCTGTACATTACACACTCCTGACCCCTGTACTCTGTACATTACACACTCCTGTCCCCTGAACTCTGTACATTACACACTCCTGTCCCCTGTACTCTGTACATTACACACCCCTGACCCCTGTACTCTGTACATTACACACGTCTGACCCCTGTACTCTGTACATTACACACTCCTGACCCCTGTACTCTGTACATTACACACGTCTGACCCCTGTACTCTGTACATTACACACGTCTGACCCCTGTACTCTGTACATTACACACGTCTGACCCCTGTACTCTGTACATTACACACTCCTGACCCCTGTACTCTGTACATTACACACTCCCGACCCCTGTACTCTGTACATTACACACTCCTGACCCCTGTACTCTGTACATTACACACTCCTGACCCCTATACTCTGTACATTACACACTCCTGACCCCTGGACTCTGTACATTAACCGCCCCTCCTCCCCTCCTGTTCACCCTGTGAGGTGGTATGTGGGGGGATGGGCGCAGGGATACCGGGAAGGAAATCTCAGTGAACTTTCTGAGTCTTCCTGATTGTTGCAGTCGGTAATTTCTCGTTAATTCTCTTCAATGATTTCCTGTGACTTCCCATGGTCCTCGGAGTCCCTCTGTCACCCCTCTCTGTCTCTGATTTCCTGTGACCCCCCCATGGTCCTCGGAAACCTGCTGTCACCCCTCTCTGTCTCTGATTTCCTGTGACCCCCTATGGTCCTCGGAGTCCCTCTGTCACCCCTCTCTGTCTCTGATTTCCTGTGACCCCCCATGGTCCTCGGAGTCCCGCTGTCACCCCTCTCTGTCTCTGATTTCCTGTGACCCCCCATGGTCCTCGGAGTCCCGCTGTCACCCCTCTCTGCCTCTGATTTCCTGTGACCCCCCCTTCAAGATCCTCTGAGTCCCTCTGTCACCCCTCTCTGTCTCTGATTTCCTGTGACCCCCCCATGGTCCTCGGAGTCCCGCTGTCACCCCTCTCTGTCTCTGATTTCCTGTGACCCCCCATGGTCCTCGGAGTCCCGCTGTCACCCCTCTCTGCCTCTGATTTCCTGTGACCCCCCCTTCAAGATCCTCTGAGTCCCTCTGTCACCCCTCTCTGTCTCTGATTTCCTGTGACCCGGCCCCCTCCCACCCATGGTCCTCGGAGTCCCGCTGTCACCCCTCTCTGTCTCTGATTTCCTGTGACCCGGCCCCCTCCCCCCATGGTCCTCAGAGTCCCGCTGTCACCCCTCATTGTCTCTGATTTCCTGTGACCCGGCCCCCTCCCCCCATGGTCCTCGGAGTCCCTCTGTCACCCCTCATTGTCTCTGATTTCCTGTGACCCGGTCCCCTCCCCCCTCCATGGTCCTTGGAGTCCCGCCGTCTCCCCTCTCTGATTTCCTTATAAATAAGGCGGAAGGTGATGTGACAGGTGAGAACTTTCTGAGACGGAAGGAAACTTTCCTCCTCGTTAATCAGCGCTGTCAGGAGGATGTTCTGGTGTCACTCCCGCAGACGGGGGAACAAAGATCGGACGTCACTTTCTGTTTAATTGAATTTATTTCCAGGCTGCCGGGCGACGCGTTTCCCCGCCACTCACCGGCTGGAGATTGTTAACCACACAGCGCGGTATAAACCTGCGTTCTCCTATGTGACGCCGTACATCACCGGACGCCATATTCCTGGAGGATGACATGGAAACGCACGGCGGGAACGTCTGTCTGACAATTCAACACTTTGCGTCTCTTCTCACAGGACACCAATCATTGGATACAGAATCCCCTCCCCTCCCCCCACAGCAATACCGCTTACTTCACGTTAACAGGAATGTCGTTATTAGCTAACCCTTCAACTGCCAGAGACATTTCCCTTACATCTTAGCTGAACCCCCCCCCCCCCCCGGCCCCATAGGTAGCCACTGAAGAATAGAATATGTCATTGCAATCAAAGAACTACAACCCGCTCCCGGCTGCTATGGAGGCGTTTTAGGGCGGTTACTATATGTTCACAGCAATGGGGTCCCATTCGCTTCTGTACAACGGTTCAGGTGCCATTCAGGCAGTGGCGCTCCAATGGGTTTTTTATTTCTTTGTGAAGCACATGATTAGAGCCTGAGGCTCTAATTGGCTTCAAAAATGGATGGGCAAATTAATTATTATTCGCCAATGTCTTCCTGTTTCTCCCCCCAGCAAATCATCAAGTGGGTGCTGAGACCCGATCGGCCGGGAGTCCAAAGACCTTATTGGCTGGAAGGAGAAGCAAACCGCCAGGACTGTATGGTGGAAAGGTGAATACCTCCTGAATCTCCATACCTCCCTTACCTCCCATACCTCCATACCTATCATGCCCCCCATACCTCTATTTCTTTTATACCTCTCTTTCCTCCATACCTCCCGTACCTCCCATACCTCCATACCTATCATACCCCCCCATACCTCTATTCCTTTTATACCTCTCTTTCCTCTATACCTCCCTTACCTCCCATACCTCCATACCTATCATGCCCCCCATACCTCTATTCCTTTTATACCTCTTTCCTCTATACCTCCCTTACCTCCCATACCTCCATACCTATCATGCCCCCCATACCTCTATTCCTTTTATACCTCTTTCCTCTATACCTCCCTTACCTCCCATACCTCCATACCTATCATGCCCCCCATACCTCTATTCCTTTTATACCTCTCTTTCCTCTATACCTCCCTTACCTCCCATACCTCCATACCTATCATGCCCCCCATACCTCTATTTCTTTTATACCTCTCTTTCCTCTATACCTCCCGTACCTCCCATACCTCCATACCTATCATACCCCCCATACCTCTATTCCTTTTATACCTCTCTTTCCTCTATACCCCCCGTACCTCCCATACCTCCATACCTATCATACCCCCCATACCTCTATTCCTTTTATACCTCTCTTTCCTCTATACCTCCCGTACCTCCCATACCTCCATACCTATCATACCCCCCATACCTCTATTTCTTTTATACCTCTCTTTCCTCTATACCCCCCATACCTCCCATACCTCCATACCTATCATACCCCCCATACCTCTATTCCTTTTATACCTCTCTTTCCTCCATACCTCCCTTACCTCCCATACCTCCATACCTATCATGCCCCCCATACCTCTATTCCTTTTATACCTCTCTTTCCTCTATACCCCCCGTACCTCCCATACCTCCATACCTATCATACCCCCCATACCTCTATTCCTTTTATACCTCTCTTTCCTCCATACCTCTATTTCTTCAATGCCTCCATACCTCCCATACCTCCATACCTATCATACCCCCCATAACTCTATTTCTTTTATACCTCTCTTTCCTCTATACCCCCCGTACCTCCCATACCTCCATACCTATCATACCCCCCATACCTCTATTCCTTTTATACCTCTCTTTCCTCTATACCCCCCGTACCTCCCATACCTCCATACCTATCATACCCCCCATACCTCTATTCCTTTTATACCTCTCTTTCCTCTATACCTCCCGTACCTCCCATACCTCCATACCTATCATACCCCCCATACCTCTATTTCTTTTATACCTCTCTTTCCTCTATACCCCCCGTACCTCCCATACCTCCATACCTATCATACCCCCCATACCTCTATTCCTTTTATACCTCTCTTTCCTCCATACCTCTATTTCTTCAATGCCTCCATACCTCCCATGCCTCCATACATTTCATGCCTCCATACCTCTCGTACCTTCATACCTCCTGTAACGACACCCCGAGTATGAAAGGGGTTAAAGTAATTTAGGACATTCCATTCCCGAACACAAAGGCAGCCATCGAAAACTCCAATCAGCCAAATAAGAAACCCCTACAAATAATTCTCCCCCAAGTACGAGACGAGGCTCTGTGTTGAGAGTCAAGCAGGAATCTGATTTTTTAGCACCAGACTACAAGTCTTATATACAGTAGAAGAGGAGGTGCATACCTCCTGCTCATATTACTCTGAAAATACACCTGTGACCAGAAACCTAATTAACATGAGCTAATTAACTAATCCCTTTAAGCAGCCTGGGCATTGTTATGATAAATCAGGATGTCACTACAGGTGAGACTTGTTGTCACCGAGCTTCACACAGGAGATGACACATTATCATAAGTATAAACACAGGACACCTTCTCACAATAGCAGGAGCTCCAGGAGGAGTCGGCCCTTCTCCTACATTGTACAGTGGCCGATGTAAAGCTCTTTCAACTAACATGTTGAGTTCAGAATCAAACAAACCAAGAATAGTCTTTCCATCTATCCTGGGAGATATTGGGGAGAAATATTACTGTCCCACTTTAAGTAATCCAAGACATATTCTCAGTGTTCATTATTTTCTTGGTCACCCTGTGCCCAAAAATGACTCCCGTCACACCTCCATGCCACCATATCTCCATACCTTCCATACCTCTATTCCCTCTATACCTCCTATACCTCTATTTCTTCCAAGCTTCCATACCTCCCATGTCTCCATACCTCCCATACCTCTATTTCTTCCAAGCTTCCATACCTCCTATGCCTCCATACCTCCCATGCCTCCATACCTCCCATACCTCTATTTCTTCCAAGCTTCCATACCTCCTATACCTCTATTTCTTCCAAGTTTCCATACCTCCTATGCCTCCATACCTCCCATACCTCTATTTCTTCCAAGTTTCCATACCTCCTATGCCTCCATACCTCCCATGCCTCCATACCTCCCATACCTCTATTTCTTCCAAGCTTCCATACCTCCTATGCCTCCATACCTCCCATATCTCTATTTCTTCCAAGTTTCCATACCTCCTATGCCTCCATACCTCCCATGCCTCCATACCTCCCATACCTCTATTTCTTCCAAGCTTCCATACCTCCTATGCCTCCATACCTCCCATGCCTCCATACCTCCCATACCTCTATTTCTTCCAAGCTTCCATACCTCGTATGCCTCCATACCTCGCACGCCACCACATGGGCAGACAGATATTGAAAACCAAGAAGAATCAACAAATTGGGAAAAGCACTCAACAGCGCCCTTGCCGTTCATTGAGAACTACAAGTCATCTGCCACAGTGGCAGAAGGGTCTTGTAGTTCATTCATTCGCAGAACTCTGTGAATGATTGATGTGGATGTGAAATGGCCCCACTGTTTTTGAACTGTGACAGCGGGTGTGGGGAGAGATTTTAAATAATCAAGAGAAGGTACATTAGTTCCAAGTGAAATAAGATGGTTGTGCCAAAGACTCTTCTCCAAATAGGAGAAGAACCTGCCATATAGTCTACCAGATCCCGACTTCCCCGCCATGTAGTCCAGGGCTCAAAATTTCAAGTCCTGAGCCACTAGCCAGGCCTTAAGTGTTACTAGCCACTAGTTGCACCACCCAACTCCTCCCCTGCCCCACCCCTAAGTCCGCCCCTAAACACGCCCTTGTAAATTATCTCATGAAATTACACTGTTAAATGTTTTAAGCAGAATTAAGTTTCAAAAATAAATATTATTAACAACAACGTTAACAATATTAACTTAAAACATATCAGTACCCATCAGTGCAGCTTCCCTGTGTCCATCAAATGCAGCGTTGCAGTGCCCCATTAAATACAACGTCACCGTGCCCCATCAAATGCAACGTCATTGTGCCCCATCAATTGCAGCGTCACCGTGCCCCATCAAATGCAACGTCATTGTGCCCCATCAATTGCAGCGTCACCGTGCCCCATCAATTGCAGCGTCACCGTGCCCCATCAAATGCAACGTCATTGTGCCCCATCAATTGCAGCGTCACCGTGCCCCATCAATTGCAGCTTCACCGTGCCCCATCAAATGCAACGTCATTGTGCCCCATCAATTGCAGCGTCACCGTGCCCCATCAAATGCAACGTCATTGTGCCCCATCAATTGCAGCGTCACCGTGCCCCATCAATTGCAGCGTCACCGTGCCCCATCAATTGCAGCGTCACCGTGCCCCATCAATTGCAGCGTCACCGTGCCCCATCAAATGCAACGTCATTGTGCCCCATCAATTGCAGCGTCACCGTGCCCCATCAAATGCAACGTCATTGTGCCCCATCAAATGCGACGTCATTGTGCCCCATCAAATGCAACGTCATTGTGCCCCATCAATTGCAGCGTCACCGTGCCCCATCAAATGCAACGTCATTGTGCCCCATCAATTGCAGCGTCACCGTGCCCCATCAATTGCAGCGTCACCGTGCCCCATCAAATGCAACGTCATTGTGCCCCATCAATTGCAGCGTCACCGTGCCCCATCAATTGCAGCGTCACCGTGCCCCATCAAATGCAACGTCATTGTGCCCCATCAATTGCAGCGTCACCGTGCCCCATCAAATGCAACGTCATTGTGCCCCATCAATTGCAGCGTCACCGTGCCCCATCAATTGCAGCGTCACCGTGCCCCATCAATTGCAGCGTCACCGTGCCCCATCAATTGCAGCGTCACCGTGCCCCATCAAATGCAACGTCATTGTGCCCCATCAATTGCAGCGTCACCGTGCCCCATCAAATGCAACGTCATTGTGCCCCATCAAATGCGACGTCATTGTGCCCCATCAAATGCAACGTCATTGTGCCCCATCAATTGCAGCGTCACCGTGCCCCATCAAATGCAACGTCATTGTGCCCCATCAATTGCAGCGTCACCGTGCCCCATCAATTGCAGCGTCACCGTGCCCCATCAAATGCAACGTCATTGTGCCCCATCAATTGCAGCGTCACCGTGCCCCATCAATTGCAGCGTCACCGTGCCCCATCAAATGCAACGTCATTGTGCCCCATCAATTGCAGCGTCACCGTGCCCCATCAAATGCAACGTCATTGTGCCCCATCAATTGCAGCGTCACCGTGCCCCATCAATTGCAGCGTCACCGTGCCCCATCAATTGCAGCGTCACCGTGCCCCATCAAATGCAACGTCATTGTGCCCCATCAATTGCAGCTTCACCATGCCCCATCAATTGCAGCGTCACCGTGCCCCATCAAATGCAACGTCATTGTGCCCCATCAATTGCAGCGTCACTGTGCCCCATCAAATGCCATGTCACTGTGCCCCATCAAATACAACGTCACCGTGGCCCATCAATTGCAGCGTCACCGTGGCCCATCAATTGCAGCGTCACCGTGGCCCATCAATTGCAACGTCACCGTGGCCCATCAATTGCAACGTCACCGTGCCCCATCAAATGCAGCATCACCGTGTTCCATCAATTGCAGCGTCACCGTGCCTCATCAATTGCAACGTCACCGTGCTCCATCAATTGCAGCGTCACCGTGTTCCATCAATTGCAGCGTCACCGTGCCCCATCAATTGCAACGTCACCGTGGCCCATTAAATGCAGTTTCACTGTGCCCCATCAAATGCAGCATCACCATGGCCCTTTAAATGCTGTTTCACTGTGCCCCTTTAGAGAGGGGTGGTCCGAGGCGGTCCCGGGCATCTGGTATACAGTGCTGCACAGTTCTACTGTACTATGAGAGGTGGAGAGGGCGGTCTGAGGTGGAGAAGGGTAGTCCGGGCATCTGGCATACAGTGCTGGGCAAGGCAAGTGCTGGGCGGTCCGAGGTGAAGAGGGGCGGTCCCAGACGGCAGTTCTAGGCAATGCTATTGGACTGGGAGGTGAAGAGGGGCGGTATTGGGCGGCAGGTACAGTTGTAGGAAATCCTACTGGCCTATGGGAGGTGGAGAGGGGTGGTCCCGGGCGGCGCTGGTGTCCATTCTGCTGCTAGCATGTGCTAGCCTGTGCAGGATGGTGCGGCAACTGTATTGTACTTGAATACAGATTTTCTACTGGCCGCACTGTGTGCATCTGAGTGGCGTACAGGATACTCGCACTGCACATAAATTTCCTCGCCAAATGCGAGGAGGCGAGCACAAATTTTGAGGGCTGATTTAGTCTACGAGATCCCAACTTCCCCGCCATGTAGTCTATCAGATCCCGACTTCCCTGCCATGTAGTCTACCAGATCCTGACTTCCCCGCCATATTCTATCAGATCCCGACTTCCCTGCCATAGTCTACCAGATCCTGACTTCCCCGCCATAGTCTACCAGATCCTGACTTCCCCGCCATGTAGTCTACCAGATCCTGACTTCCTCCCCATAGTCTACCAGATCCAGACTTCCCCGCCATGTAGTCTACCAGATCCTGACTTCCCCGCCATGTAGTCTACCAGATCCTGACTTCCCCGCCATATTCTATCAGATCCCGACTTCCCTGCCATAGTCTACCAGATCCTGACTTCCCCGCCATAGTCTACCAGATCCTGACTTCCCCGCCATGTAGTCTACCAGATCCTGACTTCCTCCCCATAGTCTACCAGATCCAGACTTCCCCGCCATGTAGTCTACCAGATCCTGACTTCCCCGCCATGTAGTCTACCAGATCCTGACTTCCTCCCCATAGTCTACCAGATCCAGACTTCCCCGCCATGTAGTCTACCAGATCCTGACTTCTCCCCCATAGTCTACCAGATCCAGACTTCCCCGCCATGTAGTCTACCAGATCCTGACTTCCCCGCCATAGTCTACCAGATCCCGACTTCCCCGCCATAGTCTACAAAATCCTGACTTCCCCGCCATAGTCTACCAGATGCCAATTCCCCGGGTCCTGAGCGTCCTCCTTACCTGTGCTTTCATCCACGCTCTCCTCGAACCAGTGGTCGTTCTGATGCACCCATTCTCCGTTACATTTGAAGAAGATCTGGATGGCCGGTAAAGCCCGGCAGCGTAGGATGATGGGGTTGCTTTTGATGATGTAGGCATCTTCAGGCTCCATCTGGAAATGGGGGAGGGTACCCGGGGCAGAAGGCAGCGATTCTGCTGGAGACTCTCCATTGCTTCCTGAAAAAAAAATAAGAACTAAATGTTATTATGTAATAGACAGAGGAAGACAAAACTCAGTCTGAGATACAATGTATCACCTTTCTAACCTCTGTAGCACATTTCTACACACAGACAATGACTAAATAAATAGTATTTTTTCCTTATACTCCAATCAGTATTTTCCTTATAATGAAGCCCACAGTGAGACTCTGCTCCCACCGCTGCGATACCATGTTTATGCGATTTTCAGTGTGATTATGGAGTGCAACTTGGATGTGGTGTGCATATTTTATGGGAACAAAATCATGATGGAATCGCAGCAAAGCAGCAGAGGAACCTAATCCAAAATCACTCCGAGTTCCACCACTAGAAACAACATTCTACGTTCTACGCAACAATGTGCAACGCGCTCCCAGCGCAAAGACAGATCCCCAAATATGCAGCCCCACGGAAAAAAAAGCCCAGTCCAATGGGGCCGCATATTCCCCCCCCCCCAGGTCGTAGAGTTTCAAATAGGTCCACAAAACTCACTTGACCTTGCTCTTGTCGTTCTTGTTTACTAGATTTGGTCCTAGGCCGTACAGTTGCAATTAGGTCCACAAAATACGTTTGACCTCGCTCTTGTCCTTATTACATGCTAGAGTTCTTAATAAAGTTGGTCCTAGGTCATAGGGTCGGAACTAGGTTTACTAAACAAACTTGACCTTGCTCTCATCCTTTATACATACTAGAGTTCTTACTAAAGTCATAGTCATAAGTCATAGAGTTGGAACTAGGTTTACTTATCACACTTGACCTCGCTCTTGTCCGTATTACATGCTAGAGTTCTTACTAAAGTTGGTCCTAGGTCATAGAGTTGGAGCTAGGTCCACAAGACATGCTTGGTCTTGCCCTTGTCCTTGCATACTGGATTTCTTACTAGAGTCGGATGTAGAGTTAGAACTAGGTCCTCTAAATATGCTTGACCTTGCTCTTGTCCTAGGTCGTAGTGGTGCAACTAGGTCCACAAAACATGCTTGACCTTGCTCTTGTCCTTCTCGCATACTAGAGTTCTTACTAGAGTTGGTCCTAGGTCATAGAGTTGGAGCTAGGTCCACTAAACACGCTTGACCTTGCTCTTTTCCTTCTTACATACTAGAGTTGATCCTAGGTAATAGAGTCGGAACTAGATTTACTAAACAAACTTGACCTTGCTCTTGTCCTTCTTGCGTACTAGAGTTCTTACTAGAGTTGATCCTAGGTCATAGAGTCGGAACTAGGTTTACTAAACAAACTTGACCTTGCTCTTGTCCTTCTTGCGTACTAGAGTTCTTACTAGAGTTAGTTGTAGAGTTGGAGCTAGAGTCACTAAACATGCTTGACCTTGCTCTTGTCCTTCTTGCGTACTAGAGTTCTTACTAAAGTCATAGGGCCAGATTCTCATATATTTTCGGCGGCGTAGCGTAAGCCATTTACACTACGCCGCCGCTGCGTACTAGAGCAAGTGCTTTATTCTCAAAGCACTTGCTCCGTAGTTTTCGCCGGCGTCTCGTAAATCGCCAAGCGTAAACCCGCGCAATTCAAATGGGGCGGCTTGTATTTAAATTAAGCGCGCCCCCGCGTCGAACGAACTGCGCATGCGCCGGCCGGGGAAAAAGCCCAGTGCGCATGCTCCAAAGGACGTCACATTTTCTCAATGTAAACGACGTAATCGCAGCGTACGCCAGCCCCATTGAGAATCGACGTACGCAAACGACGTAAACGACGCACAACACGACGCGGTCCCGAGGCCATACTTAACATGGCATCCGACGGGACCTCGTAAGGTTACTCCACATAGAAGCTGGGGTAACCTTACGCGAACGAAAACGACGTACGCGACGACGGGGCGGCGTAAAAGCGATTGAGAATCGGCGTACTACTTCATTTGCATATGCAAATGAAAAAACAACGTAAAGGCCACCTAGTGGCCGGAGTTGTCATTACACCTACGATCCGAAAGTGTAATGCTTTTACACTTGTAGGATGTAGAAGCGTATCTATGCAAAAGTGATGCTCAGCATCACACGCATAGATACGAGACAAAAAAAAAGGCGATACGACGGGGTATCTGAGATACTCCGTCGTAACGCCTCTGAGAATCTGGCCCATAGTCATAATTCATAGAGTTGGAACCAGGTTTACTAATCACACTTGACCTCGCTCTTGTCGGTATTACATGCTAGAGTTCTTAATAAAGTTGGTCCTAGGTCATAGAGTTGGAGCTAGGTCTACAAAACATGCTTGGACTTGCCCTTGTGTTTCTCGCGTACTGGAGTTCTTACTAGAGTTGGTCGTAGAGTTGGAACTAGGTTTACTAAACACACTTGACCTCGCTCTTGTCCTTCTTACATACTAGAGTTCTTACTAGAGTTGATCCTAGGTCATAGAGTTCGAACTAGGTTTACTAAACAAACTTGACCTTGCTCTTGTCCTTCTTGCGTACTAGAGTTCCTACTAGAGTTAGTTGTAGAGTTGGAGCTAGAGTCACTAAACACGCTTGACCTTGCTCTCATCCTTTATACATACTAGAGTTCTTACTAAAGTCATAGTCATAATTCATAGAGTTGGAACCAGGTTTACTAATCACACTTGACCTCGCTCTTGTCCGTATTACATGCTAGAGTTCTTAATAAAGTTGGTCCTAGGCAGGGCTTTTTTTCAGGGGGAACTTGGGGGAACTCAGTTCCACCACCTCTGGCTCAGAACCTTTGGTGCCTGCTCACCACAATCACTTGTAAATACAGAAGTCTGTTTTTTGTGTTTACAAGTGTACTCTGTGTGTAACCCCCTGAACTCTGCACTCTGTATGTAATGCAATCCTGGTATTTAATGCCCCTTTAAGACCCTTCTACTGTTTTTGAAATCTGAACGGGGTCGTAGTTGAGTTCCTGCACCTATTTTCTGAAGAAAAAAAAGCTCTGGTCCTAGGTCATAGAGTTGGAGCTAGGTCTACAAAACATGCTTGGACTTGCCCTTGTCTTTCTCGCGTACTGGAGTTCTTACTAGAGTTGGTCGTAGAGTTGGAACTAGGTTTACTAAACACACTTGACCTTGCTCTTGTCCTTCTCGCATACTAGAGTTCTTACTAGAGTTGGTCCTAGGTCATAGAGTTGGAGCTAGGTCCACTAAACACGCTTGACCTTGCTCTTTTCCTTCTTACATACTAGAGTTGATCCTAGGTCATAGAGTTGGAACTAGATTTACTAAACAAACTTGATCTTGCTCTTTTCCTTCTTACATACTAGAGTTGATCCTAGGTAATAGAGTCGGAACTAGGTTTACTAAACAAACTTGACCTTGCTCTTGTCCTTCTTGTGTACTAGAGTTCTTACTAGAGTTAGTTGTAGAGTTGGAGCTAGAGTCACTAAACAAACTTGACCTTGCTCTCATCCTTTATACATACTAGAGTTCTTACTAAAGTCATAGTCATAAGTCATAGAGTTGGAACTAGGTTTACTTATCACACTTGACCTCGCTCTTGTCCGTATTACATGCTAGAGTTCTTACTAAAGTTGGTCCTAGGTCATAGAGTTGGAGCTAGGTCTACAAAACATGCTTGGACTTGCCCTTGTGTTTCTCGCGTACTGGAGTTCTTACTAGAGTTGGTCGTAGAGTTGGAACTAGGTTTACTAAACACACTTGACCTCGCTCTTGTCCGTATTACATGCTAGAGTTCTTAATAAAGTTGGTCCTAGGCAGGGCTTTTTTTCAGGGGGAACTTGGGGGAACTCAGTTCCACCACCTCTGGCTCAGAACCTTTGGTGCCTGCTCACCACAATCACTTGTAAATACAGAAGTCTGTTTTTTGTGTTTACAAGTGTACTCTGTGTGTAACCCCCTGAACTCTGCACTCTGTATGTAATGCAATCCTGGTATTTAATGCCCCTTTAAGACCCTTCTACTGTTTTTGAAATCTGAACGGGGTCGTGGTTGAGTTCCTGCACCTATTTTCTGAAGAAAAAAAAGCTCTGGTCCTAGGTCATAGAGTTGGAGCTAGGTCTACAAAACATGCTTGGACTTGCCCTTGTCTTTCTCGCGTACTGGAGTTCTTACTAGAGTTGGTCGTAGAGTTGGAACTAGGTTTACTAAACACACTTGACCTCGCTCTTGTCCGTATTACATGCTAGAGTTCTTAATAAAGTTGGTCCTAGGTCATAGAGTTGGAGCTAGGTCTACAAAACATGCTTGGACTTGCCCTTGTCTTTCTCGCATACTGGAGTTCTTACTAGAGTTGGTCGTAGAGTTGGAACTAGGTCTGCTAAATATGCTTGACCTCGCTCTTGTCCTTCTTACATACTAGAGTTCTTACTAGAGTTGGTCCTGGGTCATAGAGTTGGAACTAGGTTTACTAAACACGCTTGACCTCGCTCTTGTCCTTCTTACATACTAGAGTTCTTACTAGAGTTGGTCCTAGGTCATAGAGTTGGTCCTAGGTCATAGAGTTGGAACTAGGTTTACTAAACACGCTTGACCTTGCTCTTGTCCTTCTTGCGTCCTAGAGTTCATAATCATAATAGAGTTGCATCTGGTTTTAGAGGGTAACTCCATTGAACAATGCATTTTGGAGGTGCATGAGTTAACATTATGTAAGTATTGTTTGGCCCTGTCCATTTTCCGTAATGCCGCGTACACACGGTCGGAAATTCCACCAGCAAAAGTCTGATGGGAACTTTTGGTCGGAAACTCTGACCATGTGTAGGCTCCTTCGGACTTTTGCTATCGGAATTTCTGCCAGCAAAAGCTTGAGAGCAGGTTCTCTATTGTTCCGACTGAAAAAAATTCCTTTTGGAAATTTCCAATCGTCTGTAGCAATTCCGACTCTCAAAATTCCGACGCATTGCTCAGAAACAATTTGATGCATGCTCGGAAGCATTGAACTTAACTTTTCTTGGCTCGTTGTAGTGTTGTACGTCACCACGTTCTGGACGGTCGGAATTTTGTGTGACCGTGTGTATGCAAGACACGTTTGGGCCAACATCCACGTTTTTTTTTGTTGGATTTTCCGATCGTGTGTATGCGGCATTAGAGTTTTCAGCTGAGCACTCTCAGGTCCTATTATACTGCACCTCCCTGTATCTGCACATCAGACACTTATGAGAAATCTCCAAAAAAATAAGAGACAGAAGGATCAACAACATGATAGAACTCAAGAATGTTCCATACTGGAAGCATGACCAAAGGAGGCAATGTGCCACGTATATATTCAGCGATCAGGAAATATGGGGCCCCTTACACAGCTTCAGGCATGGGCCCCCTGGAGCAGAGAATTGTGATTTGAGAAGCGGGGGGGGGGGGGGGGGAGGTTTCCCTGGGGACCTCTGGGCCCTTTACAAAAAAAAAAGAAATAAAACAATTATAAAAAAGGGTGGTAGCCATCCGGTGCCCTGGGACCTCTGGGCTCTTTAATAAAAAATGTAATATAAAGATATATAAAAAATATATATATATTATTATTAAAAAAAAGGGGGGGGGTTGCCATCTGGAGCCCTGAGGACCTCCAGGGCCTTTAATAAAAACAAATAATAAATATATATAAAAAACATTTTTTTTTATAAATAAAAAAAAAGGGGAGGTTGCCATCCGGGGGCCCTTGGGTACTCTGGGCCCCTGGGCCCTTTAATAAAAAGAAAAAAATAAATAAAAAATATATTACATTTTTTTATATATAAAAAAAAGGGGGGGGGTTGCCATCTGGAAAGCAAAAAAGGTTGGAGTTGCGCAACCTTTTTTGCTTTCCATTATTGTGTGTGTATAACATTGCATAACATTGCAGCTTTCTGTTATTATCGGTTTTATAGCACGGTATTTTTCTCTTTATTCCTGGGGTTGCCATCTGGGGCCCTGGGGACCTCCGGGCCCTTTAATAAAACAAACAAAAAAAAAAAAATATATATATATATATATATAATAAATAAAAAATAACATTTTATAAAAAATAAATAAAAAGAATGGGGGGTTGCCATCTGGGGACCCTGGGGACCTCCGGGCCCCTTACAAAAAATAAAAACAAAATAAAAAAGGGTGTTGCCATCTGGGCACCTGGGACCTCTGGGCTCTTTAGTAAAAACTAAAAATAAATAAAAAGATATATTTTTTTTATAAAAAAAGGGGGGGGGGGTTGCCATCCGGAGCCCTGATGACCTCCAGGGCCTTTAATAAAAATAAATAAAATAAAAAATAAAATATATAGAACACATTTTTTTATAAATAAAAAAAAGGGGGGTTGCCATCCGGTGGCCCCTGGGGTCCTCTGGGCCCTTTAATAAAAAAAATATATATATATTAAAAAAAAATTATAAAAAAAAGGGGGGTTGCCATCTGGGGCCCTGGGGACCTCCGGGCCCTTTAATAAAACAAACAATATATATATATATATATATATATATATATATATATATATATATATATATATATATATATACATATATATATATATATATATATATATATATATATATATATATAAAATAAATAAAAAAAAACATTTTATAAAAAAATAATAAAAAAAATGGGGGGTTGCCATCTGGGGGCCCTGGGGACCTCCGGGCCCCTTACAAAAAATAAAAACAAAATAAAAGAGGGTGTTGCCATCCGGGCACCTCCGGGCCCCTTACAGGTGTAGCGCCTGTACCCCCCCCGTATATATTATATATTCAACCCAACACCCGTCTCTGCTCGGTGGCATCACCTTGTCAGTTACGTCGGGCCCCCTCCTGTATAAATGGACTATTTCTGTATTATTTATTGGCGATGGTGAATTACCGAGTCCAGATGTGCATTACATCCTCTAATAGAAATGGAATTCTAATTATCCAATCACAGCCACCTATAAATCTGGATGGGGAGATGAGGGTAATGGAAAGATAAGAGGACTAATGACCACCTGTGACTGGCAGGCAATCAGCGATGTGCAATCTCTGCCTATTGATTTGTTATTGTGTTTTCCCCGCTGTAAATAACAGTAAAGCGTCTCCCCCGTAAAGACGGACAGGAAATGAATCTGCCGCAAAAGCTCTCAGATCGGAGCTGTAACGACACGAAGCTCCCGAACACGCGCCGCCCGCGTCTTTTCTCTCTCCCAAACTTTCAATCGTCGTTCCAAAAAAGGGCGATGGAACGCGGCGAGGAGACCGGGAATAAAAGGTTTTCTTACGTTCTCTCTCTGCGGCCGGCGTCATAAACCGGCGTAATTGTGCAGTAAAAAGAAACGGTCTTATCGCCGCGCTCCGTTCTGGTTCTCTGCGTCTTGTAGGCGTCACTCGCCGAGTCTTCAGAGCGGCAGATAATGATCGGCCAATGCCGCAAAAGAAATCCATAGCGCAATTTATTTTTGTATCAAGTATTTATAAAAAAGGGACGGGGGGGGGGGGGATGACGGCTTTTATGGGAACATCTAATTTACGAAAAATAATAGTAATCATAATCATGGTCATTATCCATCATCCATCATCCATCATCCATCACCCATCACCCATCATCCATCACCCATCATCCATCACCCATCATCCATCACCCATCACACATCATCCATCACCCATCATCCATCACCCATCATCCATCACCCATCACACATCATCCATCATCCATCATCCATCACCCATCATCCATCATCCATCACCCATCACCCATCACTCATCATCCATCACCCATCATCCATCACCCATCATCCATCATCCATCACCCATCATACATCATCCATCACACATCATCCATCACCCATCACTCATCACCCATCACCCATCACCCATCATCCATCACCCATCACCCATCATCCATCATCCATCACCCATCATACATCATCCATCACCCATCACTCATCACCCATCACCCATCACCCATCATCCATCACCCATCATCCATCATCCATCACCCATCATACATCATCCATCACCCATCATCCATCATCCATCACCCATCATACATCATCCATCACCCATGATCCATCACCCATCATCCATCATCCATCACACATCATCCATCACCCATCACCCATCATCCATCATCCATCACCCATCACTCATCATCCATCACCCATCATCCATCACCCATCATCCATCATCCATCATCCATCACCCATCATACATCATCCATCACACATCATCCATCACCCATCACTCATCACCCATCATCCATCACCCATCACCCATCATCCATCATCCATCACCCATCATACATCATCCATCACCCATCACTCATCACCCATCACCCATCACCCATCATCCATCACCCATCATCCATCATCCATCACCCATCACCCATCATCCATCACCCATCATCCATCACCCATCATCCATCATCCATCACACATCATCCATCACCCATCACCCATCATCCATCACCCATCACCCATCATCCATCACCCATCATACATCATCCATCACCCATCATCCATCATCCATCACACAACATCCATCACCCATCACCCATCATCCATCACCCATCATCCATCATCCATCACCCATCATACATCATCCATCATCCATCACCCATCATCCATCACCCATCATCCATCATCCATCACCCATCACCCATCATCCATCACCCATCACCCATCATCCATCACCCATCATACATCATCCATCACCCATCATCCATCATCCATCACACAACATCCATCACCCATCACCCATCACCCATCACCCATCATCCATCATCCATCACCCATCATACATCATCCATCATCCATCACCCATCATCCATCACCCATCATCCATCATCCATCACCCATCATACATCATCCATCACCCATCATCCATCACCCATCATCCATCATCCATCACACATCATCCATCACCCATCACCCATCACCCATCATCCATCACCCATCACCCATCACCCATCATCCATCACCCATCATACATCATCCATCACCCGTCATCCATCACCCATCATCCATCACACATCACCCATCACCCATCATCCATCACCCATCACCCATCATCCATCACCCATCACCCATCTTCCATTACCCATCACCCATCATCCATCACTCATCACCCATCATCCATCACTCATCACCCATCACCCATCACCCATCATCCATCACCCATCATCCATCATCCATCACTCATCACCCATCACCCATCACCCATCATCCATCACCCATCATCCATCATCCATCACTCATCACCCATCATCCATCATCCATCATTTATCATCCATCAATTTTCATCAGCATCAGTCGTCATTCTCTCCTCACAATCTACAATTTCTTCGCCTTTGTGAGACGCGGTGAATAGAGGAGGACTTTGCATGTCAAATATTTGGATGAAGTCATTTATTACCCGCGGGCCGCCGCCGCGTGCGATTCCGCTCTGTCTCCAATGAGCGGCGGGCGACTCCGCTGACAGACCTCCTAACGCGCTCGCCTGCATGTGAGCAGGTAATTTCCCTCCTGACCCCTCACACTTCTCATACATGTACATATGTAGACCTCGGCCACCTACGGAAACGCTCAATTTACTGCGCAATCCGTTCACCGCTGCGAAAAGGTCAGGCGGCATTTTAAAGCTTATGTATCAGCCGGGGGGTGGGGGGGGGGGGCAGGGAGAATGTAAACGGTTGTATGATCTGCTCCTGCGTGCTCAGCCATCGGCGCCGTTCAGGAAGATTAATGCGCGGAGATGGAATTACACCCCAGGCAACTCCATGAGAAAAAAAAAAACGTGAATTTTAACGGCCCCCATTTTCCCCTGACCTCTCCGGGGGGCCCCGCCGATCGGGTTCATGATGTGCAATGATTTTATACTCTGCGGCCCTTAATCATATCTAAAGTGTATAAATATATACAAAACAACGCCGCCGGAGGAAAAGGGCCGATACGTTCTGCAATCTGCGCTTCTGCATGGCGGTCGGCGCGCAGAGCCGCCAATTACAGGTTCATCCGCCGATCGCCTCGTTCTCCAGCGGGGGGGGGGGGGGGTTGGGATTTTTACCATAATTTCACCATCACCATATACAGTAACTGGCGACACGTTCTCCGTATTTCCGATCGCATTCCATGAATTTGCTGTCAGTTCGGATTTCCCCGTCCTAAGTTTATTATTTTGTAATTACAATGAGAACTTAGAAAGATTGGTACATGGGGGCGTGGGGGGGGGGCGTGGGGGGGGCGGTGGGGGGGGGGGGTTACAGAGTTTTGAGTGGACAATGTAGCATTTTAACGTCAAAGAAAGATATATTTAACCACTTCAGCCCCGGACCATTTGGCTGCCTAAAGACCAGAGCAAATATTGCAACAATCGCCATTTTATTCTCTAGGGTCTTTGCTAAAAATATATATATATATGTACCGTATATACTCGAGTATAAGCCGAGTTTTTCAGCACATTTTTTTGGTGCTGAAAATGCCCCCCTCGCCTTATACTCGAGTCACCTTTTGGCGCCTGATCTCCCGGAATTTGGGGACCCGGAACAGGCGGGCCATAGGTCATGTGAACCCCAAACTTGGCACACATGTAGCCCCCCTATTCCACTATAAGTGTGCACATTTTTTTGTCCGGAGGACCTACAGCCGGGGAGCACCGATTTCCAAACCCGGGCACCCCGTCCTCAGACTCCCATGATAAACGGTCATTTCTCCAATAAATTTGGGGAACCGGTACCGGCCGGTCGTAGGTCCCCTGGACCCCAACCTTGGCACACATGTAGCCCCACTATTCCTCTAGAAGTGAGCAAAGTTTGTTGTCCAGGGGACCTACAGCCAGGGAGCACCGATTTTCCAAACCCGGGCACCCCTTCCATAGACTCCCATGTTAAAAGGTAATTTCTCCACTAAATTTGAGAACCCGGTACCTGCCGGTTGTAGGTCCCCTGGACCCCAACTTGGCACACATGTAGCCCCACTCTTCCTCTACAAGTGTGCAAAGTTTGTTGTCCGGGGGACCTACAGCCGGGGAGCACCGATTTTCCAAACCCGGGCACCCCTTCCATAGACTCCCATGTTAAAAGGTAATTTCTCCACTAAATTTGAGAACCCGGTACCTGCCGGTTGTAGGTCCCCTGGACCCCAACTTGGCACACATGTAGCCCCACTCTTCCTCTACAAGTGTGCAAAGTTTGTTGTCCGGGGGACCTACAGCCGGGGAGCACCGATTTTCCAAACCCGGGCACCCCTTCCATAGACTCCCATGATAAACGGTCATTTCTCCAATAAATTTGAGAACCCGGTACCTGCCGGTCGTAGGTCCCCTGGACCCCAACTTGGCACACATGTAGCCCCACTATTCCTCTAGAAGTGTTCAAAGTTTGTTGAACAGGGGACCAAAGGCCGGGGAGCACTGATTTTTGATTGGACACAGTGAGGCATGCAGATGGACAACCTAGGCTTATACTCGAGTCAATAAGTTTTCCCATTTTTTGTGGTAAGATTAGGTGGGTCGGCTTATACTCGAGTATATACGGTATATAATGTTTGGGGGTTCTAAGTAATTTTCTAGCAAACAAAATATGATTTTAACTTCAAACCAACAAGTGTCAAAAAAAAGATTTTGGGCCAGATTCAGGTAGATGGGCGGATCTTTATTCTGGCGTAACGTTGCTCATTTTCGTTACTCCGCCGAAACTTTAGGAGAAAGTACTGTTATTCACAAAGCACTTGCTCCTAAAGTTGCAGCGGCGTAGCGAAAATGGGCCGGCGGAATTCAAATTGGGCGAGTAGGGGGCGTGTAGTATTTAAACTAGGCGCGATCCCGCGGCGAACGCACTGCGCATGCGCCGGCCATCAATGTGTCCCAGTGCGCATGCTCCACATTAGGACAGTGAATGTCAATGACGTCAATCCCCATTCACGGACGAGTTACGCAAACGACGTGAAACTTTTTCAATTCGACGCGGTCACGACGGCCATACTTAAAGGTACACTAAAGGTTCATTTTTTATTAGATCAATTGATTGCTGTAAGCTAGAGCATTTAAAGATCACTTACCTCGTTTTTCCTTTTGACCTCCAAAATACAGTAATCCAGGTTTGAAAATGGCATTTCCTGTCTCTCCTCTTCTTGCTTTCCACCAGCATCTGCATGGTGGAAAGTAGAATGTGCTCACCCCTCCCTAGGACTACAGCCCTGCGTGAAGATGCTCTCTTAACCCTCATAGGCATGGAGGCTAAGCCTAATGAGAACTGTAGTTCCCATTAGGCCGTGATGTAGCGAGAATGAATGTGCATCGCAAACCAGGAAGTCAGTGAGAATAAAGATTCAGGAGTGACAGGGGTGAAAAAAACAGCTCGATTTCAACAGGTATCAAACTAGTTATAATGCAAAACATTAATTTTTTCTTTATCAGCTACTGTCAGACTTTAATTTAAGAGGAAAATATTTTTGTCTTTACAACCCCTTTAACATAGGATACGCCTGCTTTTTGTTGCTTTATCTTTACGCCGGGAAACCCCTTACGGAAACGTCGTAAAGTGACTGCGTTGGGCCCGCGTACGATCGTGAAT
The DNA here is from genome assembly GCA_029574335.1 of Rana kukunoris. Taxonomy (NCBI): domain Eukaryota; kingdom Metazoa; phylum Chordata; class Amphibia; order Anura; family Ranidae; genus Rana; species Rana kukunoris. The sequence goes on along the minus strand of CM056051.1, from coordinate 849,911 downwards.
TGCCGTATCTCGCTGATTTACATATTCTCGGCGTAAATCAGCGGGAACGCCCCTAGCGGCCATTTTAAAATTGCAGTTCCGATACGACGATGAAATACAATTACGCCGCTCGTATCTGAACTCAATCCCGGCGTATCTTGTTTTCTGAATACAGAAAACAGATACGACGGCGCAGGTTAGAAGTTACGCGGCGTATATAGAGATAAGAGAGCCGCGTAACTTCTACCTGAATCTGGCCCTTTGTGTTTAACAGCTTCAACCCTGGAAGTTTTTACCCCCTTCCCGACCAGAGCACTTTTTGCGATTCGCAATGTCAAATTCCAAAGTCCAAACTAGAAGACAGGGAAGACTATAACTGTTGAAATAAAAGGCATAAGAGATATAGGAGATGCAATTGATAATTATGGTAGAAATGAGAGGAAGAACCAAGGCGAAGGAGGGAACCTTGGGGGCGGTATTTCTCCATCATGACTCGATATAGAAGATTCACTCAGAGGCCCAGCTGCTGAAAGCAGATATAGCGCTCACTTCCGAAAGGGCCCACGAGTTGTCTCCAAGTTCTTGGGTCTCCTCTTCTTTAGGCCTCTTTACCGCAAAACGGACCGCTCCGTGTGTGTCCGTCGGCTCAGCGGGGATCCCCGTGAAACACGTGAAAACACGTGAAACACGTGAAAAAAACGCGCATGCTCAGAAGCAAGTTATGAGACGGGAGCGCTCGTTTTGGTAAAACTCGAGTTCGTAACGGAGATCGCACATTTATCATGCCGTAACAGACAGAAAAGCGCGAATCGTCTCTCTCACCAAACTGTCGGCGGACAGGGCGGTCCCGGCACACTGTGCGGGGACCGCCCTGTCTCTCCTCCGCTATCCCCTATGGGGAATCGGATGAAAACGGACCGTCTGTCCGTTTGCATCCGATCCGAGCCGCCGGACGGAAGAAAAATAGGGTTTTCTTCCGTCCGAAAAAACGGATGCGGATCTTGCGGACGTTAGCGGATGCATCATCCGCTAACGGACGCGATCCCATAGGGGCCCATGACAAGTCCGTAAACGGACTTGTCATAAGAGGACGAAGGGTCCGCTCATGTGAAAGGGGCCTAAATGGGAAATTTCGGCCTGATGCCGCGTACACATGACCAAGTTTTTTTTCAACCCGATTCTTGTTAAGCCTACCTTGCCTACACACGGGCGTGAAAAAAAAATGCTGGAGCAAAGCGCGGTGACGTACAACACGTACGAAGGCACTATAAAGGGGAAGTTCCATGAGGATGGCGCCACCCTTGGGGTTGCTTTTACTGATTTCGTGTTATTAAAAGTTTGGTGAGAGAGACGATTCGCGCTTTTCTGTCTGTTACGGCGTGATAAATGTGCGATCTCCGTTACGAACTCGAGTTTTACCAAAACGAGCGCTCCCGTCTCATAACTTGCTTCTGAGCATGCGCGTTTTTTTCACGTCGTTAAAGCCCACACACGACCCTTTTTCACAACGAGAAAAAATAGAGCAGGTTCTAAATTTTTAACGCCCATTTTCACGTCAAGAAAAATGCTCTGGAGCCCACACACGACCGTTTTTTCATGACCAATTTAAAAAAATTGCATTTTCTCGTCATTAAAAACGGTCGTGTGTGCGCGGCCTTAGTCATGTTCTCCTTTTCATTTGATAATACAACCAATTTTCTAATACAACAAATGTTCCTTCCACCACATCCTGAATCTCTGATTCGCTATTTGTTCTCTTGTAGGACCCTCTGTGCCCAATTTCATCTCCAAATCCTCATTTGCATTCTTTCTTCGCATCTACTGCAGGTTGATGTGATTTCCAAGCCAAATGGCCGGCAGCTGCTGGCAGACCTCAGGCTGTCAAGTGCCGTAGATAAAAGGGAGCTCATATTTTCTTAGTACTTCGGTGATATGTGCCGGGTGACAGCCTGGTCTACTGCTGCAGCATCTTGGAGGGATGTCTGGCAAAGTCTAGGAGAAGAAGAAGATGGCGGCTGTCCGCAGAGAGACGGGTCCAGTATCTGCCGGCAATGAGGCCTCTCCATTCACCACCAAGTTCTGGCAAAGGTCTGCTCAGCTGCACACCAAGACTCTCCTGGTGGCCTCCTTATAGCACCTCAACCCAATTCATCTCCCCCCCCCCCGGGAACGCCTCTCAGTCAAGACATGGGGTGTCCAGCATTGGTCAGAGATTATCCAGTCAACCTTCTATGCCGGCACTCAGGGCCGGCCTTTGGGGTGTGCCATGGGCAACAGAGGCGCCGTGCGGCCATCACAGCTCGCAGAATTGCAGCCTCACCAATGCATGAATGCAGCCTCACCATGGCCATAAATGCAGCCTGACCATGGCCATAATTGCAGCCTCCCCATTGCATGAATGCAGCCTCCCCATTGCATGAATGTAGCCTCACCATTGCCATGAATGCAGCCTTACCATTGCCATGAATGCAGCCTCCCCATTGCATGAATGCAGCCTTACCATTGACATGAATGTAGCCTCCCCATTGCCATGAATGCAGTCTCACTATAGACATGAATGCAGCCTCCCCATTGCCATGAATGCAGTCTCACTATTGACATGAATGTAGCCTCCCCATGGCTATGAATGCAGCCTCCCCATGGCCATGAATACAGTCTCACTATTGACATGACTGCAGCCTCACCATTGCCATGAATGCAGCCTCACCATGGCCATGAATGCAGCCTCCCCATTGCCATTAGTGCAGTCTCACTATTGCCATGAATGCAGCCTCACCATTGCCATCAGTGCAGCCTGATCCATGCCCACCTGCAGCCTCGGAGGGGACAGGGAGGGGGCGGGACGAACGTCGACAGATTACATACGGGAGAATCTCCTGTTTGTAATCTGTCGGCGTTCGTCCCACCCCCACCCCCTCTGAGGCAGCGTAAACTGAACGATCGGCGTATCACATGCACACACGATTTTCGCGTGATTTTCAGGATGAAAAAGTGCGAGTTATACGCCAATAAATACGGTACTTTTCTTTTGTTTATTTGTTTTTACAAAAGCTTGTCTCCATGGATGACTTTCAATCGATCGCAGCGAGGCATCTTCTCTACTAGGCATGAAACCCAGAATCAGGCCGTCTACGAGTGATTTACCCCCCCCCCCCCGGGTTCCCAACGAACATACGATGCGTTCCGGGGGAGAGGTGGATCCGCTTCCGTCCAGCCTCCGGTCCCGAGGGGTGGGGGGGGGAGCGGATATCCCAGACCAACCTGGGCTCTGTGGCACTGCGGAATGTCACTTTCACTGCTTTATGCCCTTAAGATCAAGAAGCACTCGGCGCAGTGGCTACGTTTGATGGGCACAGTGGCAGCGTTTGATGGGCACAGTGGCAGCGTTTGATGGCACAGTGGCAGCGTTTGATGGGCACAGTGGCTGCGTTTGATGGGCACAGTGGCAGCGTTTGATGGGCACAGTGGCTGCGTTTGATGGGCACAGTGGCTACGTTTGATGGCACAGTGGCAGCGTTTGATGGGCACAGTGGCTGCGTTTGATGGGCACAGTGGCAGCGTTTGATGGGCACAGTGGCTGCGTTTGATGGGCACAGTGGCAGCGTTTGATGGCACAGTGGCAGCGTTTGATGGGCACAGTGGCTGTGTTTGATGGGCACAGTGGCTACGTTTGATGGCACAGTGGCAGCGTTTGATGGGCACAGTGGCTGCGTTTGATGGGCACAGTGGCAGCGTTTGATGGGCACAGTGGCTGCGTTTGATGGGCACAGTGGCAGCGTTTGATGGGCACAGTGGCTGCGTTTGATGGGCACAGTGGCAGCGTTTGATGGGCACAGTGGCTGCGTTTGATGGGCACAGTGGCTACGTTTGATGGCACAGTGGCAGCGTTTGATGGGCACAGTGGCTGCGTTTGATGGGCACAGTGGCAGCGTTTGATGGGCACAGTGGCTGCGTTTGATGGGCACAGTGGCAGCGTTTGATGGCACAGTGGCAGCGTTTGATGGGCACAGTGGCTGTGTTTGATGGGCACAGTGGCTACGTTTGATGGCACAGTGGCAGCGTTTGATGGGCACAGTGGCTGCGTTTGATGGGCACAGTGGCAGCGTTTGATGGGCACAGTGGCTGCGTTTGATGGGCACAGTGGCTGCGTTTGATGGGCACAGTGGCTGCGTTTGATGGGTAAAGTGGCTGCAATTGATGTTTGTTTTTTTTTCAAAAAATGATCAGTTTGTTTGCGCCCCCCACCCAAAACTTTTGAGCATCAGCCGCCATATGACTCCGGCAGCCGGTAACATTGGGCAGGGCCAGAAAGCTTCATAAAAAAAAAGAAAGGAAGATTATAAATTAGGAGCAGAGATTGAGGAGGCGCGGAGGATGGAAGGTGGGAACCCGGGCATACGAGGAGTTAAGCGCCGAGTCGTCCTCTGGGCCGCCGCCTTTACGCCGGCTCTGTCACTGGTATCTGACGGCAGAACATTGCCGGGGCCTCATCCAGTAAATTGACCTGCCTCTCTATCCGGACGCCGCCGCTCTTTATCTGCCTTTTGCTCATTTCCCAGGAATGTATTACCGTCCCCCATGCATAGGTCACACTCCTCCCATCAAATACACCGGTGACAGCAAGAAAATTGCACTGCCAGCTGCGCGACCACGGAGGACGAAAAATCAATTCCCCCTCGCAATTTGTGGCGGAGGAAGAACTCCATCGACAGGTGGTCGGTATCTCGTCCTATTATAATACAAAAAAAGGGGGAGGGAAAAAAAGAGAAAAAAGTTATTGTGTCCGCCCGGCGTGTTCCTAAACGTCTCACTCCGGCTTATCACGGCTTTAGAATTTGAATTGCGTCCGGTATTCATGTGAGAATAAGGCCCATTTAGCCCATTTAGCCTCCCGCCAGGACATAACCGTTCACGCAGTCAGAACGGCGAAAGATTTATGAGCCGTCAGGCCGAGTATCAGACCGGATGGTTTGGCTGCAGTGTCAGCAGAAGTGCGCGGCGGCGGCGGCGGGGCAGACGTAGGGAACGTGGAAAGTGCTATTATGCCGAGGCAAGATTCACATTCTCTCCAATGGGGGAAGTGAGAGTCTGACAGGCGTGATGCTTTATGGATGACATGGCTTCAGATAATAGACTGAGACGATCACGCATGAGGGAAAGTAGAGAAAATAACCAAAAAAAAGGCGCAGGAGACGCGGGGAAGTCAGCCAGACGCAGACGGGGGAAACGGCTGGTTGTTTCGAGACGGCGTGACGAGGAAAATAAAACAAAGCTTATTTTATCCAAGGCTGCAGACGTTTAACGGGTTATGTTTAAACAAAATGACCCGTGAGTACCGGGTGGGGGGGGGACGAGGGACGGGACCTACCATCAATAAAGATCGGGGGGTTCCTCTGATGAAGTACAAGACAACAAGCCAGGATTTTTGAGGGCATATTGTGGAAAAATGGTAACGCAGAAACAATATGAGAAATAGATGTATAAAATGTTTTCCTATCATAGTTACATACAGTTGCAATAATAAGTATGTGAACCCCTTTGGAATGATAGGGATTTCTCATCTCAACTGCGATCTGATCTTCATCTAAGTGTCAGGGGTCTCCAAACTTTCTAAACAAAGGGCCGGATTACTGTCCTCCAGACTTTAAGGGGGCCGGACTGTGGCCATCAGGAGTACAAAATCCCCCATTATTGGTGTCATTGGACCCCATCATTGGTGTCATTGGGAGATATTTTGCCCCATTACTGGGAGGAATTCTGCCTTATCATTGGGATGAATTCTGCCCCATCATTGGTGTCATTGGAAGGAATTCTTCCCCATCATTGGGAGGAATTCTGCCCCATCATTGGTGCCAATAAATAAAAAAGCACCCCAAGGACCGCATAAAATCAAGCAAAGGGCCACATCTGGCCCCCAGGCCGCAGTTTGGAGACCACTGATCTAAGTCACAACAATAGACAATCACAGTCGGCGTACACTATAATAACACACAAAGAATTAAATGTTGCCATGTTTTTATTGAACAAACCATGTACACATTCACAAGTGCGAGTAGAAAAAGTATGTGAACCCCCTAGTCTAATGACATCTCCAAGAGCTAATTGGAGTGAGGTGTCAGCCAACTGGAGTCCAATCAATGAGATGAGATTGGAGGTGTTGGTTACAGCTGCCCTGCCCTATAAAAAACACACACCAGTTCTGGGTTTGCTTTTCACAAGAAGCATTGATGTGAATGATGCCTCGCACAAAAGAGCTCTTAGAAGACCTGCGATTAAGAATTGTTGACTTGCATAAAGCTGGAAAGGGTTATACAAGTATCTCCAAAAGCCTTGCTGTTTATCAGTCCATGGTAAGACAAATTGGCCCGGAGCACTTACGCCGACGTATCTCGATATACGCCACGTAAGTGTACATATGCGCCGTCGTATCTATGCGCCGTACCCGTAGAACTAAGATACGCCAAAAAACTGACTTCATTCGACCGACGTAACTTCCCTATGCCGGCGTATAGTGGGCGCATAGTTACGCTGGACGCATTTGGTACTCGCATTGATTTTCGATGCAAATATCCAAATGAGGGAGATACGCTCGATTCACGAACGTAAATGCGCCCAGAGCATGATATACGCGGTTTGCATAAGAGTTACGTCTGGCTCTCTAATTAGGCAAATTAGGCGGCCGCCTAAGGCCTCGCACTCACAGGGGCCTCCCGGCCGCCTAATTTGCCTGTAATCAATACTAATGTCAGCGCCATCGGATCTCTCTATCACTCCTCTCTCTTTCTCACCCCCCTTGCATTGGCTGAATATGTCTGATGGGTGAGGAGGGTGCCCTGGAAGTGGTGCTAATCACTTGTGTGCTAGATCTGTGCATTTTCTGCAGCCATTTTTCTTGCTTGAATTATTTTTCCCATTAGGGGCGTTAGTGGGGCCTCCTGTCTAAGTCTTGCCTAAGGCCTTACAAAGCCTAGAGCCGCCTCTGCGTCCGGCGTAAAGTTATTCCTCATATAGGAGGCGAAACCCATGCAAAGGTATGGACCAGGGAACAGCCGTTGTATTTTACGCAGTTTACGTAGTACTACGTGAATAGGGCTGGGCGTAGGTTACGTTCATGGCGTAGGCAGTGATTTGACGTATCTTAGGCATTTATTTTGACGTGGTTGTACGCATGCGCACGGGGGGTACGTCCAAGCTATGACGCATGCACCGTTCGTTTTAAGTACTTGGATGACGCTCACCCCATCATTTGCATGGGGTCACGCTTCATTACCATGCATCACGCCCACTTCCAGCCCACTTCCACCTACTTTGACTTACGTCGGCTTACGCCGACAACAATAAGCTACGCCGGCGCAACGTTGAGTGCATTGAGTGCTTGCCTCTCAACGTTGCGCCGGCATAAAGATGCGCCGGTCTACGTGAATCTACCCCATTGTCTATAAATTGAGAAAGTTTAGCACTGCTGCTACTCTCCCTAGGAGGGGCCACCCTGTAAAGATGACGGCAAGAGCACAGCACAGACTGACCAATGAGGTGAAGGAGAATCCTAGAGTGTCAGCTAAACACTTACAAAAGTCTCTGGCATATCCTAACATCCCTGTTAGCGAATCTACGATACGTAAAACACTAAACAAGAATGGATTTCATGGGAGGAGCCCACAGAGGAGGCCACTGCTGTCAAAAAAAAACATGGCTGCACGTTTACAGTTTGACAAGAAGAGCCCCTGGATGTTCCACAGCAGTGCTTGCAAAATATTCTGGGCCAGATTCAGGTAGAGTTACTCTGGGGTATCAGTGATCCGCCAGCCTAACTCTCACTTTGAGCCGGCGTTTCTGTTTTCCGTAAGCAGAAAACAAGAAACGCCGGGTTGGAGTTATTATGTACGTAATTGTATTTCGCCGTCGTATCGGAACTGCAATTTTAAAAATGGCGCCGGGGGCGTTCCCGCTGATTAACGCCGAGAATATGTTAATCAGCGAGAATCGGCAATTCACGATCGTATTCGGGCCCGACGCAGTGACTTTCCGATGTTTCCGTAAGCGATACGCGGCGTAAAGATAAAGCAGCCCCCTAGTGGAGTATCCTATGTTAAGTATGGCCGTCGTCATCGCGTCGCAAAAAAAAATAATTGATTGACGTCATTGACGTTCACTGACATAACTTGGAGCATGCGCACTGACAGTCGACGCATGCGCAGTACGTTCGCCGCGGGATCGCGCCTAGTTAACATAATACACGCCCCCTACCCGCCCAATTTGAACTCCGCCGGCTCATTTTCGCTACGCCGCCGCAACTTTAGGAGCAAGTGCTTTGTGAATAACAGTACTTGCTCCTAAAGTTTCGGCGGAGTAACGTAAATGAGAAACGTTACTCCAAATTAAAGATTCGCCCATCTACCTGAATCTGGCCCTCTGTGGACGGATGAAACCAAAGTTGAGTTGTTTGGAAGAAACACACAACACTATGGGCCAGATTCTCAGCGGCGTTACGACGGAGTATCTCAGATACCCCGTCGTATCGCCGTTTTTTGCCTCGTTTCTATGCGCGTGATGCTTAGCATCACTTTGGCATAGATACGCTGCAACATCCGACAAGTGTAAAACCATTACACTAGCGGATCGTAGATGTAATGACAACTCCGGCCACTAGGTGGCCTTTACGTTGTTTTCTCATTTGCATATGCAAATGAGGCTAGTACGCCGATTCCCGGTCGCTTTTACGCTGCCCCGTCGTCGCGTACGTCGTTTTCGTCCGCGTAAGGTTACCCCAGCTTCTATGTGGAGTAACCTTACGAAGTTCCGTCGGATGCCATGTTAAGTATGGCGTCGGGTCAGCGTCGGCTTTTTCCGTCGCTTACGTCGTTTTACTAACTCGTTCGCGAATAGGGAGTTGCGTAAATGACGCTCACGTCGCTTTGACGTCGGTTTCAACGACGCTTTCCGACGTGAGCTGGAGCATGCGCACTGGGCTTTTTCCCCGGCCGGCGCATGCGCAGTTCGTTCGACGCGGGGGCGCGCTTAATTTAAATACAAGCCGCCCCATTTTAATTGCACGGGTTTACGCTGGGCGATTTACGCGACGCCGGCGAAAACTACGGAGCAAGTGCTTTGAGATTAAAGCACTTGCTCTAGTACGATGCGGCGGCGTAGTGTAACTGGCTTACGCTACGCCGCCGGAATTCTTAGCACAGCAAACCAACATCAAAACCTCATGCCAACTGTGAAGTATGGTGGTGGGGGAATCATGGTTTGGGGCTGCTTTGTTGCGGCATGGCCTGGACGGATTGCTGTCATCGAAGGAAAAATGAATTTCCAAGTTTATCAAGACATTTTGCAGGAGAACTTAAGGCCGTCTGTCCACCAGCTGAAGCTCATCAGAAGACGGATGTTGCAACAGGACAACGACCCAAAGCATAGAAGTAAATCAACAACAGAAAAAAATCCAGCTACTGGAGTGGCCCAGTCAGAGTCCTGACCTCACTCTCTGGCCCTCTTGTGGCATCTCCCCACCAACAATGTATCCTGTCCTCACTCTCTGACCCTCATGCAGCATCTCCCCACCAACAATGTATCCTGTCCTCACTCTCTGACCCTCATGTGACATCTCCCCACCAACAATGTATCCTGTCCTCACTCTCTGACCCTCATGCAGCATCTCCCCACCTACAATGTATCCTGTCCTCACTCTCTGACCCTCATGTGACATCTCCCTACCAACAATGTATCCTGTGCTCACTCTCTGACCCTCATGTGGCATCTCCCCACCAACAATGTATCCTGTCCTCACTCTCTGACACTCGTGCGGCATCTCCCTATCAACAATGTATCCTGTAATCACTCTCTTACCCTCATGTAGCATCTACCCCACCAACAATGTATCCTGTCCTCTCTCTGACCCTCATGTGGCATCTCCCCACCAACAATGTATCCTGTCCTCACTCTCTGACCCTCGAGCGGCATCTCCCCACCAACAATGTATCCTGTCCTCACTCTCTGACCCTCATGTGGCATCTCCCCACCTACAATGTATCCTGTCTTCACTCTCTGACCCTCATGTGACATGTCCCCACCAACAATGTATCCTGTCCTCACTCTCTGACCCTCATGCAGCATCTCCCCACCTACAATGTATCCTGTCCTCACTCTCTGACCCTCATGTGACATCTCCCTACCAACAATGTATCCTGTTGCTCACTCTCTGACCCTCATGTGGCATCTCCCCACCAACAATGTATCCTGTCCTCACTCTCTGACCCTTGTGCGGCATCTCCCCACCTACAATGTATCCTGTCCTCACTCTCTGACCCTCATGTGACATCTCCCCACCAACAATGTATCCTGTCCTCACTCTCTGACCCTCGTGCGGCATCTCCCCACCAACAATGTATCCTGTCCTCACTCTCTGACCCTCATGCAGCATCTCCCCACCAACAATGTATCCTGTCCTCACTCTCTGACCCTCATGCAGCATCTCCCCACCAACAATGTATCCTGTCCTCACTCTCTGACCCTTGTGCGGCATCTCCCCACCAACAATGTATCCTGTCCTCACTCTCTGACCCTCATGCAGCATCTCCCCACCAACAATGTATCCTGTCCTCACTCTCTGACCCTTGTGCGGCATCTCCCCACCTACAATGTATCCTGTCCTCACTCTCTGACCCTCATGTGACATCTCCCCACCAACAATGTATCCTGTCCTCACTCTCTGACCCTCATGCAGCATCTCCCCACCAACAATGTATCCTGTCCTCACTCTCTGACCCTCATGCAGCATCTCCCCACCAACAATGTATCCTGTAATCACTCTCTGACCCTCATGTGACATCTCCTCACCAATGTATCCTGTCCTCACTCTCTGACCCTTGTGTGGCATCTCCTCACCAACAATGTATCCTGTCCTCACTCTCTGACCCTTGTGCGGCATCTCCCCACCAACAATATATCCTGTAATCACTCTCTGACCCTCATGTGACATCTCCTCACCAATGTATCCTGTCCTCACTCTCTGACCCTCATGTGACATCTCCTCACCAATGTATCCTGTCCTCACTCTCTGACCCTCATGTGACATCTCCCCATCAACAATGTATCCTGTCCTCACTCTCTGACCCTCATGCAGCATCTCCCCACCAACAATGTATCCTGTCCTCACTCTCTGACCCTCATGCAGCATCTCCCCACCTACAATGTATGCTGTCCTCACTCTCTGACCCTTGTGCGGCATCTCCCCACCAACAATGTATCCTGTCCTCACTCTCTGACCCTCATGTGACATCTCCCCACCAACAATGTATCCTGTCCTCACTCTCTGACCCTGGTGCGGCATCTCCCCACCAACAATGTATCCTGTCCTCACTCTCTGACCATCATGCAGCATCTCCCCACCTACAATGTATCCTGTCCTCACTCTCTGACCCTCATGCGGCATCTCCTCACCAACAATGTATCCTGTCCTCACTCTCTGACCCTCATGTGACATCTCCCCACCAACAATGTATCCTGTCCTCACTCTCTGACCCTCATGCAGCATCTCCCCACCAACAATGTATCCTGTCCTCACTCTCTGACCCTCATGCAGCATCTCCCCACCTACAATGTATCCTGTCCTCACTCTCTGACCCTTGTGCGGCATCTCCCCACCAACAATGTATCCTGTCCTCACTCTCTGACCCTCATGTGACATCTCCCCACCAACAATGTATCCTGTCCTCACTCTCTGACCCTAGTGCGGCATCTCCCCACCAACAATGTATCCTGTCCTCACTCTCTGACCCTCATGCGGCATCTCCTCACCAACAATGTATCCTGTCCTCACTCTCTGACCCTCATGTGACATCTCCCCACCAACAATGTATACTGTCCTCACTCTCTGACCCTCATGTGACATCTCCCCACCAACAATGTATCCTGTCCTCACTCTCTGACCCTTGTGTGGCATCTCCCCACCAACAATGTATCCTGTCCTCACTCTCTGACCCTTGTGCGGCATTTCCCCACCAACAATGTATCCTGTCCTCACTCTCTGACCCTCATGCAGCATCTCCCCACCAACAATGTATCCTGTCCTCACTCTCTGACCCTCATGCAGCATCTCCCCACCAACAATGTATCCTGTAATCACTCTCTGACCCTCATGTGACATCTCCTCACCAATGTATCCTGTCCTCACTCTCTGACCCTTGTGTGGCATCTCCCCACCAACAATGTATCCTGTCCGAACTCTCTGACCCTTGTGCGGCATTTCCCCACCAACAATGTATCCTGTCCTCACTCTCTGACCCTCATGCAGCATCTCCCCACCAACAATGTATCCTGTCCTCACTCTCTGACCCTCATGCAGCATCTCCCCACCAACAATGTATCCTGTAATCACTCTCTGACCCTCATGTGACATCTCCTCACCAATGTATCCTGTCCTCACTCTCTGACCCTTGTGTGGCATCTCCCCACCAACAATGTATCCTGTCCTCACTCTCTGACCCTCATTTGACATCTCCCCACCAACAATGTATCCTGTCCTCACTCTCTGACCCTTGTGTGGCATCTCCCCACCAACAATGTATCCTGTCCTCACTCTCTGACCCTTGTGTGGCATCTCCCCACCAACAATGTATCCTGTCCTCACTCTCTGACCCTTGTGTGGCATCTCCCCACCAACAATGTATCCTGTCCTCACTCTCTGACCCTCATGTGACATCTCCTCACCAATGTATCCTGTCCTCACTCTCTGACCCTTGTGTGGCATCTCCCCACCAACAATGTATCCTGTCCTCACTCTCTGACCCTTGTGTGGCATCTCCCCACCAACAATGTATCCTGTCCTCACTCTCTGACCCTCATGTGACATCTCCCCACCAACAATGTATCCTGTCCTCACTCTCTGACCCTCATGCAGCATCTCCCCACCTACAATGTATCCTGTGCTCACTCTCTGACCCTCATGTGGCATCTCCCCACCAACAATGTATCCTGTCCTCACTCTCTGACACTCGTGCGGCATCTCCCTATCAACAATGTATCCTGTAATCACTCTCTTACCCTCATGTAGCATCTACCCCACCAACAATGTATCCTGTCCTCTCTCTGACCCTCATGTGGCATCTCCCCACCAACAATGTATCCTGTCCTCACTCTCTGACCCTCGAGCGGCATCTCCCCACCAACAATGTATCCTGTCCTCACTCTCTGACCCTCATGTGGCATCTCCCCACCTACAATGTATCCTGTCTTCACTCTCTGACCCTCATGTGACATGTCCCCACCAACAATGTATCCTGTCCTCACTCTCTGACCCTCATGCAGCATCTCCCCACCTACAATGTATCCTGTCCTCACTCTCTGACCCTCGTGCAGCATCTCCCCACCTACAATGTATCCTGTCCTCACTCTCTGACCCTCATGTGACATCTCCCTACCAACAATGTATCCTGTTGCTCACTCTCTGACCCTCATGTGGCATCTCCCCACCAACAATGTATCCTGTCCTCACTCTCTGACCCTTGTGCGGCATCTCCCCACCTACAATGTATCCTGTCCTCACTCTCTGACCCTCATGTGACATCTCCCCACCAACAATGTATCCTGTCCTCACTCTCTGACCCTTGTGCGGCATCTCCCCACCAACAATGTATCCTGTCCTCACTCTCTGACCCTCATGCAGCATCTCCCCACCAACAATGTATCCTGTCCTCACTCTCTGACCCTCATGCAGCATCTCCCCACCAACAATGTATCCTGTCCTCACTCTCTGACCCTTGTGCGGCATCTCCCCACCAACAATGTATCCTGTCCTCACTCTCTGACCCTCATGCAGCATCTCCCCACCAACAATGTATCCTGTCCTCACTCTCTGACCCTTGTGCGGCATCTCCCCACCTACAATGTATCCTGTCCTCACTCTCTGACCCTCATGTGACATCTCCCCACCAACAATGTATCCTGTCCTCACTCTCTGACCCTCATGCAGCATCTCCCCACCAACAATGTATCCTGTCCTCACTCTCTGACCCTCATGCAGCATCTCCCCACCAACAATGTATCCTGTAATCACTCTCTGACCCTCATGTGACATCTCCTCACCAATGTATCCTGTCCTCACTCTCTGACCCTTGTGTGGCATCTCCTCACCAACAATGTATCCTGTCCTCACTCTCTGACCCTTGTGCGGCATCTCCCCACCAACAATATATCCTGTAATCACTCTCTGACCCTCATGTGACATCTCCTCACCAATGTATCCTGTCCTCACTCTCTGACCCTCATGTGACATCTCCTCACCAATGTATCCTGTCCTCACTCTCTGACCCTCATGTGACATCTCCCCATCAACAATGTATCCTGTCCTCACTCTCTGACCCTCATGCAGCATCTCCCCACCAACAATGTATCCTGTCCTCACTCTCTGACCCTCATGCAGCATCTCCCCACCTACAATGTATCCTGTCCTCACTCTCTGACCCTTGTGCGGCATCTCCCCACCAACAATGTATCCTGTCCTCACTCTCTGACCCTCATGTGACATCTCCCCACCAACAATGTATCCTGTCCTCACTCTCTGACCCTGGTGCGGCATCTCCCCACCAACAATGTATCCTGTCCTCACTCTCTGACCATCATGCAGCATCTCCCCACCTACAATGTATCCTGTCCTCACTCTCTGACCCTGATGCGGCATCTCCTCACCAACAATGTATCCTGTCCTCACTCTCTGACCCTCATGTGACATCTCCCCACCAACAATGTATACTGTCCTCACTCTCTGACCCTCATGTGACATCTCCCCACCAACAATGTATCCTGTCCTCACTCTCTGACCCTTGTGTGGCATCTCCCCACCAACAATGTATCCTGTCCTCACTCTCTGACCCTCATGCAGCATCTCCCCACCAACAATGTATCCTGTCCTCACTCTCTGACCCTCATGCAGCATCTCCCCACCTACAATGTATCCTGTCCTCACTCTCTGACCCTTGTGCGGCATCTCCCCACCAACAATGTATCCTGTCCTCACTCTCTGACCCTCATGTGACATCCCCCCACCAACAATGTATCCTGTCCTCACTCTCTGACCCTAGTGCGGCATCTCCCCACCAACAATGTATCCTGTCCTCACTCTCTGACCATCATGCAGCATCTCCCCACCTACAATGTATCCTGTCCTCACTCTCTGACCCTCATGCGGCATCTCCTCACCAACAATGTATCCTGTCCTCACTCTCTGACCCTCATGTGACATCTCCCCACCAACAATGTATACTGTCCTCACTCTCTGACCCTCATGTGACATCTCCCCACCAACAATGTATCCTGTCCTCACTCTCTGACCCTCATGTGGCATCTCCCCACCAACAATGTATCCTGTCCTCACTCTCTGACCCTTGTGCGGCATTTCCCCACCAACAATGTATCCTGTCCTCACTCTCTGACCCTCATGCAGCATCTCCCCACCAACAATGTATCCTGTCCTCACTCTCTGACCCTCATGCAGCATCTCCCCACCAACAATGTATCCTGTAATCACTCTCTGACCCTCATGTGACATCTCCTCACCAATGTATCCTGTCCTCACTCTCTGACCCTTGTGTGGCATCTCCCCACCAACAATGTATCCTGTCCTCACTCTCTGACCCTTGTGCGGCATTTCCCCACCAACAATGTATCCTGTCCTCACTCTCTGACCCTCATGCAGCATCTCCCCACCAACAATGTATCCTGTCCTCACTCTCTGACCCTCATGCAGCATCTCCCCACCAACAATGTATCCTGTAATCACTCTCTGACCCTCATGTGACATCTCCTCACCAATGTATCCTGTCCTCACTCTCTGACCCTTGTGTGGCATCTCCCCACCAACAATGTATCCTGTCCTCACTCTCTGACCCTCATGCGGCATCTCCCCACCAACAATGTATCCTGTCCTCACTCTCTGACCCTCATGCAGCATCTCCCCACCAACAATGTATCCTGTCCTCACTCTCTGATCCTCATGCAGCATCTCCCCACCAACAATGTATCCTGTCCTCACTCTCTGACCCTCATGCAGCATCTCCCCACCAACAATGTATCCTGTCCTCACTCTCTGACCCTCATGCAGCATCTCCCCACCTACAATGTATCCTGTCCTCACTCTCTGACCCTTGTGCGGCATCTCCCCACCAACAATGTATCCTGTCCTCACTCTCTGACCCTCATGTGACATCTCCCCACCAACAATGTATCCTGTCCTCACTCTCTGACCCTAGTGCGGCATCTCCCCACCAACAATGTATCCTGTCCTCACTCTCTGACCATCATGCAGCATCTCCCCACCTACAATGTATCCTGTCCTCACTCTCTGACCCTCATGCAGCATCTCCCCACCTACAATGTATCCTGTCCTCACTCTCTGACCATCATGCAGCATCTCCCCACCTACAATGTATCCTGTCCTCACTCTCTGACCCTCATGCAGCATCTCCCCACCAACAATGTATCCTGTCCTCACTCTCTGACCCTCATGCAGCATCTCCCCACCTACAATGTATCCTGTCCTCACTCTCTGACCCTTGTGCGGCATCTCCCCACCAACAATGTATCCTGTCCTCACTCTCTGACCCTCATGTGACATCTTCCCACCAACAATGTATCCTGTCCTCACTCTCTGACCCTAGTGCGGCATCTCCCCACCAACAATGTATCCTGTCCTCACTCTCTGACCCTCATGCAGCATCTCCCCACCAACAATGTATCCTGTCCTCACTCTCTGACCCTCATGTGACATCTCCCCACCAACAATGTATCCTGTAATCACTCTCTGACCCTCATGTGACATCTCCTCACCAATGAATCCTGTCCTCACTCTCTGACCCTTGTGCGGCATCTCCCCACCAACAATGTATCCTGTCCTCACTCTCTGACCCTCATGTGACATCTCCCCACCAACAATGTATCCTGTCCTCACTCTCTGACCCTCATGCAGCATCTCCCTACCTACAATGTATCCTGTCCTCACTCTCTGACCCTTGTGCGGCATCTCCCCACCAATGTATCCTGTCCTCACTCTCTGACCCTCATTTCCTCTATTAGGTTTGAATTCATTATCTGTGGCCCTTTGGTGATGTCAGGGGCTGCATTTGAGGTCCCCTTTAGCTCCACTGCTCTAGGGTGACCTGAAATGTTTTCCCTTCCATCCAAGAGTCGAAGAAAAGTCCGGAACAAACAGCGGAGGGATTCGGCCTGCAGGGCAGCTAATTGCAGAAAATGAACACCAGAAGGAAATCAGAGACGGGCAGCGGGTACGCCGCGCTCCTGGAGTCCGTTACCCTCCAGCGTGCCTTTTCCCGCCTCCGCCGCTTTGCCCATGGATTTTTCTTTTTAATGTATTATTCTTTAGCACTCGGCCATTTTGGATTTAATATACGGGAATAACAACGATGCAAAAATTGACCATCTCGGGACAAATGCGGCCAATTTTCACGTCATCTTGAAGGCTTCTGCTGCTTGTGTAGAGGGCACCTCATGCAAAGTACCCGGGGCGCCCGCTGGGCAGCAAAGTGTTTCTGGAAATTATTTTCAAATGACGGCAACCGAGGAGAAGGTGTATTTGTGCGCGGCGCCTCTGTAATTTCATCTCGGTGTTCATTGCTGAGGGATAGATTCCGTAAGTAGGGGGAGGTAAGAGAAAAATAAGAAGTTGTGTTACAATGTATGGAAATGGAAGAATTCTGCCATCTAGGGTGACCACGTGTCCCCGAATTGCCCGGGAAAGTCCCGCATTTTGCAAGTCATTCATTCCAGGACAATACAGTGTCCCGGCATGAAACTGACACAGCCAAGCCCCCCCCCCCCCCCCCGGGCCAATCTGATGCCCCCAAAAAAGGCCGTCACATCACTGCTTTACTCACTGACAGTACTTGTCCTGGCCGGGAATGCCTGGAGGAGCACAGTCCCCGCCCCCTGCTTGTGATTGGAGAAATCATAAATCCCGCCTCTTGTGTCCAATCACTGTGCTGTGATTCGTTACATCACAAGCAGATTTTTGGGAAGGGGGGTGCCCCTGAATGGTAGACTCGAAGCCAACATACGTCCGACTTTCAATGAACGGGGACCCGACTTGGACCCCCGCCAATACCAGGCACTGTTTGGTATGAATCTTGAGGGGGATCTCCACAGCAAAAAAAAAAAAAAAAACGGCATGGGTTCCCCCTCCAGGGGCATACCAGGCCCTTCGGTCTGGTATGGATTTTAAGGGGAACCGCCGCACTGAAAAAATGGCGTGGGGGTCCCCCCAAAATCCATACCAGACCCTTATCCAAGCACACAGCCCGGCCCATCAGGAAATGGTGTGGGGACAAGCTAGCGCCCCCCCTCCTGAACCGTATCAGGCTGCATCATCTCAACATGGTGAGTGGGTGCTTTGGGGCAGGGGGGCCAAAGTCCTTTTCCCGACAACCTTGGCCATTGGTTTCGGGGTCTGCGGGTGGGGGGCTTATCGTAATCCTGGTGCACCCTATATGAATGAGCATCCAGCTGGATAGAGTCTTTGAGGGGGACTCCACTTCTTCTGTAATAATGGCACAGTGCCACCTACAGGACGGGGGGACCTACACCTACCTAAAGGGTTAGCTTTAGATCTGATGAATATATAGCTATTCTTTGATATGTTCCTGCATGTGAGGCATCCAGATCGGGGCTGTTCCCAGGGATATCTCCAACCAATCACCAGACCTCAACGAACGCCTCAAAGACCCTGCTTAATACAATTACATTGACGTGACTTACACCTCGGCCTTATACAGTGCTCGGTACTTAGGGGTTAGGGTTAGAGTTAGGGTGTTAGGGTTGGGGTTAGGGTTATGGCTAGGGTTAGAGGTAGGGTTGGAGTTGGGGTTACAGCTAGGGTGTTAGGGTTAGGGTTGGGGTTAGAGTTAGGGTTGGGGTTAGAGTTAGGGTGTTAGGGTTGGGGTTAGGACTAGGGTTAGAGTTAGGGTTAGGGTTAGAGTTAGGGTGTTAGGGTTGGGGTTAGGACTGGGGTTAGAGTTAGGGTTGGGGTTAGAGTTAGGGTTGGGGTTAGGTTTATAGTTAGGGGTTAGGGTGTTAGGGTTAGGGCTAGGGTTAGGGTTGGGGTTAGGTTTTGAGTTAGGGGTTAGAGTGTTAAGGTTGAGGTTAGGGTTAGAGTTAGGGTGTTAGGGTTGGGGTTAGAGTTAGGGTTGGGGTTAGGGTTAGAGTTAGGGTTGGAGTTTGGGTTGGTGTTAGGGTTGGGGTTAGAGTTAGGGTTGGGGTTAGGGCTAGGGTTAGAGTTAGGGTGTTAGGGTTGGGGTTGGGGTTAAAGTTAGGGTTGGGGTTAGAGTTAGGGTTGGGGTTGGGGTTAGAGTTAGGGTTAGAGTTAGAGTGTTAGGGTTGGTGTTAGGGTTGGGGTTAGGGCTAGGGTTAGAGTTAGGATGTTAAGGTTGGGGTTAGGGTGTTAGGGTTAGGGTGTTAGGGCTATAGGGTTAGAGTTGGGGTTAGGGTGTTAGGGTTGGGGTTAGGGTTAGAGTAAGGGTGTTAGGGTTGGGGTTAGGGTTGGGTGTTAGGGTTGGGGTTAGGGTGTTAGGGTTAGGGCTAGGGTTAGGGCTAGGGTTAGAGTTAGAGTATTAGGGTTGGGGTTAGGGTTACGGCTAGGGTTGGAGTTGGGGTTACAGCTAGGGTGTTAGGGTTAGGGTTGGGGTTAGAGTTAGAGTATTAGGGTTGGGGTTAGGGTTACGGCTAGGGTTGGAGTTGGGGTTACAGCTAGGGTGTTAGGGTTAGGGTTGGGGTTAGAGTTAGGGTTGGGGTTAGGGTTAGAGTTAGGGTGTTAGGGTTGGGGTTGGGGTTAGAGTTAGGGTGTTAGTGTTGGGGTTAGGACTAGGGTTAGGGTGTTAGGGTTGGGGTTAAAGTTAGGGTGTTGGGATGTTAGGGTTAGGGGTTGCCCTTGAAAAATAAAGCTAGGACTCAGGAATTGGAACAGGGACCCCCCAGAGGTCAAAGGTCACAAGGCACGGCTGACCCTCCCCCACCAAAGTGTACCGCTTACCCAAACTAAGTCGGGGAATGAACAAGTCGGGGAAAGCGTTTAGCAGCATTGTTGAATATGATGTAAGTACAGTACCTGATCGTCTTTATACCTCCCCTATTTCCTCCCTGCGTGTTCTATTCATAGCCCCCCCCCCCCCGTACATCTCGCCGTTCTCAGCCTCCAGCAGACAATATTGCAATCAGGAGATATTTAATTGCTTTGGATTTTAATATTTAAACAAATAACCCTCGGTCCTGCCAATTGGGCGAGCGGCGAACATCCCACATATGCCAGGAGAGTTGAAAGGGAAGCAAAGACGGAGGCAGGGACGGGGGCCAGGCCATCATCGCCACGGTGACAGATGCCGAATGTTGGAAGGGAACCTGTGCTGGACCTAATATTTCTTGTCTTGGGGGGGGGGGGGTGAGATGAAGAGATGGGGCTTCTCTCCATGAATCCTTGGCAGGGCGGGACGTCTACCAAGTGAAATCCGCGATCGCCAAACCACCGCAAACCTCTAAATGTCCGATGAGAAATGCTGAGAAATGGTCAGAATGCAAAAATCACATAAAAAGCTTTTTACTAACATTTGTATAATGTAACAATATGGGGGGGGGGGGGGCATGCACGGTAACGCACTCATCAGTGAACATTTGTTGTGCTTTGCTGGGCAATTAAAGCATGAAATTCAAATTTTGTGACGTATCCCAACGCAGTGTGCAAGGCTGGTGTGGGCAGGAGCAGGGCTGGTGCAAGGATTTTTGACACCCTAGGCGAAACCTAATTTTGCTGCCCCCTGGCTCCACCCCTGACCCCTCCTCCCTTTCCCTGCCCATGTGAACCTCACCTTTTTAATGAAGCGCCCATCAAATGCAATCAAATGCAACCTCCCCAGCGCCCATCAATGCAGCCTCCCCAGCGCCCATCAATGCTGAGACTTAGTTGCTTGCTGACACCAGTGGCCAGGAGGCTGGGGGGGGGGGGCAATTGTGCTGGGAGGCACAGATTTGTGCTGGGAGGGGGAATTTCCACAGAAGTGTGGATTTGACCTGGGAAGAGGGGAATTAATGCTTAAGGGGTAAGCATGCAGATTTGTGTTCGATTTGTTTTTTTTTGGGGGGGGGGGGTTTGCTGACACATAACGCTCATATATCTTGGGGGGGTGCAGTTTGCCACATTCTCACTAGTGTTGCTCACGAATATTCGCATAGCGAATATTCGCTACGAATATTGCATATTCGAGTATTCGCGAATAACGCGAATATCGCGGCGAATATTCGCTATTTCGAATATTCGTAATTTTTAAAAAATTTTTTAGAACAGATCACATCCTAGAGATCCCCATCGACGTGTAAAAGCATTGCTGGTATGATTAGAGACCTTGGGCCGAGTAGCTGCAGCGCTCATTTTATATTGCCGAAAAATCGCAATGCGATTATTCGGCAATAGCGATATCGCGCGATTATTTTATATTGTAATATATCACGAATATTCTGAGCCAATCAGAGTGCTCCTTCCGCATTTCTCTAATATTCGCAATTATTTTATATTGTAATATATCACGAATATTCTGAGCCAATCAGAGTGCTCCATTCCACATTTCTCGAATATTCGCATTCGCATTCGCAATTCGCAATTCGCAATCGCATTCGCGATAGCGAAAATTCGCAATGATTTCATTTCCAAAATATATCACGAATATTCGTATTTAGCGAATATATCACGAATATTCGACTATATATTCGTGATATATCGCGAAATCGAATATGGCATATTCTGCTCAACACTAATTCTCACCCCCCGGGGGCTCTAGATGGCCTTGTCCCGACACTGTGTCTGCGCGTTATATTGCAGATCCTAACCCCCCACCCCCCCACCCCATCCCCCCCCTTTTTTTTTGGCAGACCGGCCACGCACACAATGCACTTCAATCCTTTCCCGGTCCACCTCCCGAGTCCACAAGGTTTCTGATGCTACGAAGGTGATCAGAATGGCGCTTTTTTCCCCTTCAGATAAATGGCGGATGATTCGCGCCGCAGCCCGGGGTTATCTCAGCTTATTTGTGATCTTTATTTTTTATTTTATTTTTTCTTCTTTTTATTTTTCCCCGGATTCTTAAGGTTAACGTGTTTTTCAAGCTGAGCTTGTTGGTGATCTGCGGCTGATAATGACTCCGATCCGACATCCGATCGTCTCGCTTTCTCCATCCGAAGCTGATCTGACCGACTGATAAGAGACTCACCGACATCAATATCTCCTGATAAGTCATCCGTCGCCGGGCGATCGAATTCTCCCTGATCAGGGCTTTGTGCCCCTGAGGAGAGCAACGCCCGTCCTTCCTTTCCCTGCAACCCCATCGGTGTGCCCCCCCCCCCCCCTGGTGACAATCCCTCCTGACACTCCGAGAAATAGGCAGAAGATTTTTTTTTAACCACCTCAGCCCCGGGAAGAATTTACTCCCCCCTTCCCGGCCAGAGCACTTTTTTGCGACTGCGCCGCTTTAACAGACGATTGCGCGGTCGTGCGACGTGGCTCCCAAACAAAACTGGCGTCCTTTTTTCCCCACAAATAGAGATTTCTTTTGGTGGTATTTGATCACCTCTGCGGTTTTTATCTTTTGCGCTATAAACAAAAATAGAGCGACAATTTTGAAAAAATGCAATATTTTTTACTTTTTGCTGTAATAAATATCCCCAAAAATATATAAAACATATTTTTGTTCCTCAGTTTAGGCCGATACGTGTTCTTCTACATATTTATGGTAAAAAAAAAACGCAATAAGCGTTTATCGATTGGTTTGCACAAAGTGTATAGCGTCTACAAAATAGGAGATAGATTTATGGCATTTTTATTATTATTTTTTTCTAGTAATAGCGGCGATCAGCGATTTTTATCCTGAATGCGACATTATGGCGGACACTTCGGACAATTTTGATGCATTTTTGGGACCATTCACATTTATACAGCGATCAGTTCTATAAAAATGCACTGGTTACTGTATAAATGTGACTGGCAGGGAACGAGTTAACACTAAGGGATGATCAAGGGGTTAAATGTGTTCCCTGGGAGGTGTTTTTAACTGTGGAGGAGGAGGGGACTGACTGGGGAGGAGACAGATTGTTGTTCCTTCTTAGTAAAAACACACAATCTGTCTCCTCTCCTTTTACACACACAGATCCCAGTTCACATTGTGTCAGGAGCGATCGTGGGGTGCCTGGTGTACATCGCACCCACCGGGCAGACGCATCAGCTTCGGGGACACGCTGTGCATGCGCGCCTGCTATAGCATCTTAAAGAGCCAACGTATAGCTATGGTGATTTGCGCAGCCGTGCCAACCTGCCACAGTGTAACTGCGTCGGCTGGTCGGGAACACCGGCTCGGCACACAGACCCCCCTTCACCGCAGACCCCCTTCAGTGTATCCACCCCTTCAATGCAGACCCCCCGTTCAGTGCAGCCCCATCGTTCTGTGTAGCACCCCCGTTCAGAGTAGCCCCCCCCCCGTTCAGTGCAGCCCCCCTTCAGTATCTCAAATCAGTGCAGCGGCACATGCACAGCAGGTCCCCTCCCCCTGTTTACACATAAACAGAGAGGAGGGGGAGGCGGCTTCACTCGGCTGTGCCTGTGTGACATCGGGATCGCACAGACAGGCAGCCCGTGACGGCAAGAGGAGGGGATGGTAGGTGCAGCGTGTCACCCTGCACCCCCCCCCCCACACAACCCCCCCTCGCCACTGTAGCTAGCTCGCCTCTCCCTGCCTGTGCCAGTGTGCCGCTGCCTAAACCCGCGGTGCTGCCACCGCAGGTGTAATACAATCGCAGAGGGGGGTGCCGACCTAACAGCCCCCCAGTGTGTGGTACCCGGGGGCATCTCGCCCCCTCTTAGTACGCCTCTGGATGGCCGCACAGCTCGCATACCCCAAAGGCCGGCCCTGCCGGTAAGTACCCCTGACCCGATTCCCTCCTAACCTACCTAACACTCCTCCTGAGCCAAGCCCCTTTTAACCCTGTCATGCCTGGCACCAGGCCCCCGGCTTCCCTTCCTTTACTTTGGACCCAACGTATTCTTTTATTGGAAATTCCAAGAACCCACCATGAGGCTCCGGTATCGGCACAGCCGCGGCTCCAGAGGGGATAACTCAATTAGGATAAGAGAAAATCTAAATGAATGTTGGCCGTCCTCGCCGGTGAAGCGCGGTTTATAGCTCAGCGGCACGCTCTTCCCCGGCTCCATCGCCTTGTCAAATTAAAATATTATTATAAACAGTTTCAATTAATTCCTTGTAGAAAAAAAAAAAACTTTTTAAGGGCCGTGTGATCCGTGGCGGGCGGCGGGAGATATATTAGGCGGTGTGCGTTTCTCCCGCACATTATTGCGCTCGAGCCTCACGCCACGTATTGAATAATAACGGGAAATTAAGATGCAGGTAATTACAGAAAGCTTAAGTGTGAATTAATAAATTCTGAGCCATTAGAAGGGAAGTTGTGTGCCAGATTCTGGGAAAGGTTGTGGTATCGGGACTGTGAGCCGGAGACGGAGGATCTGTGAGGGGACCAGATCCTGAATGACAGCCCGGAGGCCCTTCTGGGAAAGGTTGTGGTATCGGGACTGTGAGCCGGAGACGGAGGATCTGTGAGGGGACCAGATCCTGAATGACGGCCCGGAGCCTGGACTGGGAAAGGTTGTGAAATCGGGACGTGAGCTGGAGACAGAGGTTCTGCGAGGGGAACGGGTTCCTAAATGACAGCCCGGAGGCCCTTTGGGAAAGGTTGTGGAATCGGGACGTGAGCTGGAGACGGAGGTTCTGCGAGGGGACCGGATCCTAAATGACGGCCCGGAGGCCCTTTTGGGAAAGGTTGTGGGATCGGGACGTGAGCTGGAGAGGGAGGTTCTGCGAGGGGACCGGATCCTAAATGACGGCCCGGAGGCCCTTTTGGGAAAGGTTGTGGGATCGGGACGTGAGCTGGAGACGGAGGTTCTGCGAGGGGACCGGATCCTAAATGACAGCCCGGAGGCCCTTCTGGGAAAGGTTGTGGTATCGGGACTGTGAGCCGGAGACGGAGGATCTGTGAGGGGACCAGATCCTGAATGACGGCCCGGAGCCTGGACTGGGAAAGGTTGTGAAATCGGGACGTGAGCTGGAGACAGAGGTTCTGCGAGGGGAACGGGTTCCTAAATGACAGCCCGGAGGCTCTTTTGGGAAAGGTTGTGGGATCGGGACGTGAGCTGGAGACAGAGGTTCTGCGAGGGGAACGGGTTCCTAAATGACAGCCCGGAGGCCCTTTTGGGAAAGGTTGTGGAATCGGGACGTGAGCTGGAGACGGAGGTTCTGCGAGGGGACCGGATCCTAAATGACGGCCCGGAGGCCCTTTTGGGAAAGGTTGTGGGATCGGGACGTGAGCTGGAGAGGGAGGTTCTGCGAGGGGACCGGATCCTAAATGACGGCCCGGAGGCCCTTTTGGGAAAGGTTGTGGGATCGGGACGTGAGCTGGAGACGGAGGTTCTGCGAGGGGACCGGATCCTAAATGACAGCCCGGAGGCCCTTTTGGGAAAGGTTGTGGAATCGGGACGTGAGCTGGAGACGGAGGTTCTGCGAGGGGACCGGATCCTGAATGACGGCCCGGAGCCCGGACTGGGAAAGGTTGTGTAATCGGGTGACGTGGGCTGGAGATGGAGGATCTGCGAAGGGACCGGATCCTGAATGACGGCCCGGAGCCCGGACTGGGAAAGGTTGTGGGATCGGGACGTGAGCTGGAGACGAAGGATCTGCGAGGGGACCGGATCCTGAATGACGGCCCGGAGCCCAGTGAGGAGGGGGAGTGAGGAGGGGATGGGGGAGTGAGGGGGATGGGGGGGTAAAGAGGGGGAGTGAGGGGGGATGGGGGAGTGAGGTAAGGGATGGGGGAGTGAGCAGGGGGGGTGAGGAGGGGATGGGGGAATGAGGGGGGATGTGGGAGTGATGGGGGGATGGGGGAGTAAGGGGGGAGTGAGGGGAGGGATGGGGGGAGTGAGGGGGGAATTAGGGGGTGGGGGGAGTGAGGGAGGATGGGGAAGTGAGGAGGGGGAGTGAGGGGGAGTGAGGGGGGGAGGAGTGAGGAGGGGGAGTGAGGGGGGATGGGAGGAGTGAGGAGGGGGAGTAAGGGGGGATGGGGGAGTGAGGGGGGATGGGGGGGAGTGAGGAGGGGGGATGGGGGGAGTGAGAAGGGGGATGGGGGAGTGAGAGGAGGGGGAGTGAGGGGGGATGGGAGGAGTGAGGAGGGGGAGTAAGGGGGAATGGGGGATTGAGGGGGATGGGGGGAGTGAGGAGGGGCGGTGGGGGAGTGAGGGGAGGGGGAGTATGGGGGGATGGGGGGAGTGAGGAGGGGGGATGGGGAGAGTGAGAAGGGGGATGGGGGAGTGAGGGGGGATGGAGGAGTGAGAGGAGGGGGAGTGAGGGGGGACATAATATAAATCCCGGCTGGAATGCAGAATGTCAGAAATATGTAAAAGATAAAATTGTAGCGATTTGCGGAGCGATGACGTCGCCGCCCCATTGTTGGTGCAGCTGTGTCCTATAAACTCCTCCGCGGCTGGCGGTCTCCTCCCGCACTCCTATTGTACTCGGCCCTCGTAGTGCCGAATAAAACTTTACGGGGAGAGCGAATCGCGACTCCAGAATTAAAATGATCTAAATTGACCGCTGGAAACAAAAAAACAAAAAAAACAAAGCCCCCACACCAGTCACATTGCTCCGAAGCGCGTCCCCCCATTACACAGAACATTCGGCGCCCGTCGGTGCGCGGTGCGGCTGTGAGCAGCGGGACGATATGAAATATAATGAAGGTCTGTTGTTTTGTTGGCTGATCTCGGGGGCCGAGTTTTGCATTATTCTCCTGCTCTCGGCCGAAGATGCGACTCGCTGTGATTACGCGGCTAAGCGTTTTTTGATGGGGGGACGCCGCTGTTATGACGGCTGCAGAGAGTGGCCTGCCGCTGGGCCGTGTGATTCATACCTTACTCTCTGCAAAGATATAAATATGCAGAAAACGCATCCGGAGAGCGATCGTCAGGTATTCAGCCAAACATCAAGCCTCCCGATCGGGGGGGGGGGGGGGGGAATTACCCGCATGGGACTAGAATGGGCCTCATATTTATATACACAATGCTGGAGGACCTCGGAGGGCTCGCTGGCACCAAGGGGAACACCTGGACCCGTCTACATTCACCGGACACTTTATTAGGTACACCTGTTCCAGGGCCGGTGCTACCACTAGGCAAACTAGGAAGCCGCCTAAGGCGCACACTGCTGTCTGGGGCGCCCGGCCACTGCTGTTCCTTCTCTCTTCTCTCTGCAGCAAGCAACTAAGTTTCAGCATCAGCAGGCAGCCGCCGCTCCGTTCGCACCTAGTGTCGAGGCGCATTGGAGGCAGAGGACTGTGTCCCGACTCCCGAATGAATGGAAGCAAGCAAACATTCATTGATGGGCACTGGTGAGGCTGCGATCGGGTCCCGCGGGTGCTGGTGAGGCTGCGATCGGGTCCCGCAGGTGCTGGTGAGGCTGCGATCGGGTCCTGCGGGCGCTGGTGAGGCTGCGATCGGGTCCTGCGGGCTCTGGTGAGGCTGCGATCGGGTCCTGCGGCGCTGGTGAGGCTGCGATCGGGTCCTGCGGGCGCTGGTGAGGCTGCGATCGGATCCTGCGGGCGCTGGTGAGGCTGCGATCGGGTCCTGCGAGCGCTGGTGAGGCTGCGATCGGGTCCTGCGGGCGCTGGTGAGGCTGCGATCGGGTCCTGCGGGCGCTGGTGAGGCTGCGATTGGGTCCTGCGGCGCTGGTGAGGCTGCGATCGGATCCTGCAGCGCTGGTGAGGCTGCGATCGGTCCTGTGGGCGCTGGTGAGGCTGCGATCGGGTCCTGCGGGCGCTGGTGAGGCTGCAATCGGGTCCTGCGGCGCTGGTGAGGCTGCGATCGAATCCTGCAGCGCTGGTGAGGCTGCGATCGGGTCCTGCGGGCGCTGGTGAGGCTGCAATCGGGTCCTGCGGGCGCTGGTGAGGCTGCGAACGGGTCCTGTGGCGCTGGTGAGGCTGCGATCGGGTCCTGCGGCGCTGGTGAGGCTGCGATCGGGTCCTGCGGCGCTGGTGAGGCTGCGATCGGGTCCTGCGGGCGCTGGTGAGGCTGCGATCGGGTCCTGCGGCGCTGGTGAGGCTGCGATCGGGTCCTGCGGGCGCTGGTGAGGCTGCGATCGGTCCTGCGGGCGCTGGTGAGGCTGCGATCGGGTCCTGCGGGCGCGATCATGGAGCTTCGGACCGAGTCACGCGCGACCCACGGCTGGGCACTTAAAGGCGGTCCTTAAGTGGTTAATGAACATCCCATTTTTACTTTCTAGAGTCACTGCAGTAAAACATTTTGTGACGGCGGGGGGAGGGGGAGGGGGAGGGGGAGCGCTTCCTATCCTGTGAGGTGTGGGAGATGAGCATGCGCGTTGACCTCATGCAAACCTTCTTGTGCACAGAATCTCCTGCCGATATTTTATAACTCTTCAGCCTTTTGAAATGACAGGAAGACCTATATTGTGTCACTCTCTTGTTTCCTCGCAGCCCCCTCCCCCCCCAGCACTGCGGCGGGGTTAGCGCCTCCGCCAGTAATCATAAAAGAGCCGCTCCCCTCCGTTTTCCCCGCTCCTCCGCCGCCTTACATTTCCTTGGTGACCCTCTAATTCAGCACATGGAGGGAACCTTCGAGGCTCACCATTACCGCTGATTCTGTGTCATCCGGGGGGGGGGGGGAGCTCTGGGCTTCCCGTATGGAATTAGAGCTGCGAGTGGCCCATTCCGAGGGATCTCTGCGGAGAGGAAGCAGAATCCTTGTTTTCTCCCCCTCCCCCCTTGAAGTCGGGAGATTTGAGGTTAATTGGATCTTCATCGGGTCGAGAGGTTTGAAGACGTCCTTTTGCATTAAACAGCGATTATTGTCGGCGAGGTCGCGCGGGGGGGTCACGGCGACATTGAAGCGCCGGGCGTCTGGGAATGTTGTCTCCCAGCGAGTTCCTTTCCTCGTGTTTCACGCGGCTTCGAAGGCCGGAGGTCAACGTGCGTCACTTATGGCGCATGCATGGCGTGAAGAATGAGCAATACGCGTGATGAAGACATTACCGCGAGCGCTAGTGCCGCCGTGTACCGCGCCCCTCAATGACTGGATACTACGGATTCCCTCTACACTGCGGGGGCCAAACTCAATGTCATGGGGGGGCCGTATCAGTGTTATGATTGCCCCTCAAAAGGGCCGGTTGTATCTGTGAAATAAGATTAAAAAAAATAGTTGTAAAAAAAAGGGGGAGTGGCCCTGGGGACCTCTGGGCCTTTTAATAAAAACAAAAAAATATATAAAAAAAGGGGGGGTTGCCATACGGGGCCCCTTACATGTGTACTGCCTGTACCCCCCTGATCATGGCCCTGAATAGACCCTCCAGCAGACAGCAACATTAGACCCCTCCCTCAACAGTAGATACCTCAATGGTTGACCCCCCCTGCAACAGAAGACCAATTCTGGCAGCAACAATAGACCCCCCCTGAAGAAATAGATCCCCCTCCAGCTACAATGAACTCCCAACAGCCAGCATCAATAGGCCCTCCAGTGGTCAGCTACATTAGACCCCTCCCTCAAAAGTAGATACCTCCCAGCAACGGTTGACCCCCCTGCAACAGAAGACCCACCCGGGCAACAATAGATCCCTCTCCAGCAACAATAGACCTCCCCACCAACAATAGACCCCCATGAAAAAATAGATCCCCTCCAGCTACAACTGATTCCTCACGAGCCAGCATCAATAGACCTTCCAGCAGCAAGCAACAAAGACCCCTCCCTCAACAGTACATCCCTTTCAGCAATGACTGACCCCCCAGCAACATAAGACCCACCCCAGCAACAATAGATCCACACAAGCAAAAAGGACTCCCCAGCAGCAATCAACCCCCTTCCTTCGCAAAAATAGATCCCCTCCAGCAACAATGAACTCCCAACAGCCAGCATCAATAGACCCTTTAGTGGTCGGCAACATTAGACCCTCCCTCAAAATTAGATACCTCCCAGTAACGGTTGACCCCCACTGCAACATCAGACGCACCCTGGCAACAATAGATTCCTCTCCAGCAACAATAGACCTCCCCAGCAACAATAGACCCCCCACCCCTGAAAAAACAGATCCCCTTGAGCAACAATAGATTCCTCAGTAGCCAGCATCAATAGACCCTCCAGCAGCCAGCAACATTAGACTCCCTCCCTCCCAGCAATGACTGACCACCCCCCCCCCCCCAGCAACATAACACCCACCCCAGCAACAATAGATCCAGGTGAGCAAATTGTTGAGGAAAAAAAGGATGGACAGCTGCACTCCAAAAAAAGTTAGGTTGTCTTTTAATATAAAAAATGGAAAAATGCACTACAAAAACCAGCAGAAAACGGGAATAGCAGCCTACGCGTTTCACACTACAAATCAGTGCTTCATGGCTGATCCAGATGATCAGCAGCAATAGACCCCCTTTCTTTGCAAAAAAATAGATCCCCTCCAGCAACAATAGATTCCCCAGCAGCCAGAATTAAAAGACCCTCCACCACACCCCGGCACCTCTTGCCACTACATACAGTCAGTGCTGGAGGTGATGGAACTGCACCCCCCCGCGTTCCCGCTGAAAAAACAGCCCCGTCTATAAGTATCCTCAGATGTAAAAAAAAACAATCCCCAAAGTTTCTCTGTAAATAAGGCCCCTTAATTGAAGCATGGCGGGACTCATTAGCAGCTTTTGTAACGACAACGTCTGATGAAGATATTTGTGATAAACAAAGGCTTGTTAGCAGCTTAACAGTCTAATTCCCCCCCCCCTGGAAGAGAACAATTGTATTGTTATGGAAATGAGACGGGAACGCGGGATGAAATAGACGCTCTGTTCTTGTTTTCTAATCCACATCGTTTTTTTTTCCTGCCGCTGTACTTTCTGCTGATTTCCCCCAAGCTGAGTGACTGGGGAGCGAGAGGAGCGGCGAGGAGCGGCGCTCCGGTTATTGGAAAGAGGCTTGGAGTGGTTAAGTCGCAGCTTTGCCGGCACGCTCCCCGTTCACGGATAAATTGGAAAACAATTATGGGACCTGTTGTCGAATTACATGTCTGATTTCATTTTTTCCAGTGGAAGTTCATTAGTTGCCGCAGAAAAACCACAACATCCATCGTCCTTCGTTCATCAGATGGGCAGCAATGCACAGTTCTTAACCCCCTCCATACCGCGCCGATTGCGGCACTTCTCTCCTACATGCAAAAATCATAATTTTTTTGCTAGAAAATTATTCAGAACCCCCAAACATTATATATGGTTTTTTTTAACAGACACCCTAGGGAATAAAATGGAGGTCATTGCAACTTTTTATCTCGCACAGTATTTGCGCAATCATTTTTCAAATGCTTTTTTTGGGGGGAAATAAACGTTTCATGAATTAAAAAATAACAAAACAGTAAAGTTAGCCCAATTTATTTTGTATAATATGAAAGATGATGTTACGCCGAGTTAATAGATACCAAACACGTCACGCTTTTAAATTGGGTACACTAATGGAATGGCGCCAATCTCCATAGGCGTTGCTTATTTTTTTTTTTTTTTACAGGTTACCAGTTTAGAGTTACAGAGGCGGTCTATGGATAGAATAGTTGCTGGTGCTCTAACGCACGCGGCGATACCTCACATGTGGGGTTTGAACGGCGTTTACATATGCGGGCGGGTCTTGCGTGTGTGTTCGCTTCTGAACGCGACCTACTGGGGATAGGGGTGTTTAACCACTTCCCCACCGAGCCACAGTAAAATGACGTCGGTGGGGACCTTTCGTCCTTCAGACTGGATGTCATATGACATCCTTGCTTTTTCCGGCCGCTAGGGGGCGTGCCGCATTTTTTTGGGACCCGGTGCGCTGACCACCGGGGCACCCGCGATTGCCCACAATCACGGCAGAAGCATGGATCTGTGTGTGTAATGACCCTGTCAGCAGTGAGGAGACTGATGTGTGTCCCCAGTACAGAGGAACACACATCAATCTCCTCCCCTCTTGTGAGTCCCCCTCCCCCTAACAGTTAGAACACACTTTAGGGAACATATTTAACCCCTTCAGCGGCCCCCTAGTGTTAACCCCTTCCCTGCCAGTCAGATTTACACAGTAATCAGTGCAGCTTTATAGCACAAATCGCTGTGTAAATGTGAATGGTCCCCCAAAAATGTGTCAAAAGTGTCCGATGTGCGCGCCGCAATGTCACGGTCACAATAAAAAAAATCGCTGATCGCCGCCATTACTAGTAAAAAATTAAAATAAAAAATAAATGCAATAAGTCTATTTCCTACTTCGTAGACGCTAGAACTTTTGCGCAAACCGATAAAATAAGCTTATTGCGATTTGTTACCAGAAATATGTAGAAGAATACGTATCGGTCTAAACTGAGGGAAAAAAAAGGAAAAAATAAATAAAAATTATGATATTTATTAAATCAAAATGTAAAAAATGTTGTGTTTTTTTCCCAAAAATTACGCTTTTTGTTTATAGCGCAAAAAATAAAAACCGCAGAGGTGATCAAATACCACCAAAAGATTTGTGAGAAAAAAAGGATGTAAATTTTGTTTGGGAGCCACGTCGCAGGACCGCGCAATTGTCATTCAAAGCGCTGAAAACTAAAAATTGGTCTGGGCAGGAAAGGGGTGAAAATGCCCGGTATGGAAGTGGTTAAAAACTACTGCAATAGGAAACAGATACAAAAAATCTGTAGCATTTCCAGTGAAGGATCTTAGAGATTTTCAGTAGAGAACATCTTAAGCTCCTGATTTTGGATTTTTAGGGTTCCCTGTAAATCCCCTCCTGGCTGGCTCGCCAATCTGTCTTGGAAATGTTACAGATAGGCAACTCCTATCCTCATATTAATCAGGGGCTAACTACTGCATTACAGAACAGTCACAAAAAGATACACTCAGCATCTTTTCACCCCCCAAAAATAATCTGCATAAAGTTCCACTTGGCATGGGACCGGAACCAGGATGTACCCGAGGTCGGCATAACATACAGATGTACACATACACATAAGTTCTGTAACATTTCAATTGACAGATCTAGAGCTCTTTAGTAGTGTTGAGTAGAATATGCCATATTCGATTTCGCGATATATCTCGAATATATAGTCGAATATTCGAGATATATTCGTTAAATGCGAATATTCGCGATATTTTTTGGAAATGAAATGATTGCGAAATTTCGCTATTGCGAATGCGAATGCGAATTGCGAATGCGAATGAAATTTCGAGAAATGCGGAAGGAGCACTCTGATTGGCTCAGAATATTTGTGATATTTTATAATACAAAATAATTGCGAAATTTCGAGAAATGCGGAATGGAGCACTCTGATTGGCTCAGAATATTCGTGATATATTACAATACAAAATAATTGCGAATATTCGGCAAATGCGGAAGGAGCACTCTGATTGGCTCAGAATATTCTTGATATTTTATCGTAATTTCGCAAAAATGCGAATGAGAAATTGATTGCGGAATTTCGACAGTAAAACTCTGAAATCGAATATATGTGTTATTTTAGCTAAAAACAATATTGCGAATTTCTCGAAAATAATCGCGCGATATCGCTATTGCCGAATAATCGCATTGCGATTTTTCGGCAATATAAAATGATCGCTGCAGCTACTCGGCCCAAGGTCTCTAATCATACCAGCAATGCTTTTAGACGTCGATGGGGATCTCTAGGATGTGATCTGTTCTAAAAAAAAATTGAAAAAATACGAATATTCGAAATAGCGAATATTCACCGCAAAATTCGGAATATATCGCGAATACTCGAATATGCCATATTCGAGCCGAATATTCGCAATACGAATATTCGTGAGCAACACTACTCTTTAGTAGAGTTTGTCTTAAGCGCCCTGTAAATCCCCTCCTGGCTGGCTCGCCAAACTGTCTTGTACATTTTATAGATAGGCAACACTTAACCTTATATTGATCAGTGGTTCCAATTTAATAATTACTGCAGTAGGGAACAGACACAAAAAAACTAACATTTCCAGTGAAGGATCTCAGAGATCTTTAGTAGAGAACATCTTAAGCTCCTGATTTTGGATTCTCAGGGTTCCCTGTAAGTCCCCTCCTGGCTGGCTTGCCAATCTGTCTTGGAAACTTATAGATAGGCAACTCCTATCCTGATATTGATCAGTGGTTACAAATTCATAATAACTACTGCAGTTGGGAACAGATGCAAAAAAATCTGTAACATTTCCAGTGAAAGATCTTAGAGATCGTTAGTAGAGAACATCTTAAGCTCCTGATATTGGATTCTCAGGGTTCCCTGTAAATCCTCTCCTGGCTGGCTCGCCAATCTGTCTTGGTAATGTAATAGATTGGCAACTTCTATCCTTATATTAATCAGTGGTTCCAAATAAATAATAACTACTGCATTACGGAACAGACACAAAAAGAAACACTCAGCATCTTTTCACCCCCTCAATAAAATGTATTGTGCTACCCTTTCCCTTTGCAGCCCTAGGCCTGTATGCCCGTTCTAATAATCTGCATAAATTTCCACTTGGCATGGGACCGGAACCAGGATGTACCTGAGGCTGGCATAACATACAGATGTACATATACAGATACATTCTGTAATATTTCTATTGAGAGATCTAGAGCTCTTTAGAAGAGTTTGTTTTAAACGCCCTGTATATTTCCTCCTGGCTGGCTCGCCAAACTGTCTTGTAAATGTTATATATCGGCAACTCCTATCCTCATATTAATTAGTGGTTCTAAATAAATAATAACTACTGCAGTAGGGAACAGACACAAAAAATCTGTAAAATTTCCAGCAAAGGATCTTAGAGATCTTAAGTAGAGAACATCTTAAGCTCCTGATTTTGGATTCTCAGGGTTCCCTGTAAATCCCCTCCTGGCTGGCTCGCCAATCTGTCTTGGAAATTTATAGATGGGCAACTCCTATCCTTATATTGATCAGTGGTTCCAAATGAATAATAACTACTGCATTACGGAACAGACACAAAAAGATATACTCAGAATCTTTTCACCCCCCAAAAAATGTCTTGTGCTGCTTTTCCTTTCTAATAATCTGCATAAAGTTCCACTTGGCATGGGACTGGAACCAGGACGTACCCGAGGCCGGCATAATATACAGGTATACACATACATATAACATCTGTAACATTTCCAGTGGAGGATCTAGAGCTCTTTAGTAGAGAACATCTTACGCACTTGATTTTGGATTCTCAGGGTTCCCTGTAAATCCCCTCCTGGCTGGCTCACCAAAATGTGTTACTACTACAGTAGGGAACAGACACAAAAAGATACACTCAGCATCTTACCATATCATTAATCTGTGTATTAAGGGGGTTGTAAAGGCTCATGTTTTTTTTCACCTTAATGCATCCTATGCCTACCCTTTCCACACTGTATTTTCATTTGAGTCCATCTGATCATCCCCCACAGATAACTACCCTTTGTTCCACTTGACCCTCCCTTCTAGATTGTAAGCTCTAACGAGCAGGGCCCTCTGATCCCTCCTGTATTGAATTGTATTGTGACTGTACTGTCTTCCCTGATGTAAAGCGCTGCGCAAACTGTTGGCGCCATATAAATCCTGTATACTAATAACAATAATAATATTATGCATTAAGGTGAAAAAACATCCGATGTCCACCGACCCCTCAGCCCCCAGTTTTACTTACTTGAGCCCTAAAAAAAGCCCTGCGTTGCGAACGTGCTCTTCCTTTGCTTGGGCTTCTTGGCTCTTTATTGGATAAATTGAGCTAATGGGGGATGGGGCTGAGTCCTGTACTAGGTGGCTATGGACGTTGAATAGAGGACTTGGAAGTACGCCCGCAAGGTAACCCCCTTGGGAGAGCGCTTCCCAGAGGGGGTTATCTGAGGTGGGGAGGAGCCAAGACAGCCGCCAAGGGCCCCCCAGAAAACTCTGTTTGGGCCACACTGTGCAAAACGAACTGCACATTGGAGGTAAGTATGACATGTTTGTTATTTTTTTTTTTAAATATTCAAACCTATAGTATCACTTTAAGTGCAATTGAATTTTTTTTATAAGCATGATGGTATCATACATTAATATTATGATTGTAGGACGC
The DNA here is from genome assembly GCA_029574335.1 of Rana kukunoris. Taxonomy (NCBI): domain Eukaryota; kingdom Metazoa; phylum Chordata; class Amphibia; order Anura; family Ranidae; genus Rana; species Rana kukunoris. The sequence continues at coordinate 813,776 of CM056051.1, read as the reverse complement.
ACATCGGCGGCCTATTTTCTTATCTTATCAAGGTCTTAGGAATGTAAGTAGGTGGCAGAAGAGTTAGTATAATGCCAAGGACGTTGGCTGCAAAGGACAAAGGCCCAGATTCACAGAGCAATTACGCCTGTGTAACTGGTGTTAGACAGGAGTAATTTCAAATTTCGCGCGCCGCATCACTAGTTTGAATCCTCAAACCATGATACGGCGGCTTCGGGCTTCGATCCGAGAGGCTTACGTCTTCGCAAGCCTTCGGATCTACTCTGCGATATTTTTGCGGCCGCTGGGAGGAGTTTGCGTCGTTTTCATGCGTCGGGATATGCAAATTAGTTTTTACGGCGATCCACGAAGGTACGAGTGTCCCTCGCAATCGCCTACGTCATTTTTTGGCTACGTAATGTTAGAGGAGCTTTTTGCTGGTCTAACAGTGCGTAACCCATGTAAAGTATGGCCGTCGTTCCCGCGTCGATTTGAATTTTTTTTTTTTTTTTTTTAACGTAACTCGTTCGGGAATAGGAATGTACGTAAACGACGCTACTACGACGTAATGACGTGATTTCGCGCAATGCACGGCGGGAAATTTGCGAACGGAGCATGCGCAGTTCGATCGCCGCGGGAACGCGCCTATTTTAAATGCTTCACGCCCCCTACTCGCGCAGATGGATTGCGACGGGAGAAATACACTACGCCGCCGTCGTTTACTGGACAAAATCTACCTGGATTCCACGTAGAGCCAGGTAAAAAACGGCGGCGTAGTGTATTTCTGATACGCTACGAGAATCTAATTCTCTCTGAATCTGGGCCAAAGTATATAAAATTAAATACATGTATATGCAGAGTTTAAAATTTCTTCCTCAACTCAAAATCTTCCTTTTAGAATTTATTTAGAAGTGGCCGAAACTTGTCACTGAATCAGACAGCGGCTTTAGCTCTGAGCTACGTTTTACTAGAAATCATAATTTCTGTAAATAAGGAGCTATCCGAAGAAAACATATAAATATTAATTCACCCACGAGCGCCGGGAGAGCAGTACCCAGGAGAGCGGGGAAGTATTCTGAACGGTGGCTATAATTCTCCCGCTCCCCCCCCCCCCCCCCAGCTCTAAGGAGCCGGCACAGACGTGTCTATCCAACCAGCAGAACTCCACAGATACAATTTACTTCTATGGCTTCTATGAACATTCGGGTCCGGAGCGGAGGCGGCTTTTTAGCTGCAATCAGAAATCAAATCCGCCATGCTCTCAGATTAAAGGAGACGCCCGTTCCGCACTTGGACTTCTATATTCTAATATTGCTAAACAGTTTTGGGGCGGCAGACATAGATTTGGAGGTATCAGCGGGGGCGGGTGCACCCGTTACATAGGGCGGTGGCCCCGTCATTATCAAAACCAGGAAATTTCAGTAACTTCTACTGCAACATCATCTAAGCGATCTCATATTATAATCCGGATGAGATGATTGGACGGTGAATTGTGTTCAATGGGAATAAATAGAATTTGCATCTCTTTTAAATATATAAATCTGGCAAATCATCTAAAAGGTTTTATATATTTATGTCTCTCTAGAGGAGTGACTTTTCAGTATCCTCGTCTGTTCCATTTTCCAGCGTCATCTCCTTTCCCCTCTACAAAGCCCTTGGCAAGCAGCCAATCAGAGGCCTCCAGCACTTTAGTCAATCTGTTTCTTGGCTCTGTCTTAAAGGGCCGGTGCACATAGTCCACAACATTTCAGCAACACGTCCCATGCTGGCCACCAGACCCCGGTGTTCTGTGACTTCACTGGTGTTTCCTTCCAGTGTGATCTCTGTGTATCCAGTGTTCCCAGTGTCATCCTTGATGCTTCCCAGTTTAATTTCTGCATGCACAGTGTTCCCAGTGTCACCTCCCAATGCCTTCCAGTGTTACCTCTATGTGTCCAGTGTTCCCAGTGTAATTTCCCAATGCCTTCCAGTATTATCTTTGTGCTTCCAGTGTTCCCAGTGTCATCCCAGATGCTTTCCAGTTTACTCTCTGCATACCCAGTGTTCCCAGTGTCATTTCCCAACGCCTTCCAGTGTGACCCTTATGTGTCCACTGTCCAGTGTTCCCAGTGTCACCTCCCAATGCCTTCCAGTGTGATCCCTATGTGTCCAGTGTTCCCAGTGCCATCTCCCAATGCCTTCCAGTATTATATCTGTGCTTCCAGTGTTCCCAGTGTCACCTCCCAATGCCTTCCAGTGTGATCCCTATGTGTCCAGTGTTCCCAGTGCCATCTCCCAATGCCTTTCAGTATTATATCTGTGCTTCCAGTGTTCCCAGTGTCATCCCAGGTGCTTTCCAGTATTATCTCTGCAATCCCAGTGTTCCCAGTGTCACCTCCAAATACCTTCTATTGTGATCTCTGTTCTTCCAATGTTCCCAGTGTCATATACCAATGCCTGCCAGTATGATCTCTGTGTATCCAGTGTTCTATACACTTATGGCAGACGTTTCCCCGTCACATGGGGCGTGGCCCCTTTAAATAAAAAAAAAAAAATCTGCTGTTCCTGCAGGAGAGAGTTGACTCCGTGGAAGGCGCTCTCAGCGCCCCGTTCTTCTAAATCGTCTTATTAATGTAATGAAAATGTGTGGGAGAATCCTTCCCTCCCCTCAATTATCCGCTCCGGCTACGAAATTCCCTACAGGAACCTTTACACATCGCTCCGGCTGCGCAGACGGCCTATTATAATGAGAATATATTAAAATCTATAAAAAGGAGCCGAGAAAATCAAAACGCGGCGCGCCGGTTCTTCATTCGCCGTTCTCCTCCGCCACGCAGACTTCATCTATTCACTGGGTAAATGATCGTTCCTTTAATCCTCCGCCGTTATGTCACACTTTTCATTTCTACACATCACAAGTGGCGGGAAATCTGCGCTCTGCTAGAACATCGCTGGGAATTATTTGCGAGTAATTACTAAAAAAATAAAAACAATATTACTTTTTTTATTCCCGGAGACGAGGATTGGGAACATTTCTGTGGCGCAAAATAGTCGGAATTTGGGGTTTGTCCTACTTTTCCCACGCCTGGATTTATTAACCTGCAATATTATTATTATTATTATTATTATTATTATTATACAGGATTAACCTGCAATATTATTATTATTATAATTATTATTATTCAAGATTTATTAGTTTGCAATATTATTATTATTATTATTATTATTATTATTATTATACAGGATTAACCTGCAATATTATTATTATTATTATTATTATTATTATTATTATTATAATTATTATTATTCAGGATTTATTAGTTTGCAATATTATTATTATTATTATTATTATTATTATTATTATTATACAGGATTAACCTGCAATATTATTATTATTATTATTATTATAATACAGGATTTATTAACTTGCAATATTATTATTATTATTATTATTATTATTATTATTATTATAATACAGGATGTATTAAACTGCAATATTATTATTATAATTATTATTATTCAGGATTTATTAGCTTGCAATATTATTATTATATCTATTATTATACAGGATTTATTAACCTGCAATATTATTATTATTATTATTATACAGGGTTTATTAATCTGCAATATTATTATTATTATTATACAGGATTTTTTAACCTGCAATATTATTATTAACATTAGTATTATTATACATGATTTATTAATCCGCAATATTATTATTAATGTTATTATTATTATTACAATACAGGATTTATATAACGCTGACAGTTTACGTAGCACTTTATAGCATGAGAAGTGGCACAATGCATGGGTGCTGCCCCCCTATAACATCTCCGCCGCCCTACCTATCCATGCGCCCAGCCTCTTTCAGGACACCAGGCACATTTATTCCTACGGTGGGGGTGGTGGGGGGGGGGGTGTTTTTTGAAGCACCTGTTTAGAGGCTCTTATAGGCTTCAAAATGGGTTGGGCTGGAGTCACAGAGAGTGCGCCCTGATCCCACCCAATTGTGTGACCATAGCAAATAAATTTTTGCTGTTTTCACACTACAGTGCCTCCACGCCAATCAGGAGGCAGGTCAGCGAGATCTGTTTCCTGATTGGCCAAAGCGCCCGGTGATCGTATTGGATGCCTAGTGCTGTGGAAGAGGAGACACGCTGGAGACAAACCCACCACTGCCTGGAGGATACAGCAGGAGAGGAGTGGAGGACACGGCCCGCCACATAGTAAGTGCCGGACCTCCAGGGGGGGGGGGTTAGGGGTGCTGGCTGACAGTGCCACGAGCCTCATGGAGGAGCTGGAGGAGGAGGGGGGAACAGGCCCTCCTAGACATTTGCCGAACACTAAGGGTATCATAAACCATCGCAGAGCACTAAGGCCCTCCTAGACATTCATTGAGCTCTAAGGGTCTTCTAGACATTCTCCGAGCTCTAAGGCCCTCCTAGACATTCATTGAGCTCTAAGGGTCTTCTAGACATTCATTGAGCTCTAAGGGTCTCCTAGACATTCTCCGAGCTCTAAGGCCCTCCTAGACATTCTCCGAGCTCTAAGGCCCTCCTAGACATTCGCAGAGCACTAAGGCCCTCCTAGACATTCACTTAGCTCTAAGGCCCTCCTAGACATTCGCCAAGCACTAAGGCCCTCCTAGACATTCTCCGAGCTCTAAGGGTCTTCTAGACATTCATTGAGCTCTAAGGGTCTCCTAGACATTCTCCGAGCTCTAAGGTCCTCCTAGACATTCACTGAGCTCTAAGGCCCTCCTAGACATTTGCCATGCACTAAGGCCCTCCTAGACATTCACTGAGCTCTAAGGCCCTCCTAGACATTCACTGAGCTCTAAGGCCCTCCTAGACATTCACTGAGCTCTAAGGCCCTCCTAGACATTCGCCAAGCACTAAGGCCCTTCTAGACATTCACTGAGCTCTAAGGCCCTCCTAGACATTCGCCATGCACTAAGGCCCTCCTACACATTCATTGAGCACTAAGGCCCCCCTAGACATTCACCGAGCTCTAAGGCCCCCCTAGACATTCGCTAAGCACTAAGGCCCTCCTAGACATTCGCCAAGCACTAAGGCCCTCCTAGACATTCGCCAAGCACTGAGGCCCTCCTAGACATTCACCGAGCTCTAAGGCCCTCCTAGACATTCGCCAAGCACTAAGGCCCTCCTAGACATTCATTGAGCACTAAGGCCCTCCTAGACATTCACCAAGCACTAAGGCCCTCCTAGACATTCGCCATGCACTAAGGCCCTCCTAGACATTCATTGAGCACTAAGGCCCTCCTAGACATTCGCCAAGCACTAAGGCCCTCCTAGACATTCGCCAAACACTAAGGCCCCCCTAGACATTCACCGAGCTCTAAAGCCCTCCTAGATACAGTATTTGCCAAGCACTAAGACCCTAGACCCCCCTCTATCATTGACCAAGCACTAAGGTCTCCTTAGACATTCAATTTAAGTGAGAAACTTCCAGGCCATAGCTGTTGAGTCAGCTCTCTGTCCCCTCCCCCCCATGCTCCTCTGTCATCCCCCCTGCTCCTCTGGTCCTCCCCTGCTTTGTTTCCCCCAGGTGAGCGCTGCAGGGAGGGAGAGGAGGTGAGCGCTGCGGGAAGGGAGAGACAGAGGAGTGGAGGGGGCGGCGGCCCACTGTCACTGAAGCTGGCCCACTGAGCCATCGGACCATCGGGAAACTCCCTGTAGTCCCAATGGCCAGTCCATTCCTGGTTCTCAATGACACAAACACCGGTACAGGGGACAGTGAGGTCACACAATGGGTGGCTTTAGTCTTTAGATTTCTTATGACATATAAATAGACCCATTTGTGATCAAGTGACCCCTCCCCCCCCCCCGAGGGCACCACCCCTGTGCATGTAATGTCTAATGTTGGTTTCATCCTGTCAGACTCCGTAGAGGAGGGGGGAGGGGGGGACGCGTTCCACATTCTGTTATTTTTTTTCGTTGTTGTTTTGATGAGTCATTATATTTCCAGGCTTAGCGGTTATGCTAATTAAGCGAAAGCGTGCAATTAAATAGACAGATTGCATTTAAGGCTCCGGAATCTCGCTGGCGCCTTTCTGTTTTGTAATTTAAATTTGCTTGATAAAAAGTCCTCTCTTTTTTTTTTTCTTCTTCTTCTCCCATTTTACAAATCCCTCCCCCAAGCGATTTTAGTAGCAGAAAAATCCTTGCGCTCTCCAGCAGCGGCCGCGTCGCCATTAGACGGAGATAAAGATTCCAACATTTTTTTTTTTTGACGTTACATTTTTTATGAATATCGCTGAAAATTCTTCAAAGCATTTGACCGGAGTCCTTTCCCAGCCAGAGAAAAAAGTCGGCCTATTTATTTCAAATTCTCCTTAGAGGACCTCGGAGAATGTCTAGGAGGGCCTTAGAGCTTGGAGAATGTCTAGGAGGGCCTTAGAGATCGGAGAATGTCTAGGAGGTCCTTAGAGCTCGGAGAATGTCTAGGAGGTCCTTAAAGTTCGGAGAATGTCTAGGAGGGTCTTAGGGCTCGGAAAATGTCTAGGAGGGCCTTAGAGATCGGAGAATGTCTAGGAGGGCCTTAGAGATCGGAGAATGTCTAGGAGGGCCTTAGAGATCGGAGAATGTCTAGGAGGTCCTTAGAGCTCGGAGAATGTCTAGGAGGGCCTTAGAGCTCGGAAAATGTCTAGGAGGGCCTTAGAGCTCGGAGAATGTCTAGGAGGGCCTTAGAGATCAGAGAATGTCTAGGAGGTCCTTAGAGCTCGGAAAATGTCTAGGAGGGCCTTAAAGTTCGGAGAATGTCTAGGAGGGTCTTAGGGCTCGGAGAATGTCAAGGAGGGCCTTAGACCTCGGAGAATGTCTAGGAGGGCCTTAGAGCTCGGAGAATGTCTAGGAGGTCCTTAAAGTTCGGAGAATGTCTAGGAGGGTCTTAGGGCTCGGAGAATGTCAAGGAGGGCCTTAGACCTCGGAGAATGTCTAGGAGGGCCTTAGAGCTCGGAGAATGTCTAGGAGGTCCTTAAAGTTCGGAGAATGTCTAGGAGGGTCTTAGGGCTCGGAGAATGTCAAGGAGGGCCTTAGACCTCGGAGAATGTCTAGGAGGGCCTTAGAGCTCGGAGAATGTCTAGGAGGTCCTTAAAGTTCGGAGAATGTCTAGGAGGGTCTTAGGGCTCGGAGAATGTCAAGGAGGGCCTTAGAGCTCGGAGAATGTCTAGGAGGGCCTTAGAGCTCGGAGAATGTCTAGGAGGGCCTTAGAGCTTGGAAAATGTCTAGGGGGACCTTAAAGTTCGAAGAATGTCTAGGAGGGCCTTATGCCGCGTACACACGATCACTTTTTGTGATGAAAAAAAACTAAGTTTTCAAATACTTCATTTAAAATGATTGTGTGTGGGCAAAACGTTGTTTTATGTCTTCAAAATTTCATTTTTTGTGTCATAAAAAGTGATGGTGTGTGGGCAAAACGATGTTGAAAACAACGTTTTTAAACCTGCGCATGCTCAGAAGCAAGTTATGAGACGGAGCTTCAATGGAACAGAGTGCCGTCGAACGTGGTGTACGTCACCGCGCTTTGCTAGAGCTTTGTAGAAAAACGATGGTGTGTACGCAACGTCGTTTTGGAAAATGAAGTTTGAAAAGCGTTGTTTTGTTTCGTCACATAAAACGTTGTTTTTTTTCATCACAAAAAGTGATCGTATGTACGCGGCATTAGAGCTCGGAGAATGTCTAGGAGGACCTTAGAGCTCGGAGAATGCCATAGAGGCGGGATCTGACTCTCACCCCACCAGGGCTTAGTCATAGAGGCGGGATCTGACTCTCACCTTCCCCAGGGCTTAGTCATAGAGGCGGGATCTGACTCTCACCCCCCACCAGGGCTTAGTCATTGAGGCGGGATCTGACTCTCACCTTCCCCAGGGCTTAGTCATAGAGGCGGGATCTGACTCTTACCTTCCCCAGGGCTTAGTCATAGAGGTGGGATCTGACTCTCACCCCACCAGGGCTTAGTCATGGAGGTGGGATCTGACTCTCACCCCACCAGGGCTTAGTCATAGAGGCGAGAAGAGAGGAGGGGCAGCCAGGGAGCAACGCGAGTGTCGTGACAGGAGAGAGAACATATTACACACGCTTCCTGCGCTACTCTGCATGCTGGCTGGTAAACAATGTGCACCATAATGTGCCCTGATGTGCTGTGTGCCCTGTGTCCTGATGTGCCCTGTGCCTCTGTGTCCTGATGTGCCCTGTGCCCTGATGTGCCCTGTGCCCCGTGTCCTGATATGCCCTGTGTCCTGATGTGCCCCATGTCCTGATGTACCATGTGCCCTGATATGCCCTGTGCCCTTATGTGCCCTGTGACCTGATGTGCTATGTGCCCCGTGTCCTGATGTGCCCCTTGCCCTGATGTGTTTTTCCCCCTGTGTCCTGATGCGCTGTGTGCCCCGTGTCCTGATGTGCCCTGATGTGCCCTGTGTCCTAATGTGCCCTGTGCCCCATGTCCTGATGTGCCCCGTGTCCTGATGTGCCCTGATGTGCCCTGTGTCCTAATGTGCCCTGTGCCCCATGTCCTGATGTGCCCCGTGCCCTGATGTGCCCTGTGCCTTGATGTGCCCTGTGTCCCGTGCCCTGATGTGCTGTGCCCTGTACCCTGATGTGCCCTGTGTCCCGTGCCCTGATGTGCTGTGCCCTGTACCCTGATGTGTTGTGTCCTGATATGCCCCGTGCCCTGATGTGCTGTGCCCTGTACCCTGATGTGCTGTGCCCTGATGTGGCCTGTGCCCAGTGCCCTGATGTGCTGTGCCCTGTACCCTGATGTGCTGTGCCCTGATGTGCCCTGTGCCCTGATGTGGTGTGCCCTGTACCCTAATGTGCTGTGCCCTGATGTGCTGAGCTCTGTAAAGTGGCCTGATGTGGACTGTACCCTGATGTGTTGTGCCCTGGGCCGGCCTGGATGGAGTCTGGACGTAAAATGCGGCCCACCGGGCATTTCCCCGGTATGCCCTCTGGCCAGTCCGGGCCTGGATCGAGCAGATACAACAAAACCCTTTCCATGCTGTAGGGAGTCGATCCGAGGAGCCACATGTTCGGGGTTTTCATAGACTTTCTACCTAGAGAAGACATTGGGAGTTGAGGCCGCGCGGGTCTTCTCGAGGGGCCCTCCATTACTCCCGGCACACACAAGTATGATTGGACGGAGATCTTTGATGTGTATCTGGAAGCTCGGCGCACGCAAACATCCAGAATGATAAGTAACGATGGGAGCTTCTGTCTAATTTCCCGGGCTCATCATTGTGACTTTGTAGATGAAAGGCGATGCGGAGCGACCAGGTAATGGAAGAATCACCGCCGCTGCATATTCATCTTCTACGAGCGCAGCCGGTCTCTCGTATCCGACGCGTTTCACGTGATCAAATCTGCTTCACGTATACGTGATTTTTAATATACGCCGTATAACCCTCGGCGGACCCCGCAAGAGTCAAGCGCGGCGGCTTTTCTGACGCGTCGTGATGAATCCTTTCCGTGCGATCGCAACATTTTCCTTTGATTTTTATTTAATATGCAGCATTAGAATTTTATTTATTTTTTTAAACGCACAAACGCGGCTGATATTTTGATTTTCATCGTCACCGATGTGTAACTAATAGGAGTTTTCTAATTTAAAAAGATTAATAAATAAAAATGAAAGAAGGAATAGAAAAAAGTTCATGAGTTTTACAAGAACAGGAAAAAACGCGGAGCGATCCGATCCGATCCTCAGATAAGAGCTAAAAAAAATGAATGAAATCCTCGGAGCGCAACATGCAGCCGCTACAATGTTTAACCCCCTCCCTACCGGGGCTTTAATACCCGCCTCCATACCGCGCCAATTCCGGCACTTCTCTCCTACATGTACAAATCATCATTCTTTTGCTAGAAAATTACTCAGAACCCCCAAACATTATATATGTTTTTTTTTTAGCAGACACCCTAGGGAATAAAATGGCGGTCATTGCAACTTTTTATCTCGCACGGTATTTGCGCAACAATTTTTCAAACGCTTTTTTTTGGGGGGAAAAACGGTTTCATGAATTCAAAAATAACAAAACAGTAAAGTTAGCCCGATTTTTTTGTAAAATATGAAAGATGAAGTTACGCCGAGTACATAGATGCCTAACACGTCACGCTTAAAATTTGCGCACACTCACGGAATGGCGCCAAACTTTGGTACTTAAAAATCTCCATAGGCGACGCTTTGAAAAAATTTACCAGTTTAGGGTTACAGAGGAGGTCTAGAGCTAGAATTATTGCTCTCTCTCTAACGCACGCAGCGACACCTCACATGTGTGGTTTGAACGACGTTTACATACGTGGGCGGGACTTACGTGTGCGTTCGCTTCTGAGCGCGAGCTACCGGTGACAGGGGCGTTTAAAAAAAAAAATGTATTTATTTTTTATTTTACTTATTTATTTATTTTTTTACATTTTTTTCTATCGCTTTGATCCTATTACAAGGAATGTAAACATCCCTTGTAATAGGAATGTGTGTGACAGGTCCTCTTTATGGAGCGAGGCGGGGTCAATAAGACCTCCCCCTCCCCCCACATCTTTCCTCCAGGCTTACAAGCATGAGATCTTGAAAAAAAATTCACCGATCTCATGCTTACTAGCCGCAATCGCGGCTTTGTTTACTTTTGGGAACCCGGGCGTGACGTCATCACATCACGCCCGGGCCTCCGACGATCATAGAGATGACTGGTGACCATCTGGTCACCAGTCATTTCTATGCTTTTTATCCGGCGCTGGCCGATTCATCCTCCGGGCCCCCGATGGCACGGGAGAGCCCCGAGAAGCACCGGATAGCGGCGGGAGGAGGGATGGAGGGATGTCCCCTCCCGCTGCCTATAAGAACAATCAAGCGGCGGAACCGCCTCTATGATCGTTCTTATGGTGCGCAGGATCGGCGCTGGAACACAATGATATCTGAATGGTGCCTCTAGGTGCCCCATCATTCAGATATCATAGCACTAAGCCCAGGACGTCATATGACTATAGGCTGGTATTGAAGTGGTTAACGCCTTCCCTACCGTAGGGTGTCATATGATGTTCTGGATTTTAGGGGGGGGGATATCTGAATGATGGGGCAGCTACTGGCATCATGATGGCACGGGAGAGCCCGGAAGAAGCCCCGGATGGAGGTACCCCCCCTCCTGCCTCCATCCGGTGCTTCTCCATTGGGGGCCCGGAGAACGAATCGGCCGGCTTCGGATGGGCACCATAGAGATTTCCAGTGACCAGATGGTCGCCAGTCATCTCTATGCTGGAGGTCCTGGCACGACGTTGTGACGTCAGACCCGGGTTACTCGAAAGTAAACAAAGCAACAATCGCGGCTGTCAGCATGAGATCGGTGATTTTTTTTTTCCACCGATCTCCGATCTCGTGCTTTCCAGCCTGGAGGAGAGATGTGGGGGGAAGGGGAGGTCTTATTGACCCCGCCTCTTTCTATATAAAGAGGACCTGTCACTAACAATTCCTATTACAGTACAAGGGATGTTTACATTAATTATAATAGGAATAAAAGTGATCAAAAAAAAAATAAAAAAAATAAAATAAAGTGTAAAAATAAAATAAATCAAGTAAAATTAAAATTAAATAAAAAAATGTAAACGCCCCTGTCCCCGGCAGCTCGCGCTCAGAAGCGAATACACACCTAAGTCCCACCCACATATGTAAACGTCATTTAAACCACACATGTGAGGTGACGCCGCGTGCGCTAGAGCGTGTGCAACAATTCTCGCACTAGACCTCCTCTGTAACTCTAAACTGGTAACCTGTAAAAAAAAAAAAAAAAGAAACCATCGCAAATGGAGATTTTTAAGTACCGAAGTTTGGCGCCATTCCATGAGTGTGCGCAATTATAAAGCGTGACGTGTCGGGTATCTATTTACTCGGCGTGACTTCCTCCATTACATTATACAAAGAAAATTGGGCCAACTTTACTGTTTGGTTATTCTTTAATTCATGAAAGTGTTTTTTCCCCCAAAAAAGGCGTTTGAAAAATTATTGCGCAAACACTGTGCGAGATAAAAAGTTGCAATGACCGCCATTTTATTCCCTAGGGGGTCTGATAAATATATATATATATAGAATGTTTGGGGGTTCTGAGTGATTTTCTAGCAAAAAATGATGATTTTTACATGAAGGAGAGAAGTGCCAGAATAGGCGCGGTATGGGAGGGGTTACATAACTTTCAGAGCGCACTTTGCTGGGGAGTAAAAGGGAGTGGTCTTGTCACACACAATCATTTCCTGGATACGCATCGAACGACAGCAGGGCCGCTGAACTGACCGATAAAAACATCTGCATTTCCTCTACCACTCGTTACCCACCTTTGGCTTGATGCCTACCTGCTATATCTGCTGCTCTATAGTGCTGCCTATCAGTGTCTATCAGTGCTGCTAATCGGTGCCACCTATCAGGGTCCATCAGTGCCCAACAGTGTGGCCTATCAGTTATGCCAATCAGTGCCAATCATTGCTGCCCAACAGTGCCACCAATTAGTGCCCATCAGTGCCCATTAAGGCTGCCAATCAGGGTTCATCAGTGCCCAACAGTGTGGCCTATCACTGCTGCTAATCAGTGCTGCCTATAAGTGACAATCTTTGCTACCTATCAGTGCCCACCAGTGTTGCCAATCAGTGCCACCTATCAGTGCCAATCAGGGCCCAACAGTGTACCCTATCAGTGCTGCCAATCTGTGCTGCCTATCAGTGCCAATAAGTACTGCCTATCAGTGCCAATCAGTGGCATTCATTGCTGCCAATCAGTGCCACCTATCAGTGCCAATCAAAGCCCAACAGTGTAGCCTATAAGTGCTGCCTATGCCTATGCCTATGCCAATCAGTGCCGCCTATCAGTGCCAATCTATGTTACCTATCAGTGCCCACCAGTGTTGCCAATCAGTGCCACCTATCAGTGCCAATCAGGTCCCAACAGTGTACCCTATCAGTGCTGCCAATCTGTGCTGCCTATCAGTTCCAATAAGTACTGCCTATGAGTGCCAATCGGTGGCATTCATTGCTGCCTAACAGTGCCACCAATCAGTGCCCACCACTGCCCATGAAGGCTATGTATCAGCGCCACCAATTCAGTGCACATCAGTGCGGCCTATCACTGCTGCCAATCAGTGCCCATCAGTGCTGCCTATCAGTGCTGCCAATCAGTGCCACCTATCAGTGCCAATCAAAGCCCAACAGTGTAGCCTATAAGTGCTGCCTATGCCTATGCCAATCAGTGAAGCCTATCAGTGGCAATCATTGCTGCCTAACAGTGCCACCAATCAGTGCCCATCAGTGCTGCCAATCAGTGCTAAGAATATGTGCTGCCTGTCAGTGGACATCAGTGCTGCCAATCAGTGCCAATCAGTGCTAACAATATGTGCTGCCTGTCAGTGGACATCAGTGCTGCCAATCAGTGCCAATCAGTGCTAAGAATATGTGATGCCTGTCAGTGGACATCAGTGCTGCCAATCAGTGCCAATCAGTGCTAACAATATGTGCTGCCTGTCAGTGGACATCAGTGCTGCCCATGTGTATGAATTTATTTGGGGGGAAGTTATATTTCCCATTGAACCCGCCACCTCTATAAAATCTCATAATAAAACAATCGATAACATTGTATTTCTAAAGGATGGTTGTGCCATAAATCAGATAAATGGGGTGAAGGGGGCACCTGGCAGACCCGGGCCGCTGGTTCCGGTATTTTTACCACTGGGGGGAGGGGGGGGGGGGGGGGATTGCAGGAAATCCTTCTCCTTGTAATAGACTTCTCTATACTTCTCCCTTCCCCCGGATGGAATCGGGTGATGGGAGTCGGATTGGTAAAGACTCGGATAACATGCTATTAATTACAGAACACCGGGGCACGTCATGGTGTTAATTAGAGCGCGCCTCGCGCCTAGAAGAGCCACCGTCCTGCCAGCCCAGTGCTGAGGAGTAATTATTTCTCCTCAAGATTCTCTTTTTTTTCCTTCATTTGATGAGTCCGACTTCCACATCTCGTTATAACGGGTCTCTGGTGATGAAAGTCATTTAGCATAAATTAATTCTGCGGAATGGCTCTTTATACCTGCACTACAGCCCCGCCGCCGCCGCAAAAACGCCGGTGGAAACCAAAATCTTGACAAAATTGCTTTCATCTTCCTGGAACGAGATGAAGTGAGAGGGTGAGAGGCTTTGATGACAATGGCGCTCTAATTATTATCTTTGTTTATATACTTTATAAGAGCCGAAATCTGTTCCCGCCGCGCCTTCGCAAATAACAGCCCCCGCCTCCTTCGCCGGCTCTTATACCCGCCACTTCACTTCTAATCAGCTGGATTGCCGCGCAGGTCGTGTTTTTTATATCGAGTACAATGTGTGAGTTGTTGTTATTGTATCTCTTCTATATAGAGAGCCATGGGCGGGCCTTCATAGAGAGCCATGGGCGGACCTTCATAGAGAGCCATGGGCGGTCCTTCAGAGAGAGTCATGGGCGGTCCTTCAGAGAGAGCCATGTGCAGTCCTTCATAGAGAGCCATGGGAGGACCTCCATAGAGAGCCATGGGTGGACCTTCATAGAGAGCCATGGGAGGACCTCCATAGAGAGCCATGGGCGGACCTTCATAGAGAGCCATGGGCGGACCTTCATAGAGAGCCATGGGAAGACCTTCATAGAGAGCCATGGGCGGGCTTTCATAGAGAGCCATGGGCGGACCTTCATAGAGAGCCATGGGAGGACCTTCATAGAGAGCCATGGGCGGACCTTCATAGAGAGCCATGGGAGGACCTTCATAGAGAGCCATGGGCGGACCTTCATAGAGAGCCATGGGCGGTCCTTCAGAGAGAGCCATGGGTAGACCTTCATAGAGAGCCATGGGCGGACCTTCATAGAGAGCCATGGGAGGACCTTCATAGAGAGCCATGGGAGGACCTTCATAGAGAGCCATGGGCGGTCCTTCAGAGAGAGCCATGGGTAGACCTTCATAGAGAGCCATGGGCGGACCTTCATAGAGAGCCATGGGAGGACCTTCATAGAGAGCCATGGGAAGACCTTCATAGAGAGCCATGGGCGGTCCTTCAGAGAGAGCCATGGGTAGACCTTCATAGAGAGCCATGGGCGGACCTTCATAGAGAGCCATGGGAGGACCTTCATAGAGAGCAATGGGCGGACCTTCATAGAGAGCCATGGGCGGACCTTCATAGAGAGCCATGGGCGGACCTTCATAGAGAGCCATGGGCGGACCTTCATAGAGAGCCATGGGCGGACCTTCATAGAGAGCCAAGGACGGACCTTCATAGAGAGCCATGGGCGGACCTTCATAGAGAGCAATGGGCTGACCTTCATAGAGAGCCATGGGTGGACCTTCATAGAGAGCCAAGGGCAGACCTTCATAGAGAGCCATGGGCGGACCTTCATAGAGAGCCATGGGCGGACCTTCATAGAGAGCCATGGGCGGACCTTCATAGAGAGCAATGGGCTGACCTTCATAGAGAGCCATGGGCGGACCTTCATAGAGAGCCATGGGTAGACCTTCATAGAGAGCCATGGGCGGACCTTCATAGAGAGCCATGGGCGGACCTTCATAGAGAGCCAAGGACGGACCTTCATAGAGAGCCATGGGAGGACCTTCATAGAGAGCCATGGGTGGACCTTAATAGATGTTGCCATCCTAAATGACCACTACACTACCTCCGCCCCCTACACCCTCTCCACCCTCTACACCCCCTCTGCCCCCTACACTACCTCCGCCCCTTACACTACCTCCGCCCCCTACACCACCTCTGCCCCCTACACTACCTCCGCCCCCGCCGCCCCCTACACTACCTCCGCCCCCTACACCACCTCTGCCCCTACACTACCTCCGCCCCTTCCAGTACCTCCCTTTCAGTACCTAATTTGTTCCGGAAACATGCATGTAATTGGGGATGAGCCGAAACGCACCCCCGTTCGGTTTGCACCAGAACCTGCGAACAGACCAAATGTTTGTGTGAACTTTAGATCCCTGTAAAAGTTTATTGGACTCGAACATTTGAAATCTGAAGTGCTAATTTTAAAGGCTAATATGCAAGTTATTGTCCTAAAAAGTTTTTGGGGACCCGGGTCCTGCCCCAGGGGAGTGTATGGGGACCCAAGTCCTGTCCCAGGGGAGTGTTTGGGGACCCGGGTCCTGCCCCAGGGGAGTGTTTGGGGACCCGGGTCCTGCCGCAGGGGGAGTGTTTGGGGACCCGGGTCCTGCCCCAGGGGACTGTTTTGGGGACCCGGGTCCTGCTCCAAGTGAGTGTTTGGGGACCCGGGTCCTGCTCCAGGGGAGTGTTTGGGGACCGGGTCCTGCTCCAGGGGAGTGTTTGGGGACCAGGGTTCTGCTCCAAGTGAGTGTTTGGGGACCAGGGTTCTGCTCCAAGTGAGTGTTTGGGGACCCGGGTCCTGCTCCAGGGGAGTGTTTGGGGACCCGGGTCCTGCTCCAGGGGAGTGTTTGGGGACCCGGGTCCTGCCCCAGGGGAGTGTTTGTGGACCCGGGTCCTGCCCCAGGGGAGTGTTTGGGGACCCGGGTCCTGCTCCAGGGGAGTGTTTGGGGACCCGGGTCCTGCCCCAGGGGAGTGTTTGGGGACCCGGGTCCTGCCCCAGGGGAGTGTTTGGGGACCCGGGTCCTGCCCCAGGGGAGTGTTTGGGGACCCGGGTCCTCCCCCAGTTGAGTGTTTGGGGACCCGGGTCCTGCCGCAGGGGGAGTGTTTGGGGACCCGGGTCCTGCCCCAGGGGACTGTTTTGGGGACCCGGGTCCTGCTCCAAGTGAGTGTTTGGGGACCCGGGTCCTGCTCCAGGGGAGTGTTTGGGGACCTGGGTCCTGCTCCAAGTGAGTGTTTGGGGACCCGGGTCCTGCCCCAGGGGAGTGTTTGGGGACCCGGGTCCTGCCGCAGGGGGAGTGTTTGGGGACCCGGGTCCTGCCCCAGGGGACTGTTTTGGGGACCCGGGTCCTGCCCCAGGGGAGTGTTTGGGGACCCGGGTCCTGCCCTAGGGGAGTGTTTGGGGACCCGGGTCCTGCCCCAGGGGAGTGTTTGGGGACCCGGGTCCTGCCCCAGGGGAGTGTTTGGGGACCCGGGTCCTGCCGCAGGGGGAGTGTTTGGGGACCCTCCCTGCCCCAGGGGACTGTTTTGGGGACCCGGGTCCTGCTCCAAGTGAGTGTTTGGGGACCCGGGTCCTGCTCCAGGGGAGTGTTTGGGGACCTGGGTCCTGCTCCAGGGGAGTGTTTGGGGACCTGGGTCCTGCTCCAAGATAGTGTTTGGGGACCCGGGTCCTGCTCCAGGGGAGTGTTTGGGGACCTGGGTCCTGCTCCAGGGGAGTGTTTGGGGACCTGGGTCCTGCTCCAAGATAGTGTTTGGGGACCCGGGTCCTGCTCCAGGGGAGTGTTTGGGGACCTGGGTCCTGCTCCAGGGGAGTGTTTGGGGACCCGGGTCCTGCTCCAGGGGAGTGTTTGGGGACCTGGGTCCTGCTCCAGGGGAGTGTTTGGGGACCTGGGTCCTGCTCCAGGGGAGTGTTTGGGGACCCGGGTCCTGCTCCAGGGGAGTGTTTGGGGACCTGGGTCCTGCTCCAGGGGAGTGTTTGGGGACCTGGGTCCTGCATCAATGCAAAAAAAAATATATATTTTTTGGGAGCAGTGATTTTAACCACTTCCCGACCGCCGCATGTAGATTTATGTCGGCAGAAGGGAACGTTAAGGCAGAAGCACGTATATATACGTGCCTGCCTTTGCGCAGGTCGGGGGTCCAATCGGGACCCCCGCCGCGCTACATGCGACGGTCAGAAACCTGCAGGGAGCCATCCGGGACGAAGGCGCGGCTATTTGTTTCTAGCCACCCCCTCGCGATCATCCCCGGAGCTGAAGAACGGGGAGAGCCGTATGTAAACACGGCTTCCCCGTGCTTCACTGTGGCTGCATCGATCGAGTGATCCCTTTTATAGGGGGGACTCGATCGATGACGTCAGACCTACAGCCACACCCCCCTACAGTTGTAAACACACACAGGGAACACACAAATCCTACAGCGCCCCCTGTGGTTAACTCCCAAACTGCAACTGTCATTTTCACAATTTAAATGCATTTTTTTGCTGTGAAAATTGTCCCAAAAATGTGTCAAAATTGTCCAATGTGTCCGCCATAATGTCGCAGTCACGAAAAAAATCGCTGATCGCCGCCATTAGTAGTAAAAAAAAAAAAAAATAATAAAAATGCAATAAAACTATCCCCTATTTTGTAAACGCTATAAATTTTGTGCAAACTAATCGATAAACACTTATTGCGATTTTTTTTTACCAAAAATAGGTAGAAGAACACGTATCGGCCTAAACTGAGGAAAAAAAAATTATATATATTTTTGAGGGATATTTATTATAGCAAAAAGTAACAAATATTGAATTTTTTTCAAAATTGTCAAAATTGACGCTGTATTTTTGTTTATAGCGCAACAAATAAAAACCGCAGAGGTGATCAAATACCACCAAAAGAAATCTCTATTTGTGGGGAAAAAAGGACGCCAATTTTGTTTCGGAGCCACGTCGCACGACCGCGCAATTGTCTGTTAAAGCGACGCAGTGCCGAATTGTAAAAACGCCTTTGGGCATTTAGCAGCATATTGCTCCGGGGCTTAAGTGGTATGCCTGTAAAGTAGCGCTTGTTTCCCGTGCTTAGAACTGTCCCTGCACAAAATGTCATTTCTAAAGGAAAAAAAGTTATTTAAAATTACTCGCGGCTATAATGAATTGTCGGCTCCCGGGAATACAGAGAAAAGTCATTCATTAAAAAAAAAAAGACGTGGGGTTCCCCCTAAATATCCACACCAGACCCTTTATCTGAGCACACAACCTGGCCCGCCGCAGAGAAGAGAGAGGGACGAGAGAGCGCCCCCCCCCCCCCGGCAACATGCCCTCAACATGGGGAGAATATAATTCACGAAAGTGTTTTATTTTCTGAAAAATAAAACGCCTTTGAAAAACTGCTGCCCAAGTACCACGTGGCATAAAAATTTTCAACGACCGCCATTTTATTCCCTAGGGTCTCTGCTAAAAAATATTGTAGCCACAAATCTCAGCTGCCATGATGTTTGGGCAACACTAAGAAATCTCGTATCCCGGGGGGGGGGGGGGGAGACAACTTCTCTCTAAACAATGTTACTCTTTAGAAGATTTCTTGTGCCGATGATACAAAGTAACGAGAACAATGAAATTGCGGCACATTGGAGGAATTTTCAGGATTTTCATCTCCATCAATCATTCCGGAAAACACAAGAAGAACCTCATCTGGGCTTTTTTCTCCCGCGCTCGGCGGGCCGCCGCTTTACAGCAACGTAAAATAAAACCGCTTGTACTCGAATGACTGCGAATCAATACGGAGAAATACGACACAGCGAGCCGAGGGGTAAAAAAGGGTCAATACCACTTTAAATATTCATATAAAAATATGAAAGGGAATATATCAGGAGAGACGAATCCCGGGAAGAATCGTACAGATCGGGGGAGGGGTCCGGGTCAGACGGGCGGCGGCTCGGGAACACAAAGAAACAATTCTTGGACACAATTCTTTATTTCCGGCATTTTCTGCCGAGGTCCAAGGAGCCGCAGAAGCCAACACGTGTGTCTGAGAGAATTTATTATTATTTTGTGTCAACTCCAGTCTTCCTAAAGTCCAACTCCAGGCATGATAAGCTGACCGGGGGCCTCGGGTGATACACAGAGATGAAACAAATCCTCCTACAGAAGTTGTACCTGTTTATCTGCAGCCCTCTCTCCTCTACATCTGTTCAAAGTCCTGAATTTGCACAGCATTTCTCCGCTCCAGCAGGCTAGGGGGGAGGGGGTCTGATGTCACACACTGTACAGCATAGAGCAGGGAGCTGAGTGTAATTTGACACCTGAGTGGGGGGGAATGGACGTACCCCTTCTACACAGTCTCACAGGGAAACATGCACAGCTGAGGCTGTCTGTCGCCTGCTATACTGGAGGGGGCAGGCTGTCTCCTGGGATTATTGCTGGATGGGCAAGTTGCCTCATGGGATTAATGCTAGATGGGCACACTAATTCTGAGATTATTGCTGTACGGAGCAGGCTGTCTCCTGGGATTATTGCTGGATGGGCAGTCTGTCTCCTGGGATTATTGCTGGACAGAAAAGCTGTCTCCTGGGATTATTAATGAAAGGGCAGTCTGTCTCCTGGGATTATTGCTGGATGGGGAAAGCTGTCTCCTGGGATTATTGCTGGATGGGGAAAGCTGTCTCCTGGGATTATTGCTGGATGGGCAAGCTGTCTTCTGGGATTATTAATGGAGGGGGGCAGGCTGTCTCCTGGGATTATTGCTGGACAGGCAAACTGTCTTCTGGGATTATTAATAGAGGGGGGCAGGCTAACTCCTGAGATTATTGCTGGATTAGCCAGGCTGTCTCCTGGAATTATTGCTGGATGGGGAGGCCATTTCCTGGAATTATTGCTGGTGGGGGCAGGCTGTCTCCTGGGATTTTTTGCTGGGTGGGGCAGGCCAACTCCTGGGATTAATGCTAGAGGCGGGAAGGTCATCTCCTGGGATTATTGCTGGATAGGGAGGCCGTCTCCTGGTATTATTGATGGAGGGGTGCTGGCTGTCTCTTGAAATTATTGCTGGATGGGCCAGGCTCTCTCCTGGAATTATTGCTGGATGGGGGAGGCCATTTTCTGGAATTATTGCTGGTGGGGGCAGGCCATCTCCTGGGATTTTTTTCTGGGTGGGGCAGGCCAACTCCTGGGATTAATGCTAGAGGGGGGAAGGCCATCTCCTGGGGTTATTGCTGGAGGGGGACAGCTGGTCCGTCTCCATTTGTGTGCTCTATAGAGGAGAACGGGACTGGGTCCGTGTCGGCTCTGCATAGAGGAGCAGACACAGACCTGTCACCGTCCTGTTCAGCGGGGATCAGGTGAGACACCCCCCTCCCATTCTGCTTAACAGAGACGCCCATGTGAAAGGGGCCTAAATGTATTCTCAAATTTGAGAGTGCATTTAGGCCCCTTTCACACGGGCGTCTCCGTAAATGAGAAGCTCACAGTGTGCAGTGAAACCCGAGGAAGCCATTTCAGTCCAGGAGAGAGTACAACCGTGCAAGACTGAAGGGAAGGCCGGAGTTCATTTGTAAAGTTTTATCACCCGGCAGCTCCTTCAGCTGGCAGCGGACCTCTATAGCCCACGGCCATTTATTGCTCTCTTTTATTGCACAGCTAAGTGCTTCCTGCGATCCAGATGCACTTCCTATTGATTTCACACACGCCAGGCGAGAAGGGGAGAGATCCTCTATTGGTTTAATAATAATGATGACAATTAAACAAATGACAGGCCGCCTGTAAAGGACATTTCAGCGAGGAGCCGGCGCGTTGGGTTCAGCGGTGGCGAGTATTATGGGCTGGCAGACACCTTTCTGGTAGACACAAATCACTCCTCAATATCACAAACAGGAACCTAAAGAGCTTCTATTTGTAGACTTTTATTGCTCTTCAAAGAAAGTTCCATCGACGGCTCTAAAATCATTGCAGCAACGGCGGCTACCAGAAAACGCGGCTCCGTTATTACACCACGGACAATGTAAAGGCAGAGAACAATGGAACGCAGGTCTCCGTACTTCTCTATCGACAAATACATTTCCCCCGTGAGCTGTAACATGAAAAGATAGAGGAGTCGTATATAATACCGGGAAAACAGCGTCCATCGTACAACGAGCCTACCATCTATAAACCAAGAAAACACCGTCCAACGTACAACGAGCCTACCATCTATAAACCAAGAAAACACCGGGAAAACATCAACCAAAGAGTCCACCGTCTATAAACCAAGAAAACACCGTCCAACGTACAACGAGCCTACCATCTATACACCAAGAAAACACCGTCCAACGTACAACGAGCCTACCATCTATACACCAAGAAAACACCGTCCAACGTACAACGAGCCTACCGTCTATAAACCAAGAAAACACCGTCCAACGTACAACGAGTCCACCATCTATAAACCAAGAAAACACCGTCCAACGTACAGCGAGCCTACCATCTATACACCAAGAAAACACCGTCCAACGTACAACGAGCCTACCATCTATACACCAAGAAAACACCGTCCAACGTACAACGAGCCTACCATCTATAAACCAAGAAAACACCGTCCAACGTACAACGAGCCTACCGTCTATAAACCAAGAAAACACCGTCCAACGTACAACGAGTCCACCATCTATAAACCAAGAAAACACCGTCCAACGTACAACGAGCCTACCATCTATACACCAAGAAAACACCGTCCAACGTACAACGAGCCTACCATCTATAAACCAAGAAAACACCGTCCAACGTACAACGAGCCTACCGTCTATAAACCAAGAAAACACCGTCCAACGTACAACGAGCCTACCGTCTATAAACCAAGAAAACACCGTACAACGTACAACGAGCCTACCGTCTATAAACCAAGAAAACACCGTCCAACGTACAACGAGTCCACCATCTATAAACCAAGAAAACACCGTCCAACGTACAACGAGCCTACCATCTATACACCAAGAAAACACCGTCCAACGTACAACGAGCCTACCATCTATAAACCAAGAAAACACCGTCCAACGTACAACGAGCCTACCATCTATACACCAAGAAAACACCGTCCAACGTACAACGAGCCTACCATCTATAAACCAAGAAAACACCGTCCAACGTACAACGAGCCTACCATCTATACACCAAGAAAACACCGTCCAACGTACAACGAGCCTACCGTCTATAAATGTAGAAAACACCGTCCATCTTATAACAAGCCTACCATCTGTAAATAGAAAAAACACCGTCCACCGTACAAAGGGTCCACCATCTATAAACCAAGAAAACACCGTACAACGAGCCTACCGTCTATAAACGTAGAAAACACCGTCCACCGTACAACAAGTCCACCATCTATAAATGGATAAAACACCGTCCACCGTACAAAGAGTCCACCATCTAGAAACATAGAAATCACTGTCCACCGTACAAAGAGTCCATGGAGGTCTCTGTGTGTGTGCCAGGTGGGCAGGACTGGTGCAGAGGGTCAATTTGGGAGGAGTGGGACTGCTTGCCGTGCTGTGTTTTGTAGTGCTTTTTATCCTTTTTACACCAATAAAGGCCACCTTTTTAGGTTTATTTTGGTGTGCGGCTGTCAATGAATTCTTTTCATTGATTTTTTGCCTTGTGCATTGCCAGCACCTACGGTCTTTGAGGAGGACATTGATTGCTTATTGCATCTGCCTGGAGCGGCGGTCTCTTTTTCTTTTTTTATTCATTCATGGGCGCTGGTGAGGCTGCATTTGATGGGCGCTGGTGAGGCTGCATTTCATGGGCACTGGTGAGGCTAATTTTGATGGGCGCTGGTGAGGCTGCATTTGATGGGCGCTGGTGAGGATGCATTTCATGGGCACTGGTGAGGCTGCATTTGATGGGCGCTGGTGAGGATGCATTTCATGGGCGCTGGTGAGGATGCATTTCATGGGCACTGGTGAAGCTGAATTTGATGGGCGCTGGTGAGGCAGCATTTGATGGGCGCTGGTGAGGATGCATTTCATGGGCACTGGTGAGGCTGCATTTGATGGGTGCTGGTGAGGATGCATTTCATGGGCACTGGTGAGGATGCATTTCATGGGCACTGGTGAAGCTGAATTTGATGGGCGCTGGTGAGGCTGCATTTGATGGGCGCTGGTGAGGATGCATTTCATGGGCACTGGTGAGGATGCATTTCATGGGCACTGGTGAGGTTGCATTTGATGCACGCTGGTGAGGCTGCATTTGATGGGCACTGGTGAGGCTGCATTTGATGGGTGCTGGTGAGGCTGCATTGATCGGCACTGGTGAGGCTGCATTTGAATTTGATGGGCGCTGCATTAAAAGGGTGGGGTATACATGGGCAGGACAAAGGGGGTGGAGTCAGGGTGGAGCTAAGGGGTTATGGCAAAATGGGGTTTCACCTAGGGTGTCACCAGCCCTGGTTATCATCCCCTAATAAAAAAAAACAAGCCAAAGACTGTTTTCTGAGTTGAATTGAATGAAGGAAAATGCTTTGTGACTGGCTGTGCAGCAGTGGGGGACCCGGCACATCAGCAACTCCCTACAGAGGTCGCGCTGCACACATATTTATGGTGCAGAAGCCAGGCAAACATTTAGTAGACAAGTTGTGGATAAATGGTAGACGGCTCTGCCTGGCGTTCCTCCATAGCAAAGAAAACACAATGTTCTCCTGTCTCCTGGGAGACTGCGGCTTTTCCCAGACTTCGCCAGATCCGGAGCGGTGGGGTTCTCTCATAAGGAGCTCCCCACCTACGTCAGGCCTGTTGTGGCCTCTGGACGTCTTTGCTGGATCCGGAGCGGTGGGGTTCTCTCTCATAAGGAGCTCCCCACCTACGTCAGGCCTGTTGTGGCCTCTGGACGTCTTTGCTGGATCCGGAGCGGTGGGGTTCTCTCTCATACGGAGCTCCCCACCCACGTCAGGCCTGTTGTGGCCTCTGGACGTCTTTGCCGGATCTGGAGCGGTGGGGTTCTCTCTCATACGGAGCTCCCCACCCACGTCAGGCCTGTTGTGGCCTCTGGATGTCTTTGCCGGATCCGGAGCGGTGGGGTTCTCTCTCATACGGAGCTCCCCACCCACGTCAGGCCTGTTGTGGCCTCTGGACGTCTTTGCTGGATCCGGAGCGGTGGGGTTCTCTCTCATACGGAGCTCCCCACCCACGTCAGGCCTGTTGTGGCCTCTGGATGTCTTTGCCGGATCCGGAGCGGTGGGGTTCTCTCTCATACGGAGCTCCCCACCCACGTCAGGCCTGTTGTGGCCTCTGGACGTCTTTGCCGGATCTGGAGCGGTGGGGTTCTCTCTGATACGGAGCTCCCCACCCACGTCAGGCCTGTTGTGGCCTCTGGACGTCTTTGCCGGATCTGGAGCGGTGGGGTTCTCTCTCATACGGAGCTCCCCACCCACGTCAGGCCTGTTGTGGCCTCTGGACGTCTTTGCCGGATCCGGAGCGGTGGGGTTCTCTCTCATACGGAGCTCCCCACCCACGTCAGGCCTGTTGTGGCCTCTGGATGTCTTTGCCGGATCCGGAGCGGTGGGGTTCTCTCTCATATGGAGCTCCCCACCCACGTCAGGCCTGTTGTGGCCTCTGGATGTCTTTGCCGGATCCGGAGCGGTGGGGTTCTCTCTCATACGGAGCTCCCCACCCATGTCAGGCCTGTTGTGGCCTCTGGATGTCTTTGCCGGATCCGGAGCGGTGGGGTTCTCTCTCATACGGAGCTCCCCACCCACGTCAGGCCTGTTGTGGCCTCTGGATGTCTTTGCCGGATCCGGAGCGGTGGGGTTCTCTCTCATACGGAGCTCCCCACCCATGTCAGGCCTGTTGTGGCCTCTGGACGTCTTTGCCGGATCCGGAGCGGTGGGGTTCTCTCTCATACGGAGCTCCCCACCCACGTCAGGCCTGTTGTGGCCTCTGGACGTCTTTGCCGGATCCGGAGCAGTGGGGTTCTCTCTCATACGGAGCTCCCCACCCACGTCAGGCCTGTTGTGGCCTCTGGACGTCTTTGCCGGATCCGGAGCGGTGGGGTTCTCTCTCATACGGAGCTCCCCACCCACGTCAGGCCTGTTGTGGCCTCTGGATGTCTTTGCCGGATCCGGAGCGGTGGGGTTCTCTCTCATACGGAGCTCCCCACCCATGTCAGGCCTGTTGTGGCCTCTGGATGTCTTTGCCGGATCCGGAGCAGTGGGGTTCTCTCTCATACGGAGCTCCCCACCCACGCCAGGCCTGTTGTGGCCTCTGGACGTCTTTGCCGGATCCGGAGCGGTGGGGTTCTCTCTCATACGGAGCTCCCCACCCACGTCAGGCCTGTTGTGGCCTCTGGACGTCTTTGCCGGATCTGGAGCGGTGGGGTTCTCTCTCATACGGAGCTCCCCACCCACGTCAGGCCTGTTGTGGCCTCTGGATGTCTTTGCCGGATCCGGAGCGGTGGGGTTCTCTCTCATACGGAGCTCCCCACCCACGTCAGGCCTGTTGTGGCCTCTGGACGTCTTTGCTGGATCCGGAGCGGTGGGGTTCTCTCTCATACGGAGCTCCCCACCCACGTCAGGCCTGTTGTGGCCTCTGGATGTCTTTGCCGGATCCGGAGCGGTGGGGTTCTCTCTCATACGGAGCTCCCCACCCACGTCAGGCCTGTTGTGGCCTCTGGACGTCTTTGCCGGATCTGGAGCGGTGGGGTTCTCTCTGATACGGAGCTCCCCACCCACGTCAGGCCTGTTGTGGCCTCTGGACGTCTTTGCCGGATCTGGAGCGGTGGGGTTCTCTCTCATACGGAGCTCCCCACCCACGTCAGGCCTGTTGTGGCCTCTGGACGTCTTTGCCGGATCCGGAGCGGTGGGGTTCTCTCTCATACGGAGCTCCCCACCCACATTAGGCCTGTTGTGGCCTCTGGATGTCTTTGCCGGATCCGGAGCGGTGGGGTTCTCTCTCATATGGAGCTCCCCACCCACGTCAGGCCTGTTGTGGCCTCTGGATGTCTTTGCCGGATCCGGAGCGGTGGGGTTCTCTCTCATACGGAGCTCCCCACCCATGTCAGGCCTGTTGTGGCCTCTGGATGTCTTTGCCGGATCCGGAGCGGTGGGGTTCTCTCTCATACGGAGCTCCCCACCCACGTCAGGCCTGTTGTGGCCTCTGGATGTCTTTGCCGGATCCGGAGCGGTGGGGTTCTCTCTCATACGGAGCTCCCCACCCATGTCAGGCCTGTTGTGGCCTCTGGACGTCTTTGCCGGATCCGGAGCGGTGGGGTTCTCTCTCATACGGAGCTCCCCACCCACGTCAGGCCTGTTGTGGCCTCTGGACGTCTTTGCCGGATCCGGAGCGGTGGGGTTCTCTCTCATACGGAGCTCCCCACCCATGTCAGGCCTGTTGTGGCCTCTGGACGTCTTTGCCGGATCCGGAGCGGTGGGGTTCTCTCTCATACGGAGCTCCCCACCCACGTCAGGCCTGTTGTGGCCTCTGGACGTCTTTGCCGGATCCGGAGCGGTGGGGTTCTCTCTCATACGGAGCTCCCCACCCACGTCAGGCCTGTTGTGGCCTCTGGATGTCTTTGCCGGATCCGGAGCGGTGGGGTTCTCTCTCATATGGAGCTCCCCACCCACGTCAGGCCTGTTGTGGCCTCTGGACGTCTTTGCCGGACCTGGAGCGGTGGGGTTCTCTCTCATACGGAGCTCCCCACCCACGTCAGGCCTGTTGTGGCCTCTGGATGTCTTTGCCGGATCCGGAGCGGTGGGGTTCTCTCTCATACGGAGCTCCCCACCCACGTCAGGCCTGTTGTGGCCTCTAAATGTCTTTGCCGGATCCGGAGCGGTGGGGTTCTCTCTCATACGGAGCTCCCCACCCACGTCAGGCCTGTTGTGGCCTCTGGACGTCTTTGCCGGATCCGGAGCGGTGGGGTTCTCTCTCATACGGAGCTCCCCACCCACGTCAGGCCTGTTGTGGCCTCTGGATGTCTTTGCCGGATCTGGAGCGGTGGGGTTCTCTCTCATACGGAGCTCCCCACCCACGTCAGGCCTGTTGTGGCCTCTGGATGTCTTTGCCGGATCCGGAGCGGTGGGGTTCTCTCTCATACGGAGCTCCCCACCCACGTCAGGCCTGTTGTGGCCTCTGGATGTCTTTGCCGGATCCGGAGCGGTGGGGTTCTCTCTCATATGGAGCTCCCCACCCACGTCAGGCCTGTTGTGGCCTCTGGACGTCTTTGCCGGACCTGGAGCGGTGGGGTTCTCTCTCATACGGAGCTCCCCACCCACGTCAGGCCTGTTGTGGCCTCTGGATGTCTTTGCCGGATCCGGAGCGGTGGGGTTCTCTCTCATACGGAGCTCCCCACCCACGTCAGGCCTGTTGTGGCCTCTAAATGTCTTTGCCGGATCCGGAGCGGTGGGGTTCTCTCTCATACGGAGCTCCCCACCCACGTCAGGCCTGTTGTGGCCTCTAGATGTCTTTGCCGGATCCGGAGCGGTGGGGTTCTCTCTCATACTGAGCTCCCCACCCACGTCAGGCCTGTTGTGGCCTCTGGATGTCTTTGCCGGATCCGGAGCGGTGGGGTTCTCTCTCATACGGAGCTCCCCACCCATGTCAGGCCTGTTGTGGCCTCTGGACGTCTTTGCCGGATCCGGAGCGGTGGGGTTCTCTCTCATACGGAGCTCCCCACCCACGTCAGGCCTGTTGTGGCCTCTGGACGTCTTTGCCGGAGTTTTCAGGAATTCTCCGGTGAGATGAACCTCAGGAGGAATCACTTCCACCCGCCCATTCCATAGATTTTCTATGACCTGCACCATATAAAGTTCACTTTTACTGTAATTACTGAGAAAACACAAGACGTCAGGGAGGGACGAGGGGGGGGCGGTACATAAAGGGGGAGGGGGGGCTGTAAAACGGAGGGGAGAAGATAAATCACTGTAGACGTCTCTCACCTCTAGGAAAGCGAAGGGACTGGACGGGAGGCCTATTTATCATATTCCTGGAGCCTGTCAGCCGCTTAACCAGAAAACACGAGAAGAGTCAATAAAGTGCGATGGATAATTCCGCCTCCGACTCGTCCGCCGATTCATTTAGTGAATGAATAAAAGACTCTTCCATGGAGGGTTCCCTTCCCTCCTGCCTTAGTTGGCTGTCTTCTAAATGACGTCTCTAAACTCAGCAATTAAATAGCTCCGCCACGCCGATGGAAGGAGATGAAAAATCCGTCCACTCATAGGGGATGGCGGAGACCTGATGGTACCAGAAGGGCAACCCTCAAAGGACCCTCAAAGAACTCTTAAAGGTCCCTCAAAGAACCCTCAAAGGACCTTCAAAGGACCCTCAAAGAGCCCTCAAAGAACCTTCAAAAGACCTTCAAAGGACTCTCAAAGGACCTTCAAAGGAGCCTCAAAAGACCTTCAAAGGACCCTCAAAGGACCTTCAAAGGAGCCTCAAAAGACCTTCAAAGGACCCTCAAAGGACCTTCAAAGGAGCCTCAAAAGACCTTCAAAGGACCCTCAAAGGACCCTCAAAGGGCCTTCAAAGGACCCTCAAAGAACCCTCAAAGGACCCTCAAAGAACCCTCAAAGGACCCTCAAAGAACTCTTAAAGGTCCCTCAAAGAACTCTCAAAGGACCTTCAAAAGAACCTTCAAAAAGACCTTCAAAGGACCCTCAAAGAACCTTCAAAGGACCCTCAAAGGACCCTTAAAGGACCCTCAAAGGACCTTCAAAGGACCCTCAAAGAACCTTCAAAAGACCCTCAAAGGACCCTTAAAGGACCCTCAAAGAACCTTCAAAGGACCCTCAAAGGACCTTCAAAGGACACTCAAAGGACCCTCAAAGAACCCTCAAAGGACCCTCAAAAAACCCTCAAAGGTCCCTCAAAGAACCCTCAAAGGTCCCTCAAAAAACCCTCAAAGGTCCCTCAAAGAACCCTCAAAGGACCTTCAAAGGACCCTCAAAGAACCTTCAAAGGACCCTCAAAGGACCTTCAAAGGACACTCAAAGGACCCTTAAAGGACCCTCAAAGAACCTTCAAAGGACCCTCAAAGGACCTTCAAAGGACCCTTAAAGGACCCTCAAAGGACCCTCAAAGAACCTTCAAAGGACCCTTATAGATCCCTCAAAGAACCTTCAAAGATCCCTCAAAGGACCCCACACTGGACTAATGCTGAGCTATGAACCTCTCTGCTGAAAGCTTGAAGATGACCTCCAGGGCCGACATCTTATTAGAGACACAGAGTAGAGCTAAAATATCCCAACGTGGTTCTAAAGGCTGAAGGTTTTTTTTTAACCCTCATTCATTCTCTGCATTAAAGTGGTTTGTACACCTCAGACATGAAATCTGAACAAAGCACATCCCCCTATAGTGTGTGCTTGTCTCAGTCCGGAGCACTGAGGACCCGTTCACACCGGAGCTCAAAAACGCTGGAGGAGAAGAAAAAAACAAACCAACGATTCTCTATGGAGACGGGTCACATCTCCACGCCGAGCCGCCCGGAGCTCAAACCAGTTCTGGAGCTTTTTTTTTTTTTTGTCGCCTCGAATCGGGAAGATTTGGGTGTTTTTGTGGCGCATTTGTATTCCCATAGAAATGAATGGAAATGCGCCATTCATACTTGTTTTGCCTGTTTTTGCCCGATTTCTACGCACATTTTTTGCCCGATTTTCTGCTCAAATAAAAAAAGTAAAAAATAAAATAGTAATAATATATGAATAAATAAATGTAAAATGAATACACAAATAACTAAAACTCATCATAAATAAGTAAAAAAATTAAAATAAAAAAAAACTGTAATATTACACTAATAAATAATAATTAACCTTAAAAAAATATGAAATACATTATTATTATGTTATTATTATTATCACTATTATGATAATAATAAAATAATAATGTATTTAATATTTTTTTTAGGTTAATTATTTATTATTAATAATAATAATAATATAATAATTTTTTTTTTTAGATTCATTATTTATTATTATTGATATTATTATAATGATTATTATTATTATGATTATTATTAATTCTAAATATAATAATAATAATAATAATAATATAACAAAAGACACCCAGACGTGAATAAAAAAAATACTATATTACCTATAATACCTATAATACATTATATATTAATATAATATATTATATATTACCCATATTAATTTTTTTTTTTTTTGGGGGGGGGGGGGTAATCTGGAATAATACATTAATAAATAATAATTAACCTGAAAAAATATGAAATATTGTTGTTATTATTTTATTATTTTATTATTATTATCATTATCATTATTATGATAATAATAAAACAATAATGTATTTAATATTTTTTTTAGGTTAATTATTTATTATTATTTTATTAATAATATTAATAATAATAATAATTATAATAATAATAATAATAATGAACCTAAAAAAAATTAAATACATTATTCTTAATAATAATAATAATAAAATAATAATCATGTATTTTTCTTTTAGATTAATTATTATTAATATTTATTATTATTATTATTATTATTATTATTATTATTACTATTATTATGATTATTAATAATCATAATAATAATGAACCTAAAAAAATATTAAATACATTATTAATAATCATAATAATAAAATAATAACAATGTATTTAATATATTTTTTTAGATTTATTATTATTATGATGATGATTATTATTATAATAATAATATAACAATAGACACCCAGACACGAATAAAAAATACATTATTAACAAAAATAATATTTATTTTGGGGAGGGGGATAGGACGGGGGGGGGGGGGGCACAGCTTTGTTAAAGGTAATGGCACACATAACACCTCGACTGCTGGGGCTGTTAAAGAGCCACAAGAGAGCCCATGCCGATCATTAGCCCTTTTATTCCCCCCTCCAATGCCCATCCTGGTGCTGAGCAAGACTAATTAAAACCAGCGGGGCGGGGGGGGGGGCGCTCCATTAGCCGTGAACTTGTTGTTGGATCCGGGAAAACGGTAAATAACCTTAACCTCTTCCCTGCTGGACAGAAGTGTAGGAGACCCCCCTCCCCCTCCCGGAGAATGGCTGAAAGGGAAATAATAAAATAAACAACATTTCAGTGTGGTCAGTGTGGTCAGTGTGGTCAGTGTGGTCAGTGTGGTCAGTGTGGTCAGTGTGATCAGTGTGGTCAGTGTGATCAGTGTGGTCAGTATGGTCAGTGTGGTCAGTGTGATCAGTGTGGTCAGTGTGGTCAGTGTGATCAGTGTGGTCAGTATGGTCAGTGTGGTCAGTGTGATCAGTGTGGTCAGTGTGGTCAGTATAGTCAGTGTGATCAGTGTGATCAGTGTGGTCAGTATGGTCAGTGTGGTCAGTGTGATCAGTGTGGTCAGTGTGGTCAGTATAGTCAGTGTGATCAGTGTGATCAGTGTGGTCAGTGTGATCAGTGTGGTCAGTATGGTCAGTGTGGTCAGTGTGATCAGTGTGGTCAGTGTGGTCAGTATAGTCAGTGTGATCAGTGTGATCAGTGTGGTCAGTATAGTCAGTGTGATCAGTGTGGTCAGTGTGGTCAGTATGGTCAGTATGGTCAGTGTGGTCAGCGTGGTCAGTGTGGTCAGTGTGATCAGTGTGGTCAGTGTGGTCAGTATGGTCAGTATGGTCAGTGTGGTCAGCGTGGTCAGTGTGGTCAGTGTGATCAGTGTGGTCAGTGTGATCAGTGTGGTCAGTGTGGTCAGTATAGTCAGTGTGATCAGTGTGATCAGTGTGGTCAGTGTGATCAGTGTGGTCAGTATGGTCAGTGTGGTCAGTGTGATCAGTGTGGTCAGTGTGGTCAGTATAGTCAGTGTGATCAGTGTGATCAGTGTGGTCAGTATAGTCAGTGTGATCAGTGTGGTCAGTGTGGTCAGTATGGTCAGTATGGTCAGTGTGGTCAGTATGGTCAGTATGGTCAGTGTGGTCAGCGTGGTCAGTGTGGTCAGTGTGATCAGTGTGGTCAGTGTGGTCAGTGTGGTCAGTATGGTCAGAATGGTTTGTATTACAAGGTGAGGGGTTCACATAAACTTTAAAGCAAATGTTTAATCACTGGGTCTCTGTGCTCCTCTATGACATGCAGGCAGATCATGGCTGGTGGGAGGGGCCGGCAGGGGGCTGTACATATCTCTCTGAAAACATCTCAGCCCCCCCCCCCCTCCAGCCTCAGTACTCTCCTCCTGAGCCCTCAGTCCGGATACAAGCAATGGATGGGGGCTCTTTACTTTTGCCTGAAAGTGATTGTACATTATAATACGACTCTATACTTCCTATCAGGGGGGTACAGGCAGGACACCTGTAAGGGGCCCGGAGGTCCCCAGGGGCCCGGATGGTGAAGATGATAAAATACGAGGCGGCGAGGCCACGCCCCCTTCCTCCGAGTCTCGCGCGTTTTCTGATCTCCAGTCACAACAACAGCGGGCGAATTTTTAATAGCTATAACGGCGCGTTTCTCATCATGTGACATCAGACGCGTCCCGCGTGGCACAACAGCCGGCGAGGATAAAAGGGGGGGGGGGATCATTAATGGGCGCGGCGGCCGCATTCCCCACGTTGGGTATTGAAGTCGGAATGACGCCGGAACCAACGCGCGTTCCTATGATGGAGGACGGAGGCGGCGCGGTCACCAGTCACCGAATGAAGTAATAATATTGATAATAAAAACGTTACATAGTAACACGCCCACTTATGCTTTGCTGCCAATCAGACTTTCCAGCGCAACAGAAAACCGGCCAATGAACGGCCAGAAGTACCGCCATAGTAGAGACCGATCAACCAGCCAGCCTCCCCTCCCCCAAGGGGTTCATTTATTAACCACTTACTGTCCAGGGAAATCTTATAATATTGTTAAAATCAAAATTACTTCGCCCCCCCCCCCCCCCAAACATTATATATTTTCTTGGAAGCAGAGGCCCTGGAGAACAAAATGGCGGCTGCAACCATTTTTTATATCACGCCATATTTGCGCAGTTATTTATCAAACCCAAATTTTCTGGGGGAAAAAATGATTTGCATTGTAAGACTCTGACATTCACAGGGCATGATGGGAATTGTAGTTCCTGAACATCTGGAGGGCCGTCATTTGAAGACCCCCTGGACTAGAGAGTGCAAAATCTGGATTCTGCAGAGAAACCTTGCCTTGTACACTGGACCAAACCATTTGGGGGGAGGGGGGATTATTCTCTGTCTCTACACAGACCACCAGCACAGCCACAAACAAATTCCCATCGTCCAACCTAACCACCTATCATCTAACCCAACCAGCCACCATCCAACCAAACCAGCCACCATCCAACCCAACCAGCCACCATCCAACCCAACCAGCAACCATCCAACCAAACCAGCCACCATCCAACCCAACCAGCAACCATCCAACCCAACCAGCCACCATCCAACCAAACCAGCCACCATCCAACCCAACCAGCCACCATCCAACCCAACCAGCCACCATCCAACCCAACCAGCCACCATCCAACCAAACCAGCCACCATCCAACCCAACCAGCCACCATCCAACCCAACCAGCAACCATCCAACCCAACCAGCCACCATCCAACCCAACCAGCCACCATCCAACCCAACCACCCACCATCCAACCAAACCAGCCACCATCCAACCCAACCAGCAACCATCCAACCCAACCAGCCACCATCCAACCAAACCAGCCACCATCCAACCCAACCAGCCACCATCCAACCCAACCAGCCACCATCCAACCCAACCAGCCACCATCCAACCCAACCAGCCACCATCCAACCAAACCAGCCACCATCCAACCCAACCACCCACCATCCAACCAAACCAGCCACCATCCAACCCAACCAGCCACCATCCAACCCAACCAGCCACCATCCAACCCAACCACCCACCATCCAACCAAACCAGCCACCATCCAACCCAACCACCCACCATCCAACCAAACCAGCCACCATCCAACCCAACCACCCACCATCCAACCAAACCAGCCACCATCCAACCCAACCACCCACCATCCAACCAAACCAGCCACCATCCAACCCAACCACCCACCATCCAACCAAACCAGCCACCATCCAACCCAACCACCCACCATCCAACCAAACCAGCCACCATCCAACCCAACCACCCACCATCCAACCAAACCAGCCACCATCCAACCCAACCACCCACCATCCAACCAAACCAGCCCCCATCCAACCCAACCAACCACCATCCAACCCAACCACCCACCATCCAACCAAACCAGCCACCATCCAACCCAACCAGCCACCATCCAACCCAACCAGCCACCATCCAACCCAACCAGCCACCATCCAACCAAACCAGCCACCATCCAACCAAACCAGCCACCATCCAACCAAACCAGCCACCATCCAACCCAACCACCCACCATCCAACCAAACCAGCCACCATCCAACCCAACCAGCAACCATCCAACCCAACCAGCCACCATCCAACCCAACCAGCCACCATCCAACCCAACCAGCCACCATCCAACCCAACCAGCCACCATCCAACCCAACCAGCCACCATCCAACCCAACCAGCCACCATCCAACCCAACCAGCCACCATCCAACCCAACCAGCCACCATCCAACCAAACCAGCCACCATCCAACCCAACCAGCCACCATCCAACCAAACCAGCCACCATCCAACCCAACCAGCCACCATCCAACCAAACCAGCCACCATCCAACCAAACCAGCCAACATCCAACCCAACCACCCACCATCCAACCAAACCAGCCACCATCCAACCAAACCAGCCACCATCCAACCCAACCACCCACCATCCAACCAAACCAGCCACCATCCAACCCAACCACCCACCATCCAACCAAACCAGCCACCATCCAACCCAACCACCCACCATCCAACCAAACCAGCCACCATCCAACCCAACCACCCACCATCCAACCAAACCAGCCCCCATCCAACCCAACCACCCACCATCCAACCCAACCACCCACCATCCAACCAAACCAGCCACCATCCAACCCAACCAGCCACCATCTAACCCAACCAGCCACCATCCAACCCAACCACCTATCATCTAACCCAACCAGCCACCATCCAACCCAACCACACACCATCCAACCAAACCAGCTATTCATCCAACCCAACCACCCACCATCCAACCCAACCAGCCACCATCCAACCCAACCACCTATCATCTAACCCAACCAGCCACCATCCAACCCAACCACACACCATCCAACCAAACCACCCACCATCCAACCCAACCACCTATCATCTAACCCAACCAGCCACCATCCAACCCAACCACACACCATCCAACCCAACCAGCCACCATCCAACCCAACCACCTATCATCTAACCCAACCAGCCACCATCCAACCTAACCACACACCATCCAACCAAACCACCCACCATTCAACCCAACCACCTATCATCTAACCCAACCAGCCGCCATCCAACCCAACCAGCCAGCATCCAACCCAACCAGCTATTCATCCAACCCAACCACCCACCATCCAACCCAACCAGCCACCATCCAACCCAACCACACACCATCCAACCAAACCAGCTATTCATCCAACTCAACCACCCACCATCCAACCCAACCAGCCACCCATCCTAACCAAACAAACACTGTCCAACCCACTCATCCAACCTAACCACCTACCATTCAACACAACCAACCACCCATCCATACAAATCAAAAAAACACCATCTAACCCAACCAGCCACCCATCCTAACCCAGACACACACCTTCCAACCCAACCAGCCACCAATCCAACCAAACCTGCACTACTTTCCTGAATAACAAAGACCCGCCGACAGCGTCGAATTTTCCGTCGTTTGCGTAAATCGTTCGCGAATAGGGCTTTGCGTAAGTTACGTTCACCTCGAAACCAATGAGTACTTGCGGCGTAATTTTGAGCATGCGCATTGGGATACGTCCACGGACAGCGCATGCGCCGTCCGGAAAAAGCGTCAATTACGTGGGGTCACGATTCATTTACATGGATCACGCCCCCTACCTGCCTATTTTGATTTAGGCGCAGTTACGCCGGCCCATTTACGCTACGCCGCCGTAACTTTGGGCGCAACTTCTTTGGGAATACGGCACCTGCCTCTCAAAGTTGCGGCGGCGTAGCGTAAATCAGATACGCTACGCCCGCACAAAGATAGGCGTCCCTACGAGAATCTGGCCTTAGGGTCCAAATAAAGGGAATTGGAAGCTGTGCTGACAGAGAACAGAACATCCCGGGGCTTGAACTCCATTTAAATAATTGCACCGGCTGATGGCTTCAAAAAGGGAGACAAATGAATGCCGAGCAGAAAATTGGAAAAAGATTTATGGTTGTAATATTCAGATTTCCAAGCAGGCGCCATCATCCCTCATTCATTACACCGACCACTTATAGAGGATAACAACCACAATGGGGCTTTTAAGGTACCAAATATGAGCCCCACTAGAGATGAGGTAGGGTTCAGGCTGAGTTCCGTTAATTGCTAAAGGATTTGTAAACATTTGATTTGTATTTTCTTTTTTTAAAACAAACATGTCATACTTACCTCCTCTGTGTAAGATTTTTTCACAGAGTGGCCCCAATCCTCTTCTTCTGGGGTCCCTCAGCGGCGCTCCTGGCTCCTAATCTTCTCGAGTGCTCCGTCAGAGAAACGCTCTCCCTCTGCGCACTTGACACAGACTACAGGACTTGGCTCCCGCGTCATTGGACAGCAGTGGGATCCAATCAGGACCCCAGACATCGGCTGGAGCGGGTGGAGCTGGAAGTCCCCTCATCTGTGATCCATCCATACCTCACATAAACCTGCAACGCTTTGCAGAATAACAAAGACCTGCAGAGTGAATCCTCTCTGTCTCCACACTGACCACCAGCACAGCCACTAAAAAATGCCCATACATCCAACCCAACCACCCACCGACCATCCAACCCAACCAGCCATACATCCAACCCAACCACCCACCCACTATCCAACCCAACCAGCCGTACATTCAACCCAACCACCCACCATCTAACCCAACCAGCCACCCACCATCCAACCCAACCACCCACTATCTAACCCAACCAGCCATACATCTAACCCAACCACCCATCCAACCCAACCAGCCGTACATCCAACCCAACCAGCCATTCATCTAACCCAACCAGCCACCCACCATCCAACCCAACCAGCTATACATCCAACCCAACCACCCACCGTCCAACCCAAACAGCCATACATCTAACCCAACCAGCCACCCACCATCCAACCCAACCACCCACCGTCCAACCCAAACAGCCATAAATCTAACCCAACCAGCCACCATTCAACCCAGGCATCCAATCCAACTACCTACTATCCAAATCAACCACCAATTATCCAACCCAACCAGCCACCCACCATCCAACCCAACCACCCACCATCCAACCCAACCAGCTGCACATCCAACCCAACCACCCACCATCCAACCCAACCAGCCATACATCTAACCCAACCACCCACCCACCATCCAACCCAACCACCCACCATCCAACCCAACCAGCCATACATCTAACCCAAACACCCACCATCCAACCCAACCAGCCATACATCTAACCCAACCACCCACCATCCAACCCAACCAGCCATACATCTAACCCAAGCAGCCACCATCCAACCCAACCAGCCATACATCCAACCCAAGCACCCACCATCCAACCCAACCAGCCATACATCCAACCCAAGCACCCACCATCCAACCCAACCAGCCATACATCTAACCCAACCACCCACCCACCATCCAACCCAACCAGCCATACATCTAACCCAAGCACCCACCATCCAACCCAACCAGCCATACATCCAACCCAACCACCCACCCACCATCCAACCCAACCAGCCATACATCTAACCCAAGCAGCCACCATCCAACCCAACCAGCCATACATCCAACCCAAGCACCCACCATCCAACCCAACCAGCCATACATCTAACCCAACCAGCCACCATCCAACCCAACCAGCCATACATCTAACCCAACCACCCACCCACCATTCTAACCCAACCAGCCGTACATCCAACCCAACCAGCCACCATCCAACCCAATCATCCAATCCAACTACCTACTATCCAACTCAACCACCAATTTTCCAACCCAACCAGCCACCCATCCTAACCAAACAACTCATGTCCAACCCACTCATCCAACCTAACCACCTACTATTCAACACAACCAGCCACCCATCCATACGAATCAAAAAAACACCATCTAACCCAACCAGCCACCCATCTAACCCAGACACACACTGTCCAACCAAACCTGCACCGCTTTACGGAATAACCAAGACCTGCAGGCGATTCTCTCTGTTTCCACGCTGGCCACCAGCTGCAGCCACTAAAAAATGTCCACCATCTTATCCAATCAGCCACCCACCCAACCCAACCACACACCATCCAATCCGACCCAAGCACCTAGCATCCAACCCAAACATCTATTTTTAAACCTGATCAGCCACCCGTCAAACCCAACCATCCAACCCAACCACCTACCATCCAACCCAACCACCTATTATCTAACGCAACCAGCCACCAATCTAAACAACCACCATCCAACCCACTCACCTATCATTCAACACAATCATGAATGAATGAATGAATGAAAAACGTATATAGCGAGGCATAGGCTTAATCGCCTCTTAATCATCCATCCACCCATCCTTAAAAAAAAAAAAAAAGACATCCAACCCAACAAGCCACCCATCCAACACAACTAACCACCTTCCAACCCAAACACACACCATCGAACCAGACCACCCATCAGCCAACCTAACTACCCATCCAAACCTTCCACCCACCCATCCAAACAACCACCATCTAACCCAGGGGGCGGGAGTGGGGGGAAGGGCAAGTAATGTTCTCTCTATCCCCCCCCCCCAAAGATTTAGCAAATGGGTAACCCCTGCAGTCGGGGTGGGGGAGGGGCAATGTGAGGGCACATTTTTCCTGGAGATCTGATTTAATGAAAGCTTCAGGTTTAAAAATATACGTAGATGTGTTTAATTGTTTTAATAATAATATTGATTAATAATAATGAAAATAATAATAGTTATTATTATTATTTGAGGTTTAGAAGAGGAAGTGCACTTTTCGCTTTATATTCAGAATCCGACCCGATGCGGCTTGGTTGGGTTCCCTTTGATTTGTCCCCACAATGCGATCTTCTTAATGAACTTCACGGGTTGCGTCTCTAATGTCTTTAGGTTTGCTGGGAATTAGAATTATTTGTGTTTATTTCAATGTGACTCAACAGCAGGCCGCAGTGAATAATCCTTTGATGGCGGAGAACGCGTTGCCCCCGCTGTAGATGGAAGACGCTTAATGGGCCATCGGCATTGTCGGTGTCGGTGGGGCCGAGCCCTCCCCCCCCATTGTCAGAAGGACAAACTCAGTGGGCATCAATGTACATTGTACGGTGACGTTATCCTCCCATAAGATGTACGGCGGGTCACTTTGCTCGGTGGCGTGAAGGCCGTTCCTAGACGGAGCGCGCCGCGATCTTTATTGACAATGACGGGTTTACAAACAGATGGGAACGTTGATGGAAACTGTTGACCCGGGAAAAATGCGGCTCGACTCATAACCTCTAATCACACATTCGATCTTGTTCCTAGGACGCCGCCTAAGTCACAACTTACTTATGAAGGAGAACTGGTCAGTGAGATGAAACTTTGAAAGGAGCCTGTACTGAGGGGAAAGGAAAGCTGCCATTGCTTGGCCTCCTGAGGTGAATGCCAGTCGCCTGGCTGGCAGGAATCAGCAGCAGGGATGGCCAGATCTGTGTGGTTACACTCAGGGAGCTGAGACCAACTGTATATATTTAAAGGGGTCGTGTATCCTATGCATTAAGGTGAAAAAAAAAACTGGCACTGACCGCCCCCCCCAGGCCCCCCTGAGCCCCTTTATCTCTTTGGCGGGGGCGTGCTGTCCCTCTCTCCATGGGGTCCCGGCTCTTGATTGGGTAAATTGATAGCAGCACAGCCATTGGCTCCCGCTGCTGTCAATCAAATCCAATTACGCAGGGACCAGGGGGCGGGACTGGGTCTGGCATTCGTGTCTGTGGACACAAATGATGGACTCGGGAGTGTGCTCGCAAGGTAACCCCCTTAGGAGAGCGCTCCTCCTAGACCAAGGGTGTCGAACACAATTTCATGGTGGGCCTCATCAGCATTATAATTGCCCTCAAAAGGGCCGGTTGCATCTGTAAGATTAGATGTCCAGCACATCCCCTCCCCTTACATTAGATGTCAAGAGCCCCCCCACCATCAGAAGTTAAGTCCCCCACTCTCCCTTACATCACAGTGCACCCCCCTTTTCCTATGCTGCTGCTGGGAAGAAGCTGGATGCATTGCTTGAAAGCTGAAATTACAGGGTCTGGAGGAGGACCAGAGGAGGGCTGGAGCTCTCCTGCAGCTGCAGGAAAGATGCGAGGGCCAGATTCGGCCCGTGAGCCTTGTGTTTGACACCAGTGTCCTATGGGGTTACCTGAAGCAGGGAGGAGCCGCAAGAGCCGCCAGGAGGAAGTTCGGGGCCACTCTGTGCAAAACGAGCTGCACAGTGGAGGTAAGTATAACATGTTTGTTATTTTTTTTTTTTAAATGATCCTTTACAATCACTTTAACTTCTTCCCATCAACGTGGCACATATATGTGGCTCTATGTAAACAGTTTTTTGTGCTGCGAGCGCACGCCCTGCATGCTTCCAGAACAGTCACCGGCGGGG
Source organism: Rana kukunoris (assembly GCA_029574335.1). Classification (NCBI taxonomy): domain Eukaryota; kingdom Metazoa; phylum Chordata; class Amphibia; order Anura; family Ranidae; genus Rana; species Rana kukunoris. Next base: position 772,578 of record CM056051.1, on the reverse strand, counting down.
ACCACCATCATGTGACCACCATGACAGCCAATTACAGCAGTCACATGACCTGAATGCCCGCCTCCACCACCCAGCATTTAGAAATCACACATCACAGGGTTTAATATTAATTCATTGGTAGGGTACGTTTTCGTGAATCCTCACCCACCACAGGACCCAATATAATTAATGGGTCAAGCTTTTGGTGATCCTCACACATCACAGGGCTTAAATATAATTGGTGGGGCAAGTTTTTCAGAATCCTCACCAATCACAGTGTTTACTATAATTGGTGGGGCAAGTTTTTGGAAATCACCCATCACAGGGCTTAATATTAATTGGTAGGGTACGTTTTCGAGAATCCTCACCCACTACGGGACCTAATATTATTGGTGGGGCAAGTTTTTGGAAATCCTCACCCATCATAAAGTTTACTATAATTGGTGGGACATGTTGGTGGGTCAAAGTTTTTGAAAATCCTCACACATAACAAGGCTTAATATTAATTGGTAGTTTTTGAGAATCCTCACCCACCACGGGACCTAATATTATTGGTAGAGCAATTTTTTGGAAATCCTTACCCATCACAGGGTTAAATATAATTGGTAGGACGTGTTTTTCGGAATCCTTACCCATTAGAAAGTTTAGTATAATTGGTGGGGCAAGTTTTTGGAAATCACCCATCACTGGGTTTAATATTAATTGGTCGGGTACATTTTCTAGAATCCTCACCCACCACGGAACCTAACATAATTGGTAGGGCAAGTTTTTTGGGAATCCTCACCCATTAGAAAGTTTAGTATAATTTGTAGGGCAAGTTTTTTGGGAATCCTTACACATCGCAGGACTTAAAATAATTGGTGGGGCAATTTTTTTCAGAATTCTCACCCATCACAATGTGTTTACTATAATTGGTAGGGCAAGTTTTTGGGAATCCTTACCCATCACAAGGCTTAATATTAATTCATAGGGTACTTTTTTGAGAATCCTCACCCACCACAGGACCTGATATAATTGGTAGGGCAAGTTTTTCAGAATCCTGACCCATCACAGTGTTTCCTATAATTGATAGGGCAAGTTTTTGGGAATTCTTACCCATTAGAAAGTTTACTATACTTGGTGGGGCAAGTTCTTGGATCATCACAGGGCTTAATATTAATTGGTCGGGTACGTTTTTGAGAATCCTCACCCACCACGGGACCTGATATAATTGGTAGGGCAAGTTTTTGGGAATCCTCACTCATCACAGTGTGTTTACTATAATTGGTGGGGCAAGTTTTTGGGAATCCTTACCCATCACAGGGTTGAATATAATTGGTACGACATGTTTTTCGGAATCCTCACCCATTAGAAAGTTTAGTATAATTGGTGGGGCAAGTTTTTGAGAACTCCTCACACATTACAGGGCTTAATATAATTGGTAGAGTATGTTTTCAAGAATCCTCACCCACCACGGAGAATAATATAATTAGTAGGGCAAGTTTTTGGGAATCCTCACGATGATGGGAACCGAGTACCCTTGAAACCTGCACCACAAGGTGCTTCCTATAATATCACCTTTCCGATTCCTTCTCTGTCTACCCCGGATGATATGTTCCCGCCGCACATTGATCAGGTCTTTGTGTGGCTTCAGATACAACACAATGATTTGTAGACTTGGGATCACCTCGAAGAGGACAGAAGAGTCGGCCATCGTTGGCTCTCAGACAGAAGGACAAGCCATTTTTACCTTTAAACACCTCTGGAGACGCGGTGTGTTCCTGAGAAATCAATGGAGATGTGTTAAGTGGCTGTTTGGAGCTCAGCCACGGAAGCTGAATGACTTCACTTGGTGAGAAGTGAAAGCATAAATCTCAGGTGGAGCGTATTTCACCAGCCAGGACCTTCCGGCAGACGCGGGGTTAATCGTCTTTTTTTTTTATCTCTGCCCAGAGAGCGATATAAAAAAATAAATAAATAAAGCCCAACCTTAACTCCACTAATAATAGTACTTAAGCCCGATGCCCTATCCTGCCTCCGGCCGTCCCCTGACTCTGGCGAAAATGGTCCATCTCGCTACAAGAGGTATCATCTTCCATACTTGTCTGTAATTTGGCGCGGAGACAGAACATTACGTCCTCGCTTCCCTCTGCCTCCCTATTATTTCAACTGCCAACTTTTACAGCTGGTAGTGGGTGCAATAAAGTGCCCCTATCTATACAAGGAGATAGAAAAACACACAAAGACGTCTGAAAGTGGGAGAGAAAGAAACAAAATAACAACGCCGTGCGATCCGCCATCCGCCCTTCACATTCTAGGAGGAAATAAGAAAACAAAAATCGCTACATTTCACCTTTTATGACAAATATCACCCACAGACGTTCACATTCCTTCCTACGCCGGGGCAATATTTACACGCCAGGCTTCTCCGCCATCTTGACATAGCGTCGCTTTTTTTCCACTGTCATTATACTGTGAGTATCAAAGCCCATAAACAAAAATAAATTACAGTGGGGAAAAATAACGACCATATTTATCGGCGTATACCGCGCACTTTTTTGCCCTGAAAATCAGGGCAAAATCGTGGGTGCGCGATATACGCCGATACCCGCTTTCCCGCACCGATTTTGAATACTGCGCCGGCATATACCGAGCGCAGTACACTCATGTATAGTCGGGCAGGCTCGGCTCCTCTCGCGCTCACGCCCTGGACGTACAGGACGTGAGCGCGAGAGGAGCCGAGCCTGCCCGACTATACACGAGTGTACTGCGCTCGGTATATGCAGGCGCAGTATTCAAAATCGGCGCGGGAAAGCGAGGATCGAGCGGGGAGGACGCCGTAGAAGGACGACGGACCCGACGAAGAGGACACCCGAAGCCGCCGATGGACGCCGCGCAAAACACCAAAACTGTAGGTATAAAAATCTTTTTTTTTCACAGGAATGGGGGCCACTTTAGGGGTGCGTGCTATACGCGGGAGCGCGCTATACCCTGATAAATACGGTATTTGTCCCCTTACAGATTGTGTAAGTTCCCCTCTTACATAGAAATGAAGGGTCTATAATTTTTCTCGTAGAGACAGAATATCAACCAAAACTCCAGAGAGGTCACATGATACAAATGTTATACATGGAGGAAAATAAGTATGTGACCCCCTTAGTAGTTGGGGGAGGTTCCTTAGTAGTTGGGGGAGGTTCCTTAATAGTTGGGGGAGGTTCTTTAGAAGTTGGGGGAGGTTCCTTAGTAGTTGGTGGGAGGTTCCTTAGTAGTTGGGGGAGGTTCCTTACTAGTTGGGGAGGTTCTTTAGTAGTCAGGGGAGGTTCCTTGGTAGTTGGGGGAGGTTCCTTAGTAGTTGGGGGAGGTTCCTTGTTGGGAAGCACAGAGGTCAGACGTTTCTTGTAGTTGGGGGAGGTTCCTTAGTAGTTAGGGGAGGTTCCTTAATAGTTGGGGGAGGTTCCTTAATAGTTGGTGGGAGGTTCCTTAGTAGTTTGGGAAGGGTCCTTAGTAGTCGGGGGAGGTTCCTTAGTAGTTGGGGGAGGTCCTTTAGTAGTTGGGGGAGGTTCCTTAGTAGTTGGGGGAGGTTCCTTGTTGGGAAGCACAGAGGTCAGACGTTTTTTTGTAGTTGGCGATCAGGTCTCCACACATCTCAGGAGGTGTGGGGGCACCACAAAGAGATTGGGTGAGGGAGGAATTGTAATGGGTGGTGGAATTTGGGGAGCAGCAGGGGGTAAGAATTGTTATAGGAGGGGCAATTTAGGGGGTTATGAAAGGTGTTTTGGGGAATTCATGTTGAGAGGGGGGACGAGGAATTGGCTAGAAGAGGTGATATGGTAGAGGGGGGGTGTGCTAGGAGGGGAAATTTTCTTGGTGAAGGGGGGGATTTGCATGCTAGTAGGGATGATTGCAGGGTATCTCTGCCAAGAGGGGAACTTGGGGGGATGGGGGTGTTTCACTAGGAGGGGGGATAAGGGGGGTATTATTCTAGAAGGACTGCAGGGCCGATCCTAGGGTCACAGGCACCTGGGTGCAGAAATATTTCTGGCGCCCCCACATGGGTGTGGTAATTTTACTAACTCCTCCCCTTTACAAATGTTTCTATGGCAATGACTCAACCACAGAGATGCCCCCCAGCACTGCCAGGAAGGGCAGGCTGCCCTATGCTCACACACCAGTTCTGGACGGACACAAACAAGGAGAAAAGGAGGGAGGGGAGCACTCTGGCACTTTGGCGCCCCCACCTCTGCAAGTGTCTGGGTGCAAAGCACCCTGTGCCCCTTCCTAGGATCGGCCCTGAGAAGGAGTGATTTATTTGGGTGTCGGGAAAATTGTGCTGTGGGTGATTTTTGGGATTTATGCTGGGGGAGATTTGGGGATTTATGCTGGGGGAGATTTGGGGATTTATGCTGGGGGAGACCAGAGGATGTGAGCTGGGAGGGGGATGAGGGGGGCAAAGATTTGTGCTTGGAAAGGCAATTTCAGCAGGGGGGCAGATTTTCCCTGGGAGGAGGGGAAATGGTTTGCTTAGGGGGGTAAGCATGTTGATTCGTTCATTAGGGATTAGTGGGGGGAATTGCTATCACATAAGGCTCACACATCTTGGGGGGAGGGGGCGCAGTTTGCATGTCCCCCTGGGCTCTAGGCGGCCTTGTCCTGGCACTGGAGGTAATATATGTCAGTTCACATTACAACACATCAATATGCACATGCGGAGGAGTAAATGGTCCCGACCCGCTCTTCTTTTTCGGTAATCATTACAGTTTACGGGACCCCGGCATTATTATTGTACAGCCCGCCGAGATCAAACAATCTGCTTCTGGTGTCTGATCCCTGATAAAAACGGACTTGTTAAAATGTAACTGTTCATTAAAGTCATGATTTATAACTTTTATTATATTAACTTCATGATGAAATAAGAAAACATATTCAAGTCTTTTTTTTTTTTTTTTTACAAGGGACCCTGTGAAGATAAAAAAAATATATAAAAGTAGAAGACTCTCTAGGGCTGTCATCCTAATCCTGACCACCATGAAAGGTCTACAGTCCTTGGCGGATTCCCACTTCACCAGGAAAGATTTATGGACCTTGGCTGATTCTGACTTTACTATGAAAGATCTATGGTCCTTGATCGTTTCAGACTTCTCCATGAGAGCGTTATGGTCCTTGGCTGATTCAGACTTCACCATAGTCTTTAGGGAACTGAGGTACAGCCATTCATGTACAATAGTCCCTTTAGAGCACCATTATCTCCTCATGGTCGCAATGCTCGTAGTACAACGTGAAATGAGGGTTCTCGATGAGATGGATGGGGGAAGGGAAGTCTTCTGTATTGAGAATGGTTGGAAGGAGGTGGAAGGTTTATTCTTCCCCTCCAGAGACCGGTGTATCGGGAATATAATAAACTAGGAGACACAACTTTTCTTTATGAAATGGGAACTTTGGGAAGTTGGAGACGTGTCGGGAGGAACGCGGACGTTTATACCTTGTACACCTTCATTATAGATAATGGAAGGTATCGAGACGTGTCGGGAGGAAGTTGGAGACGCGTCGGGAGTAACGCCGACGTTTATACCTTGTATACCTCCCCCCAGGGCTGGACTGGGACAGAAATTTGGCCCTGGACTTAATCCAGACTGGCCCACTTTGACAGGTCTCTCCCATGGCGGCCGGACAACTCCCGGCCACCCAAGCCCCCCCCCCTCGGCCACCCAAGCCCCCTCTCCCCCTTCACTAGCCACTAGCCATTCTACTTTAGAGTAGAACAGCTGGTACTGGTACTCTTATAGGCAGTACCAGTGGGGAAGCTAGACATTATTTCACCGGGGCAAAGAATCAGTTTGGTGCTCCCCCATTATGGGACAAGATTAGGCAGAAGTGAGAAACTCCCAGGCCATAACTGTTGTGTCAGTTGTCTGTCCCCTCCCCCATGCTCCTCTGGTCCTCCCCCATGCTCCTCTGGTCCTCCCCCTGCTCCTCTGGTCCTCCCCCTGCTTCTCTGTTCCCCCCAGGTGAGCGCTGCGAGGAGGGAGAGACAGAGGAGCGGAGGAGGGCGGCAGTCCGCTGTCACTGAAGCCGGCCCACTGAGCCATCGGCCCACCGGGAAACTCCTTGTAGTCCCAATAGCCAGTCCATCCTTGCCTCCGTTATAGATAATAGAAGTGTCTGCAGAGGACGAGTCCGGCACTTTGCGGCTTTATGTGAAATATGGAGGAAGATAACCTCGGTAAAATGCTACCTGACAGACATCGTAAATCTGATCCTACGAGCCGCCGTACCCGAGTCCCGCACACAGAGGCACATAATGCGAGATCCATGGAGGAAATATGTTGATTCTTTGTATTATTTGTACCTGTGTCCCACAGCTGGACCCCGAGCAGATATAAAATCTGCACTTTATAAAGCTCTGTATTCTGTAATTTATCATTAAATGTGAGTTCTTCCTAATGCAAACGGTATACAGTACCTCACAAAAGTAAGTACACCCCATCAGTCACATTTTTGAAAATATTTTCATGTGACAACACTGAAGAAATGTTACGTCTGTGCCTTTCAATCACCTGCTGTGTGTTGAGGGGGGGGGGACAAGGTGTTCTGGTGTTGGCATAGACTCATGCACATAGCAGAAGAAAGAGGGAAGACAGAAATCACACTCAGTGCTTTAGATTGAGCCAAGCACACACTATGGAAGGATGTTCTTTGTTCATTTATCATTTTAACCAATTTTATCTGCTACCCGCCCCGGGCAAATTGTAAAATGATGTTCTGGGAGGACGTCTTAGCAGAAAAGTAGTAGTTGTTTCCTGGAGTGGTTTTCTGGCAAAGGGAGCAAAGGCAGCAGAGGCCTGAGAGGCTAAGGCTGACACATATAGAACACTGGCTGTATCTCCATTAGATGGCTTTATAGGCAGGAGATCAGGTGCAGTGCATCGCACTGATTTTAAACAGGGCGCTGCGTGCGGCGCACTTCCGTGTTTCACGCTGGAAAGCAGGGCGGTGCTGTGCGATGATGTCACGCATTACTGCACTGAAAGCACCTGTATTAGCAATAGGAACAGGCTCGCGGAGCGCCTGTTACACTTGCAGAGGCTTCTGGAACATAGAAGGTCGAGCAAGCCTGAATATTTATTGTGCTCCAGCCAATCCCTGAGGAGGAGTGCCCAGAAGGTGGTTGGAGAGGCTCCTCGTTAATTAGTGGGGCAGATGATTGCTTCTGGCAGCTCTGGGTCTCCCCCATTGCCCTGCAGAGGCTTCTGGAACTTAGAGGGCCCAGCAAGACAGATCTCAGCTTCTATATTTATTGTGCTCCAGCCAATCCCTGAGGAGGAGTGCCCAGGAGGTGGTTGTTGATTCTGAACTCAACGGGGAGGCACATTATTATTCTGAGATTTGGAGAAGCTCGGTTTATAAGACTGGCCCATCCATTAAGATTCCACCATGGAGAGGGATAAAGGGATTAAGGAAGGGTTGGAGGGGTAAAGTCACTCTTCTTGAGATATATCGTTCTTCAATGCTCCAGCATGGAGTCCCCAATCACCCACAGGACCAGGGTTTTTGGTTTTTGGTTTTTGGTTTAGGTACTCTAGAAGGTAGGCAAATTTAGTATTTTTGGCTCCTCTGTAATCAGTGGGGAAGTTAATTGCTTCTGGCAGCTCTGGGTCTCCCCCTGCCTTCCAGAGGCTTCTGGAACATAAAAGGTTGGCAAAGCCTAAATATTTATTGTGCTCAGCCAATCCTTGAGGAGGAGTGCCCAGAAGGTGGTTGGAGAGGCACATTAATAGTCTGGGATTTGGAGCAGCTTAGTTCATAAGACTGGCCCATACATTAAGATCCCATCATCCCATCATCCCATCATCCCTATCGCCCACAAGACCAGGGTTTTTTATTTTGGGTTTAGGTACGCTAGAAGGTAGGCACATTTAGTTATTCTGGCTCCTCTGCAGTCAGTGGGGCAGTTAATTGTGTCTGGCATCTCTGGGTCTCACAGGCCTTGAGTTTGATTGCTCTCCCCTGATTTTCAGAGGCTTCTGGAACATAGAAGGTCAAGCAAGCCTGAATATTTTTTGTGCTCCAGTCAATCCCTGAGGAGGAGTTAGGGAAATTTTGTTTTTTGAGCTCCTCTGTAATCAATGGGGTAGTTGATTGCTTCTGGTGGCTCTGGGTCTCACAGGTTGTGGGTCTGATTGCTTTCCCCTGCCTTTTAGCGGCTTCAAAAACATAGAAACATAGTGGGCCGAGCAAGAGAAGGTTTGGAGGTGTAAAGCCACCATTCATGAGATATATCGTTCTTCAATGCTGCAGCATGGAGTCCCCCATCGCCCACAAGACCGGGGTTTTTTATTTTGGGTTTAGGTACGCTAGGAGGTAGGCAAATTTAGTTTTTCTGGCTCCTCTGTAGTCAGTGGGGCAGTTGATTGCGTCGGGCATCTCTGGGTTTTTTGGAACATAGAAGGTCGAGCAAGCCTGAATATTTTGTGTGCTCCAGCCAATCCCTGAGGAGGAGTGTCCAGAAGGTGATTGGGGAGGCACATTATTAATCTGAGATTTGGAGCAGCTTGGTTCATAAGACTGGCCCATCCATTAAGATTCCATCATGGAGAGGGTTAATGAAGTTGGGGGAAGGGTTGGAGGGGTAAAGTCACCACTCATGACATATATAGTTCCTCAAAGCTGCAGCATGGAGTCCCCCATCACCTCAAGACCAGGGGGGGGGGGGTTGGTTTTGGCCTAATGACAAACCTTGCTTTCTCCTCCGGCCGTCTGATGAAACTATTGAAAGACACAAGAACTTTGTCTTCCTTGAGATCCCGCCATGAAGGGTCTTCGGTGATTTCCGCATTTATTGTGCATAAACAGATCTACTCCGATTGCCACAAGACTCAGAATAGCCCCCGCCGGATCCTACATGACCGGCTCCTGGGCTCCGGCAATGGCTCGTGTGTCTCAGTCCTGACTAGTGTTGAGCAGAATATGCCATATTCGATTTCGCGATATATCTCGAATATATAGTCGAATATTCGAGATATATTCGCTAAATACGAATATTCGTGATATTTTTTGGAAATGAAAATATTGCGAATTTTCGCTATTGCGAATTTTTGCTATTGCGAATGCGAATGCGAATCGCGAATTGCGAATGCGAAATTTCGAGAAATGCGGAAAGGAGCACTCTGATTGGCTCCGAATATTTGTGATATATTACAATATAAAATAATTGCGAATATTCGAGAAATGCGGAATGGAGCACTCTGATTGGCTCAGAATATTCGTGATATATTACAATACACAATAATTGCGAATATTCGGCAAATGCGGAAGGAGCACTCTGATTGGCTCAGAATATTCGTGATATATTACAATACAAAATAATTGCGAAATTTCGAGAAATGCGGAATGGAGCACTCTGATTGGCTCAGAATATTCGTGATATATTACAATATAAAATAATCGCGCGATATCGCTATTGCCGAATAATCGCATTGCGATTTTTCGGCAATATAAAATGAGTGCTGCAGCTACTCGGCCCAAGGTCTCTAATCATACCAGCAATGCTTTTAGACGTCGATGGGGATCTCTAGGATGTGATCTGTTCTAAAAAAAAAAATGAAAAAATGTGAATATTCGAAATAGCGAATATTCGCCGCGATATTCGTGTTATTCGCGAATACTCGAATATGCAATATTCGTAGCGAATATTCGCAATGCGAATATTCGTGAGCAACACTAGTCCTGACATGCCATGGAATGATCTTGTGAATAATGCATCCGACCTCCCATGAGAACAGTTACCCCCCCCCCTCCCCCGGCTTACCCCCTCGTCATGCCAAAGCTCACATTTCAGCCCTGTGATGGTAATCCGGATGCCCGCAGTGCTTCAGTTCCAAGGATTGATGCGCTCGCATGATTTTTTGCAGGAGAAATATAGATGTGTGCAAAGCAACAGCCGCCTTCTGCACCATTATGTGCGTTTAATATTTTATTCATTAATAGCGGGTTTTATGTTACCGGCGGGACTTGGAGCTCAGCGAGTCTGCGTGTTCCGGCCAGGAAACCGGCGAGACCGGGGTGAGAGGACTCTTCCATTAACACGTAATAAGATGTGACTGGAGTGACCCTCATTCCCGACACCAGATGGGACCCAACTCCCCCCCCAAGACACTTATAAAGGAGATGATTTAGTACATCTCACCCCTGTCACACCTAAGAGGTCATCGGGACCGAACCTTTCCACATATTACAATATCCTGGAGATATACACTCACCGGCCACTTTATTAGGTACACCTGTCCAGTTGCTCGGTAAACCAAATTACTAATCAGCCAATCACATGGCAGCAACTGAATGCATTTAGGCATTGGGCTTAAGCAAATTCCTGCTTGGCGTTGGGCTTCAGCGAGGCCCTGCTTGGCGTTGGGCTTCAGCGAGGCCCTGCTTGGCGTTGGGCTTCAGCGAGGCCCTGCTTGGCGTTGGGCTTCAGCGAGGCCCCGCTTGGCGTTGGGCTTCAGCTATCTCCTGCTTGGGGTTGGACTTGAGCGAGGTCCTGCTTGGCGTTGGACTTCATCAAGTCCCCGGCTTGGCGTTGGGCTTCAGCGAGGCTCCTCTTGCTGTTGGGCTTCAGCAAGGCCGCGCTTGGTGTTGGGCTTCAGCAAGGCCCCGCTTGGCGTTGGGCTTCAGCTAACTCCTGCTTGGGGTTGGACTTAAACGAGGTCCTGCTTGCCGTTGGACTTCAGCAAGGCCCTGCTTGGCGTTGGGCTTCAGAGAGGCTCCGCTTGGTGTTAGGCTTCAGCAAGGCCCTGCTTGGCGTTGGGCTTCAGAGAGGCTCCGCTTGGTGTTAGGCTTCAGCAAGGCCCTGCTTGGCGTTGGGCTTGAATGAGGTCCTGCTTGGCGTTGGGCTTCAGAGAGGCTCCGCTTGGTGTTAGGCTTCAGCAAGGCCCTGCTTGGCGTTGGGCTTGAATGAGGTCCTGCTTGGCGTTGGGCTTCAGAGAGGCTCCGCTTGGTGTTAGGCTTCAGCAAGGCCCTGCTTGGCGTTGGGCTTCAGAGAGGCTCCGCTTGGTGTTAGGCTTCAGCAAGGCCCTGCTTGGCGTTGGGCTTGAGCGAGGGCGTTGGGCTTGAACGAGGTCCTGGAATATAAAAAGCCGCGCCCCACACAGATTAATCAAAATTAGTTACACCAATATCCTTGATGGTAAACAAAATGACACTAAAGTCCATTGAAGTCCATAGTGGTAGAAGTAAAAGTTCCCAGAAACGATCCTCTGTAAAGTGTCACCAAGCGAACACACTCCAAAAGGTGCACCCACCACCGAGTGAATAAGCAGCTTACCAGAGGTCCGTCATAAGTCAGCGTCTGACTGTGACCCAGCCAACGGCCTTTAAATCCTTGTGGTTCCCAAGATCAACCCGAATGGACCAGGACGGGACACTTCTTATACTCAGGATAAAGGAAAAGGCGCACATAGCATAATTCCGTTGGCGAAAATTTATTGTAAAAAGTAAAAATGTACTTACACAGCACACATGGTAAACGAGCATAAAACAGATACAAATATTGCCGGCCGGCATGCAGGAGCCCTTCCTCCTCAGCGTGGTGACGTCACTGCGTCGCCTCCCACGTCACCACGCTGAGGAGGAAGGGCTCCTGCATGCCGGCCGGCAATATTTGTATCTGTTTTATGCTCGTTTACCATGTGTGCTGTGTAAGTACATTTTTACTTTTTACAATAAATTTTCGCCAACGGAATTATGCTATGTGCGCCTTTTCCTTTATCCTGAGTATAAGAAGTGTCCCGTCCTGGTCCATTCGGGTTGATCTTGGGAACCACAAGGATTTAAAGGCCGTTGGCTGGGTCACAGTCAGACGCTGACTTATGACGGACCTCTGGTAAGCTGCTTATTCACTCGGTGGTGGGTGCACCTTTTGGAGTGTGTTCGCTTGGTGACACTTTACAGAGGATCGTTTCTGGGAACTTTTACTTCTACCACTATGGACTTCAATGGACTTTAGTGTCATTTTGTTTACCATCAAGGATATTGGTGTAACTAATTTTGATTAATCTGTGTGGGGCGCGGCTTTTTATATTCCATTGCTTTCTGTATATCACACGCTTGCTGCAGCCTGTAGTCCTTTTGGGGGGAGGGGTTTTATAGCGCGGTTTTCTTTTACCTTATTGAACGAGGTCCTGTTTGGCAATGGGCATGAATTAGGTCCTGCTTGGCGTTGGGCTTCAGCAAGGCCCTGCTTGGCCTTGGGCTTGAACGAGGTCCTGCTTGGCGTTGGGCTTGAGCGAGGGTGTTGGGCTTGAATGAGGTCCTGCTTGGCGTTGGGCTTCAGCAAGGTCCTGCTTGGCCTTGGGCTTGAACGAGGTCCTGCTTGGCGTTGGGCTTGAACGAGGTCCTGCTTGGCATTGGGCTTTAGAGAGGGTGTTGGGCTTGAATGAGGTCCTGCTTGGCGTTGGGCTTCAGCAAGGTCCTGCTTGGCCTTGGGCTTGAACGAGGTCCTGCTTGGCGTTGGGCTTGAGCGAGGGTGTTGGGCTTGAATGAGGTCCTGCTTGGCCTTGGGCTTGAACGAGGTCCTGCTTGGCGTTGGGCTTGAACGAGGTCCTGCTTGGCGTTGGGCATGAATTAGGTCCTGCTTGGTGTTGGGCTTGAGCGAGGGTGTTGGGCTTGAATGAGGTCCTGCTTGGCGTTGGGCTTCAGCAAGGTCCTGCTTGGCCTTGGGCTTGAACGAGGTCCTGCTTGGCGTTGGGCATGAATTAGGTCCGGCTTGGTGTTGGGCTTGAGCGAGGTCCTGCTTGGCGTTGGGCTTGAGCGAGGTCCTGCTTGGCGTTGGGCATGAATTAGGTCCTGCTGGTGCCGCATCTCTTTCTAGAAAGTTACTTTAAATTGAAATGACATTTAATCCGCCGAGATGAAGGATGGAAGGATGACGGCACACAATGTGAGGTGACACAATCACGTGACTCATCCTCAGCGGCACCGCTGCGTCACACCGAGACCCGTTTTCCCTTTTGTTCTTCTCAGGTAAAATACGGGGTTTGCTTCCTGCGATCAATTATTGACTTGCGATCCGATGATTCAAGTGACAGAAATACTTTTTTTTTTTATGCGGCTCTGAAGGGTAAATGAATCGTTCATCATGTGAGGAGCTTAATCAGAAAAATTGTGACTCAGATTCCCGATAATTAGAGAGATCGGCGAATAAATGATTTCTATGAGGTGCTGCGTGTCGGTACTAATAACTCTGTGCATTGCTCCAGTCCTCCCCGATCGGTAATATGCCGGCAGAATATAGAGTTGCTCTAGGTGGACCCATCCCCCAATGGTCTCCTGCGTCAATGGCGGGGCTTTGTACAGAGAGGAGAACCGCAGCACCGGAATTCACAAACATCTTCCCTTGCCGGAGAATTCCTTCCCGTTGCTGAGCACAGAATTGTCTGCATTCCGGTGGTGCCGCCGCGCTCCTCCCACCACAGACGGACAGAATGGATGTGTCTGCATTCCGGTGGTGCCGCCGCGCTCCTCCCACCACAGACGGACAGAATGGATGTGTCTGCATTCCGGTGGTGCCGCCGCGCTCCTCCCACCACAGACGGACAGAATGGATGTGTCTGCATTCCGGTGGTGCCGCCACGCCCCTCCCGCCACAGACGGGCAGAATGGATGTGTCTGCATTCCGGTGGTGCCGCCACGCCCCTCCCGCCACAGACGGGCAGAATGGATGTGTCTGCATTCCGGTGGTGCCACCGCGCTCCTCCCACCACAGACAGACAGAATAGATGTGTCTGCATTCCGGTGGTGCCGCCGCGGTCCTCCCACCACAGACGGACAGAATGGATGTTTCTGCATTCCGGTGGTGCCGCCGCGGTCCTCCCGCCACAGACGGGCAGAATGGATGTGTCTGCATTCCGGTGGTGCCGCCGCGCTCCTCCCGCCACAGACGGGCAGAATGGATGTGTCTGCATTCCGGTGGTGCCGCCGCGCTCCTCCCGCCACAGACGGGCAGAATGGATGTGTCTGCATTCTGGTGGTGCCGCCGCGCTCCTCCCGCCACAGACGGGCAGAATGGATGTGTCTGCATTCCGGTGGTGCCGCCGCGTTCCTCACGTCTTCTACATCACAGAATGACCCAATGGAATGTGTGATCTGGAACAGGGGTGGTGGGTCAATACCGACACTTCTTGGCACGGCTGGACTGGGACAAAAATTTGGCCCTGGACTTCATCCAGACCGGCCCACTGACAGGTTTCTCCAATGTGGACGGCCTGACAAACTTGCCCCCCCCCCCCGGTTTGCCAACCCCCATGGCCACCCAAGCCCCACTCCCCCTTCATTAGCCATTAGCCGTTCTACTTTATTACATGAAGCACCTCTATACCCCCCCCCCCCCCCCGTGATGCTCTCAGGAAGGAATTTTTCCCCTGCTGTAGCAAATTGGATCTCATGCTCTGCTGGGGTTTTTTGCCTTCCTCTGGATCAACTAAGGGGAATAGAATTGGGTATATGTGATTGTACGATATTATTATAATTTTATATCTTATGGTTGGACTGGATGGACTTGTGTCTTTTTTCAACCTGACTAACTATGTAAGTATTTTGATGGAGACTGTAAATGTATCCTGAAGAAGCCTAACGCAAAACGCGTTGCTACACAAGGGCTCACTATACAAACTGTATCATTGTATATGATTGTTATCAATTTTTTTACATTATAACTATACCATGTACTTTTTTCAATAACATTTTTATTTTTCTAACCTCCACATTGTTTTCTAGGCCTTTAAAGTCCGGCCCAATGGTGACCCTTTGAGTGCCGTTTCTCTTGTTTCCCCTCTAAATTCACGGATGTAGCAATGTGAGTGCTTTCCTTTCGTATTCTCCAATATAAGTCCGTCACACGTTGTGTACCTCCGGATCTATAGGGCAGCACTCTGAGTCTTCACAACCTCAAGTCACACCGCGCCCGTCTATCTCGGAAATGTTACTTCGATGTTACACGGGACGGAAACAGCATTGCTTAAGATATGGGACGATGTTCTTGAGGCCGCAGACGAAGGAGAATCTTCTCTTCTGGTTCTGCTGGACCTAAGCGCAGCCTTTGACACAGTTGATCACAAGCTGTTATTGACTCGGCTGGCTAAAGTAGCCAAAGTCGCAGAAAGCAATCTATCCTGGTTCTCCTCTTTTTTGGAAAACCGATCGCAAATAGTCAAGCAAGGATCATTCACTTCGGAACAACGCACATTATCGTGCGGGGTCCCTCAGGGATCTCCCCTGTCGCCGATGTTATTCAACATCTATCTGCGTCCTCTTTTTGAAATCATCAGCAGCCAAAAACTGCTCTATCACTCTTACGCAGACGACACGCAATTGTACTTCCGCATTAGCAATAAAAAGGATCACCACCTCGATCTAGAGACATGCCTCTCTTTGATAGAGGATTGGATGACAAAGAGTTATCTCAAACTCAACGGAGCGAAAACAGAACTTCTTCTGTTTCACGCCAAGCGCAGGAATCAACCGATAACAACCTGGATCCCCCCGCCCATTCTGGGCAAAGTCATCACCCCTAGCGCCAAAGTCAAAAGTCTTGGGGTCATCTTTGACTCCGACATGACAATGAACGCACAAATAGGGGCAGTAGTCAGCGGATCTCACTATCTGCTGCGCCTACTACGCAGACTCACGCGTTTTATTCCGAAGAAGGACATAGCGGTCGTGGTGGGAGCAATTGTAAACTCCAGATTGGACTATGCAAATGCCCTTTACCTCGGACTCCCCAAGTACCAAATCGCTCGTCTTCAAGTCGTGCAAAATACGGCCGCCAGACTTGTGACTGGGAAAAAACCCTGGGAATCAATCTCACCTTCGTTGAGATCCCTTCACTGGCTACCAGTCAATGACAGAATCACTTTTAAAGCACTCTGTCTAACGCATAGATGTATCCATGGGAATGCTCCCCATTATCTATGCGAAAAATTAAAAATGTACAATCCCAATCGTATTCTACGATCCAACAATCAAAATCGGCTTCAAATACCGAAAGCCAGATACAAGTCCAAAGGAGACAGGAGATTCGCTGTCCAAGGTCCCAAACTATGGAACGCCTTACCAGTCAGTATTCGGCTGGAGGAGAACTACTTGGTCTTCAGGAGAAAGATTAAGACTCATCTCTTTTGATCTCAAAGGAGACGGGAACAACAAGCGCCCAGAGGCGATTTACTTCGCATGTGCTGCGCTATACAAGTTCTTCATTCATTCATTCATTCGATGATACGGGGTTCACATTTACAGTATTACTTCGGTGATGTTGTCCTCCTTATCCTCCAAGTCTGGTTATTATATTATGAAATAATCTGCGGACATATAAAAGGGATGCATGTAGGAGAAGTTTTAATACTCCGGCCTTCGGAGGAGCGGGAAGAAATAACTGATGGATTAGTCTGAACAACATAATCAATACTTTGGGTTTGAATTCTCCAGCCTGTAAGCCAAGCTGAAAATCACGAGACTTTCATTTTTTCCTGAATGTCAAGTCCCAGAACCCCACATACTGCAAAGGAGGAAACCCTGGAGGGAGACGTACGAGAGACGAGACTTCCGTCTTCCTGCAATTGAAATAAATATCTGAACGATTTATCGTTCTTTAGGGCCAGTCTGACCCGTACGTTGTGTGATAATAGACTTCATGGTTCTATGACCTGAAGACCACATCAAACCAAACCAAAGATGTATCATGCCGTCTTGAGACTTGTCACCCGATTGGCTGAAAGACAAGTGATCCTATTGGACACCTAGGAGGAGGAGGAGGGAGGACTCGCATAATGGAAGCTGCCAAAGCCCATGAAGGGGGCACAGAAGCTGTTGCCTGCCACCCACATGCTGCCGCCGCAGAGGAGTAGAGGACACAGGAGCCACGCTGTCCGCCGCCGGAGCAGAGGAAGAGACACAGGAGCCGCTGCCTGCCACCGAAGCCGAGGAGGAGAGGACACAGGAGCTGCTGCCCGCAACTGCCCGCTGCCTGCCACCAAAGCTGAGAGAGAGAGAGGGGACACAGGAGGCACTGCCCGCAACCCGCCCACTGCCCTCCGCCGAAGCCAAGGAGGACAAGACACAGAAGGCACTGCCCGCAACCCGCCCACTGCCCTCCGCCAAAGCCAAGGAGGAGAGGACACAGAAGGCACTGCCCGCAACCTGCCCACTGCCCTCCGCCGAAGCCAAGGAGGAGAGGACACAGAAGGCACTGCCCGCAACCCGCCCACTGCCCTCCGCCAAAGCCAAGGAGGAGAGGACACAGAAGGCACTGCTCGCAACCCGCCCACTGCCCTCCGCCGATGCCAAGGAGGAGAGGACACAGAAGGCACTGCCCGCAACCCGCCCACTGCCCTCCAATGAAGCCAAGGAGGAGAGGACACAGGAGGCACTGCCCACAACCCGCCCACTGCCCTCCGCCGATGCCAAGGAGGAGAGGACACAGAAGGCACTGCCCGCAACCCGCCCACTGCGCTCCGACGAAGCCAAGGAGGAGAGGACACAGGAGGCACTGCCCACAACCCGCCCACTGCCCTCCGCCGATACACAAGGAGGAGAGGACACAGAAGGCACTGCCCGCAACCCGCCCACTGCCCTCCGCCGATGCCAAGGAGGAGAGGACACAGAAGGCACTGCCCGCAACCCGCCCACTGCCCTCCGCCGATGCCAAGGAGGAGAGGACACAGAAGGCACTGCCCGCAACCCGCCCACTGCCCTCCGACGAAGCCAAGGAGGAGAGGACACAGGAGGCACTGCCCACAACCCGCCCACTGCCCTCCGCCGATACACAAGGAGGAGAGGACACAGAAGGCACTGCCCGCAACCCGCCCACTGCCCTCCGCCGATGCCAAGGAGGAGAGGACACAGAAGGCACTGCCCGCAAACCCGCCCACTGCCCTCCACCGAAGCCAAGGAGGAGAGGACACAGAAGGCACTGCCCGCAACCCGCCCACTGCCCTCCGCCGATGCCAAGGAGGAGAGGACACAGAAGGCACTGCCCGCAATCCGCCCACTGCCCTCCGCCGATGCCAAGGAGGAGAGGACACAGAAGGCACTGCCCGCAAACCCGCCCACTGCCCTCCACCGAAGCCAAGGAGGAGAGGACACAGAAGGCACTGCTCGCAACCCGCCCACTGCCCTCCGCTGATGCCAAGGAGGAGAGGACACAGAAGGCACTGCCCGCAACCCACCCACTGCCCTCCGCCGATGCCAAGGAGGAGAGGACACAGAAGGCACTGCCCGCAATCCGCCCACTGCCCTCCGCCGATGCCAAGGAGGAGAGGACACAGAAGGCACTGCCCGCAAACCCGCCCACTGCCCTCCACCGAAGCCAAGGAGGAGAGGACACAGAAGGCACTGCTCGCAACCCGCCCACTGCCCTCCGCCGATGCCAAGGAGGAGAGGACACAGAAGGCACTGCCCGCAACCCGCCCACTGCCCTCCGCCGATGCCAAGGAGGAGAGGACACAGAAGGCACTGCCCGCAACCCGCCCACTACCCTCTGCCGGAGCAGGACGCGATCTCCAATGCGACGATTTACTGATTTCCATTTAAAAATTTAAATTGTAACGTTTTGAAGAGAAACCAGTAAATCATCACATTAGAGATCGCGTCCTGTCGCTTTTTTCTACAGAATATTGGTGGATCATCGGGAGCCCCACCGTGACACTGCGCCGAGAAAACTCTGAAAAAGAGGAAGTCATTCACCCCATTTTATATATATAAATAAATAAATAAATAAATAAATAAATGTTTTGGGGTTCTGAGTAATTTTCAAGCAAAAAATCTGTATTTTAACTTGTAAACAACAAACGTCAGAAGAAGGCCGGGGGGGGGGGGGGCATGGCCCCTCGGAGATCGTCAGAATTCTCTTACATCCGATGGAAGATTGGAAGGTGTGTGGCTCTCGAAACGCTCACTCTGAATCGCAGAGATAAAGATCGGCCGTTTTTAGCCCGTCGGAGTGAACTTGTTCTCGGAATAATCCCTGAGCCGCGTCCTCTGCTGTGCCCGCCTCTCAGACACGTCTTTAAGTCGTCTGTAAATGTGGGAATCTCATTATTTATACATCGCTCGCATTAAGTTGAACTCTTAGACGGGATTGGCCCGCAGTGTGTTCGCCGGTGTTATTGAAGTTCATTGGAAGTCCCCCCCCCCCCCCGGGGACATAAAGCACGGCTTGCCTCAGCCTGCCTCCTAATATTGGAAGCGGAAAGCCCAGGAGAGCGATAGCCTGACGGCCATTTCCCACCATCACTGGCGATAATTGAGAGTCCTCGCCGTTACATTTATAGAAGGCGAGAGGAACACGTGTAACAGAAACGAGGACAGAGATTCCGCTGTACATGCGTGGCGCTCAGGGGGGGGGGGGGGGGCATTTCATTGTATTTACAGCAAATAGATTGAGGCCTCCGAGCCGCGCATTATAACATGAGCGACGTACGTCTCCCGCCACACCGAGGCTCTGCGTCATGACATATATGCTGTCTATATATATATATATATATACTCCATGTACGACACAGAGACCAGGAAGGCAACAGAAAATATGGGGGGGGGGCAATAATGTTACCCCTCCATAATATAACCATGGTCCAAACACCCCTCCATAATATAACCATGGCCTGAACACCCCCCCATAATATTACCATGGCCCAAGCACCCCCCCATAATATTACCATGGCCCAAGCACCCCCCCATAATATAACCATGGTCCGAACACCCCCCCCCCATAATATTACCATGGTCCAATCACCCCCTCCATAATATTACCATGGCCTGAACACCCCCCCATAATATTACCATGGCCCAAACACCCCTCCATCATATTACCATGACTCAAGCACTCTTCCATAGTATTACTATGGTCCAAGCAACCCTTCATAATATTACCATGGTCCGAACACCCCCCCATAATATTACCATGGCCCAAGCACCCCCCCATAATATTACCATGGCCCAAACACCCCTCCATAATATTACCATGGTCCAATCACCCCTCCATAATATTACCATGGCCCAATCACCCCCCATAATATTACCATGGCCCAAGCACCCCCCCATAATATTACCATGGCCCAAACACCCCTCCATCATATTACCATGACTCAAGCACTCTTCCATAGTATTACCATGGTCCAGGCACCCCTCCACATTATTACCGTGGCCCAAACACCCCTCCATAATATTACTATGGCCCAAACACCCCTCCATAATATTACTGTGGCCAAAACACCCCTCCATAATATTACCATGGCCCAATCACCCCTCCACAATGTTACCATGGCACGGCACTATCATTTAAGGAGGTCACCTGCACCCCAAATATGGAAGCAGTGGGCATTTTTCAATGGTGGCCATAGACAAAAAGGAGTGATGGGGAGAGGTGAGCCCAAAAGCGGTTAGGGGGTGAAGTCTACCCTCCGTTGACTTTAAATATCAGAAGCATTTCTAGGAGCCGGTACAGCATTGTACAGCATTGTACAGCATTGTACAGCATTGTATCATCACATGAGTGAAGTGCAAACACAGATGAACAGGTTTCTTTACCATATACTACCACAGACTCTTCGCTGGTGTAGCCAGGGGAGGGCTGGGTCGGGGGGCAGGGTGGCAATTGCCTCCCAGGCCGCCCTGACTTATGTCCGGCAGCCGCTGCCCGCTACCATTTTCATTTTTATTCTGGACTAGGAAGTTGGGCCGGGGCATGGCCACTGTGGCCGACCACTAGCTGCTGCATTCTGGGAGTTGTAGTCCACCCTCAAGCTCCCGGTGGGTGGAAAACAGAGCAGCGCAGAGGAAACTACAACTCCCAGAGATCGGATTCTTGAAAGCAGGGTGTGCCAGGGAGTCGGGACGCAGGGCTGGGTGCTGGCTGCAACTTGACCCCAGGACCAGGAGCATTACCCCCCCCCCCCCAGGAGGACCTGCTGAGATCACTGTGGTGAGAGAGAGAGAGAGAGACCCTGACACCCATAGCTGACCCCCCATACACCCCATGTAACCTGCCCCAGTGATCAGGCTGCATTGATGGGCACTGGAGGTGACTGAACTGGTGAGGCTGCATTGAAAAACCAGATGGGCCATGGATGGTGAGCTGACTTGGCGGATCAATGGGTCAAATGGGCCAAATGACTGAACTTGCCCCCCCCCAGGCCTAAGGCTGCCAGCCCTCCCCTGGGTGCAGCCCTGTCACATGAGCAGGTACGCTCTTCTTCTTTTTTTTTTTTCCCAAAATGTATTTATTAAAAAAGTTTTCACGTGTTACAGACAAATAAATACACATTACACAAACATACATTGTTTCAATATATACTCCTATTTATCCCAACAAGGTATACGGTCTTCTACGATGGCAAAACCAAAACAGGACGAGCCCAACCCCGATAACTGAACTGCCCTTCCCCCACAGTCATATAAAAATGGAGATAATACCAAAGCACGCGCCTCCCCCTCCCCCCTCCCCGTATTTTGTTATATTCTCCAGCAAAGAGTTAAGTGACTGTATTAAAGAATCTCCTCTCAAGTAATTACATTTTATTCCCCGCAATGACGGCTTCAATTTAAGCGCTCTCCTGTCACTTTTCACTTTCCATCTCCGCGCAGAAGAAGCGGCTTGGCAGAAATACGGCGGCACAATTAGTTTCGATGCGATATTAAAGATTCAATGGAAATTAAATATTAAAAAGTTATTCCGCTGATCCATGCGCAGATCAAATCCATCTGTTGCCATAAACTCCAAACACCGCCATATGCCGGCTCAGCTGACGGCGTCGACATCATTAACTTATACACAGTATGTACAGAGATACATATTTACACGAGCGTCTGTACCGCCGCGCTCCCCGCGCCGTCACGGAAAAAGAGACGCGGGAGCCGCCATCTGAAGTCTCACCAAATCATTACAGATCTCTAATTAAAGCTTCATGGAGAGAGACAAACACCTTCCCAGAACCCGCCTTCCCAGAACCCGCCTTCCCAGAACCTGCCAGAACCCGCCTTCCCAGAACCCGCCAGAACCCGCCTTGCCAGAACCCGCCTTCCCAGAACCCGCCAGAACCTGCCTTCCCAGAACCCGCCTTCCCAGAACCTGCCAGAACCCGCCTTCCCAGAACCCGCCAGAACCCGCCTTCCCAGAACCTGCCTTTCCAGAACCCGCCAGAACCCGCCTTCCCAGAACCCGCCTTCCCAGAACCCGCCAGAACCTGCCTTCCCAGAACCCGCCTTCCCAGAACCCGCCTTCCCAGAACCCGCCAGAACCTGCCTTCCCAAAACCCGCCTTCCCAGAACCCGCCTTCCCAGAACCCGCCTTCCCAGAACCCGCCAGAACCTGCCTTCCCAGTACCCGCCTTCCCAGAACCTGCCAGAACCCGCCTTCCCAGAACCCGCCTTCCCAGAACCCGCCAGAACCCGCCTTCCCAGAACCCGCCTTCCCAGAACCCGCCAGAACCTGCCTTCCCAGAACCCACCTTCCCAGAACACGCCTTCCCAGAACCCGCCAGAACCCGCCTTCCCAGAACCCGCCTTCCCAGAACCCGCCAGAACCTGCCTTCCCAGAACCCACCTTCCCAGAACCCGCCTTCCCAGAACCCGCCTTCCCAGAACCCGCCAGAACCTGCCTTCCCAGAACCCGCCTTCCCAGAACCCGCCAGAACCTGCCTTCCCAGAAACCGCCTTCCCAGAACCCGCCCGAACCTGCCTTCCCAGAACCCCCAAGAACCTGCCTTCCCAGAACCCGCCTTCCCAGAACCCACCAGAACCTGCCTTCCCAGAACCCGCCAGAACCTGCCTTCCCAGAATCCGCCAGAACCTGCCTTCCCTGAACCCGCCACACGGCAAACTAGGCCAAAATAAAGTTGTGCTACACAAAAATAACAAACAGTTACAAACATATCGAAACAAAGAAAGTCCATTAAGTGATGAGAAATCCAACGAATCCCTCGCCTAGAATCTCGGCCGTGTGTACGCTCCCTCGCCTGGAATCCCTGCCGTGTGTACGCTCCCTCGCCTGGAATCCCTGCCGTGTGTACGCTCCGTCGCCTGGAATCTCGGCTGTGTGTACGCTCCCTTGCCTGGAATCCCGGCCGTGTGTATGCTCCCTCACCTGGGATCCCGGCCATGTGTACGCTCCATCACCTGGAATCCCGGCCGTGTGTACACTCCCTCACCTGGAATCCTGGCCGTGTGTACGCTCCATCGCCTGGAATCCCCGCCGTGTTTATGCTCCCTCACCTGGAATCCTGGCCGTGTGTACCCTCCCTCGCCTGGAATCCTGGCCGTGTGTACGCTCCCTCGCCTGGAATCCTGGCCGTGTGTACGCTCCCCCGCCTGGAATCCCGGCCGTGTGTACGCTCCCTCGCCTGGAATCCCGGCCGTGTGTACGCTCCCTCGCCTGGAATCCCGGCCGTGTGTACACTCCCTCGCCTGGAATCCCGGCCGTGTGTACGCTCCCTCGCCTGGAATCCCGGCCGTGTGTACGCTCCCTCGCCTGGAATCCCGGCCGTGTGTACACTCCCTCGCCTGGAATCCTGGCCGTGTGTACGCTCCATCGCCTGGAATCCCCGCCGTGTTTATGCTCCCTCGCCTGGAATCCTGGCCGTGTGTACGCTCCATCGCCTGGAATCCCCGCCGTGTTTATGCTCCCTCACCTGGAATCCTGGCCGTGTGTACGCTCCCTCGCCTGGAATCCTGGCCGTGTGTACGCTCCCCCGCCTGGAATCCCGGCCGCGTGTACGCTCCCTCGCCTGGAATCCCGGCCATGTGTACGCTCCCTCGCCTGAAATCCCGGCCGTGTGTACGCTCCATCGCCTGGAATCCCGGCCATGTGTACACTCCCTTGCCTGTAATCCCGGCCCTGTGTACGCTCCCTCGCCTGGAATCTCGGCCGTGTGTACGCTCCATCGCCTGGAATCCCGGCCATGTGTACACTCCCTTGCCTGGAGTCTCCGCCGTGTGTACGCTCCATCGCCTGAAATCCCGGCCGTGTCTACGCTCCATCGCCTGGAATCCTGGCCATGTGTACGCTCCCTTGCCTGTAATTACCGGCCCTGTATACGCTCCCTCACTTGGAATCTCGGCCGTGTATATGCTCCCTCGCCTGGAATCTCGGCCGTGTATATAAACATGTTCTCTTTTTTCCCGCTGGGATTCCTGGCAGTTTTTAAGCCGGCGGTTTTCCTATGGGGAAAACCTGCGGTGGAGCATACACACGGCCGGGTTTCCCGACCAAAGCTCTCATGGCAGTTTTCCTGTCGGGGTTTCAGGGTTTCCCGGTAGACTTTTTACCGCCGGGAAAACCGATCGTGTGTATGCGGCATAAGAGTGAAACATTTCCATCACTTGGGAGACATCTCATTATTATTATACGTCTTAGCCGGTAGAAATGTAAATGTTGAGCGGTAAACTGACAGCTTTCCTCGGTATGATGATAATTAGCACCTGGGGAAGGGAAGACGCCGCGTCACATGGTCAGAGCCGGAACACGCGGATGACAAGGTTACAAAACGACGCCGAGAACAATCCGATTTGTTATCTTCCAGCATGTTCTAAAATTGATTGTAAAGTAAGTTCCATAGTCAGCGTGTGAGGACGGAACACGCCCCCGTCCCGGTCCCCGGAGATTATTCGCTTCCCTAGTTGTGTCCTTCACATTTCCGAGACGCCGGCACTGTTTGTGCTCATTAAACGGCAGCACTTTGAACCCGAACATCTGCAATTCGTTTTCCAGGATAGGTACCGAGATAGACGCGAGCCGCCAGTCCAAGGAAGGTGAAAGCCGGCAGCGGGTTAGACGGGGCGCCGGGATCCTACATCATTATATTTCCAAATGTTTCACTCAAATCTCCACGTATTGTTAGAGGAGAGAAGAAACCAAGAACTTCGAGTTCTGAGGAAATAATAGAGAAGGAAAAGGAAATACATAAAAGGGACGGCGCCTTTGTGTTCCTTATAAGAAGAATGAGGCGGCGTACACACGGCCGAGGAACTCGTTGGGCGAAACTGTCGTTTTCCTCGTCGAGCTCCTTGTTCGGCTGTCGAGGAACTCGATGAGCCAATTTTCTCCATTCCCGTCGAGGAAAAAGAGAACATGCTCTCTTTTTGGCTCGTCGAGTTCCTCGACAGTTTCCTCGTGGAAAAATGTACACACGACCGGTTTCCTCGGCAAAACACGTCTCCCAACAAGTTTCTTGCTGGATTCTGCCGAGGAAACCGGTCGTGTGTACGAGGCCTGAGACTGGAGGGGTCATCAATGATAGGGAAATCAATCCATTCAGTGGGTACCAGTAATGACGGGCACGTGCCATGCAATGAGAAAACCTCTCCAGTATCTTTGTATTGGGGCGGCAATATGGCATCGCTGCTTTTAAAAATGGTCTTGCTTTGTTTTTGGATGAAAAATTAGGGATTTATACTGAATATCTACTCTACACCAATCAGCCATAACATCAAGACCACCCACCATAACATCAAGGCCACCCGCCATAACATCAAGACCACCCACTATAACATCAAGACCACCCACCATAACATCAAGACCACCCACCACAACATCAAAACCACCCACCATAACATCGAGACCACCCGCCATAACATCGAGACCACCCGCCATAACATCAAGACCACCCGCCATAACATCAAGACCACCCGCCATAACATCAAGATCACCCGCCATAACATCAAGGCCACCCGCCATAACATCAAGATCACCCACCATAACATCAAGACCACCCGCCATAACATCGAGACCACCTGCCATAACATCAGGACCACCCGCCATAACATCAAGATCACCCACCATAACATTAAGGCCACCCGCCATAACATCAAGACCACCCACCATAACATTAAGGCCACCCGCCATAACATCAAGACCACCCACCATAACATCAAGACCACCCGCCATAACATCAAGATCACCCACCATAACATCAAGGTCACCCGCCATAACATCAAGACCACCCACCATAACATCAAGGCCACCCGCCATAACATCAAGACCACCCACCATAACATCAAGACCACTCACCATAACATCAAGGCCACCCGCCATAACATCAAAACCACTCACCATAACATCAAGACCACCCACCACAACATCAAAACCACCCACCATAACATCGAGACCACCCGCCATAACATCGAGACCACCCGCCATAAAATCAAGACCACCCGCCATAACATCAAGACCACCCGCCATAACATCAAGATCACCCGCCATAACATCAAGGCCACCCGCCATAACATCAAGATCACCCACCATAACATCAAGACCACCCGCCATAACATCGAGACCACCTGCCATAACATCAGGACCACCCGCCATAACATCAAGATCACCCACCATAACATCAAGACCACCCGCCATAACATCGAGACCACCCGCCATAACATCAAGACCACCCGCCATAACATCAAGATCACCCACTATAACATCAAGACAACCCACCATAACATCAAGACCACCCGCCATAACATCAAGACCACCCGCCATGACATCAAGACCACCCACCATAACATCAAAACCACCCACCATAACACCAAGACCACCCACCATAACATCAAGAACACCCACCATAACATCAAGACCACCCACCATAACATCAAGACCACCCACCTAATATTGAGTAGGTCCCACTTTTCTGAAGGGTCATTGATGACCCCTCTTTCCAGACATGGACTGCACTAGACCTCTGAAGGTACGCTGTTGGTATCTGGCACCAAGCCATCAGTAGCAGATCCTTTAGGCCGCGTACACACGATCGGTCCAAACCGATAAAATGGACTTAAGTTCAGTTTCATCGGTCCAAACCGAGCGTGTGTACGGCCCATCGGTCCGTCGGGCCAAAGTTTTAAAACTTGCATTAAAATCGGACCGATGGACGCCTGACCATCGGTCCAAACCGATGGTTAGTACGCAAAAGCATCGGTCCAAAAACCCGAGCATGCTCATAATCAAGTTGACGCATGCTTGGAAGCATTGAACTTCATTTTTTTTCAGCACGTCGTTGTTTTCTACGTCACCGCGTTCTGACACGATCGGTTTTTGAACTGGTGGTGTGTACGCACATCAGACCATCAGTCCATCAGCCGGACCATTCTCATCGGTTTGGACCGATCGTGTGTACGCGGCCTAAGGCGGCGTACACACGACCGAGGTTCTCAGCAGAATCCAACAAGAACCTCGATGAGAGACATATTCTGCCGAGAAAACCGGTCGTGTGTACACTTTTGGCCGAGCATCCCGTCGGGGAGCCAAAAAGAGAGCATGTTCTCTATTTCCTTGTTGTTCAATGGGAAAATTTGGCTCAACAAGCTTTTTGACAGCCGAACAAGGAACTCGATGGGCGGAACGATGAGGCCGTGTACACACGGCAGAGATCCTCGACGGGCAGAACACATCGTTCCGCCCGTCGAGATTCTCTGCCGGCCGTCGAAATCGGCGACCCTCCCGTCGGGAATGGCAACCAGACATTCATCCAGGCGGGCCGTCGAGCAAATAGAGAGCGTGCTCTCTATTTCTGCTCGACGGGGTTCCCGACGGGAAGCTCGCCGAGAGCGTACACACGGCCGGGGTCCTCGCTGGAATGCAGCTTCCAGCGAGGTTCTCGCTGGTTTCCAGCGAGAACCTCGGTCGTGTGTACACGGCCTGAGTTTGGCCCGACGAGTTTCTCGGTCGTGTGTGTACGCCGCCGTAGTTGGGAGACGGGACTTCCATGGATCAGAATTTATTTTTACAGTTGACATCACCGGACTCCTTGGATTCTACGCAATATATTTCTTGTGGTCCCCTGCTACCTGGCCTGTCGTCACCTGGTCTAAATGCTATGCTTACATACCTCCCAACTTTTCAACTTCAACTTGTTGAGTGGGGGGGGGGGGGTGCCGATCGGATCGGAGTTGTTGAGTGGGGCGGTCCGCGAATCGGAGTTGTTGAGTGGGGGGTTCATAGATCACAGTTGTTGAGTGGGGGGGGGGGGGGTCCGCGGATCGGATTTGTTGCGCTGGGGGGTTTGCTGCGAACCGCGGGGGGGCGCGGAATCGCGGGACTGTAGGCATGATCGCGGGACCGCGGGATTTATCGCGAATCGCGGGACAGTCCCGCGAAATCCGGGATGCTTGGGAGGTATGTGCTTACAATCTAGACTACCGCTTCTTCTCACCGCTAGTGCTGATTTAAATTTTTTAAATATATCTCCACTTCATGGCCTTCGTAGGGGTTCCGGTTTTTTTTTGCCCCCAGTACTTGCCTAATTTTTGCCATTCTGCTGCTGGAAAGTTTTTATTTTCTAAAGAAGGACCCCCGAAAATCGACGGTTCACAGTTACTTCTCCAGAGAGTGTCGCCTTCGTAGGGGGTCCAGTTTTTTTTACCCCGGTACTTGCCCAATTTTCGTCTATATTTTTCGGATGAGGCCTCAGTCCCAACACATTTCCTAGCAGCAGAATGGCGTCGGCGCATCTGTTTTATCGGCACGTCTAACCGAACACAGATCCCGGGAACGCTCCGTAACGCAATATGTGCAGGCACGCTATACTGAACTTTACGGCGCATCATCCGAGATTCGATTTCCATTTTTCTTCCCGTTTATAAAAAGAAAACTTATCATCGTGGGAACATTAAATAGAAATTAGCGAAACGCACTTACAGAGTAAACACAATCTGCTCTATTACGGTTACACAAACACATTTGCAGACACCGCAGGAGTAGCCGCGCACAGTCACTCGATCACATAAACACCGCTTATCCAGATATGACCACAAGTGCGCACATACACCACGCCAATCGATCCCCCTCCCCCCCCCCAGGACGCTGGCACCTGCTGCTATAAGACAATGTGCTTCACTTACTCAGCCATTTGAAACCTTATATATCACTTCATCCACATTGAGAGTAATAAAGTGTTAGACTTGCCATTCAAGGCCGAGGCGAGAGCCCATTAAGGACGACTGTCATGGTTCATACCGAGTTCAATTTCATTGGTTTTTATATTACACCCCGCAGCAATATCGCTATATGGTAATCAAGGAGCCGCGGATGAGGTATACTTCAGTGCGCTCCCCGACTCTCGCCTTACAAGCTGGAATGCATACACGCTTTTTTTTTCTGCAATGTAGAGCGGGGGGGAGGGGGGGGGGGCTTTACTGGTCCGCCTCGGAAAATGGAAGGCACATCGCGCAATCAAAAATGAAAGTATGGCCCTCGCCTGTCAGGGGCTGCGCGGTGCCATCCATTAAGGGTTCTGGGAATCAGGGGTTAAATAAA
The DNA here is from genome assembly GCA_029574335.1 of Rana kukunoris. Classification (NCBI taxonomy): domain Eukaryota; kingdom Metazoa; phylum Chordata; class Amphibia; order Anura; family Ranidae; genus Rana; species Rana kukunoris. The sequence continues at coordinate 743,336 of CM056051.1, read as the reverse complement.
CAAATGGCTCTCGCTCAATGCCTAGTCTCCATGCCACGTAGGGCCGGCGATATTAAGGAATAGAAGAACAATAAAAAGGGAACAAGTACTGAGCTTAACCGGTGGTTAGAAAGACAGGCTGAGGAAATCAGTGGAGGGGCAACATGACTGGGGGGAGGAATAGTCCCCCCAAAAAAGGCTTTACTGAAATCCACCTTTGTCCCCCCAACCAGCTGGAGAAATGCTCCCAAACTGACCACACTTGACTTCCAAGGAACCCAGCCCACAACTGACACCTACGAGGGTAGCACCATACCACCAGATGGGTTCCAATCTTTGCAGCCATCTCACCTCCTTACATAGACCTGGAGGAAATCAATGGAAGGATTACTGACTGTAGGGAGGACTAGACACCCAAAATAAAGGCTTTACTCAAACCCACCATCATCCCCCAACCGCACGCCAACCAGCTGGAACCGCTCCAAAACTGACCACACTTGACTTCCAAGGAACCCAGCCCACAACTGACACCTACGAGGGTAGCACCATACCACCATATGGGTTCCAATATTTGTAGCTGTGTGATTACGTTCATGATGATGACAACCCAGCAAGACAGGAAGAAAAAAAAATGTAAATGGGGAGTGAACTTCCTCTTTAACAAGACGTAAAATAAAGTTTATTGATAAACATTGCATATGGCGGCGTTACGTGAGCGGCGAGCGCGGAAATAGTCCATGACCTCAAATTACAGAACGCGAGATGAGACGAGCCGCAGCACTGGCTCCCGCAATATGAGAGCAAACAAGGATACACGGCGGGGAACATATGAAACAATGTATCCGAATGTCCCAGATTGTGACTTGTGCCGTATATGTTACAAATCTATTGTGAGTCCCATCAGAACGGATCAAGAGATTAATGCAATGGCTTCCTCCGCCGCCACAGAGGTCCAGGAAGCAACGCAACCGCGCAGAAATCCGCAGGGCACAACGGCGACATGGCACACCGCTTCCAGAACACCAAACAAATCTAATAATAATAATAATAACAACAACAAATAATAATAACAAATCTAATAATAATAATATATTTTTTTTTAAATGTTTTTTTTGCATTACACCTGTAAGGGGCCCAATGGTCCCCAGGGTCCCTTACAGGCCCGGCTGGCCCCCCTCCCGTTTTTTTTTTTAATTACATTTTTTTTGCATTACACCTGTAAGGGTCCCAATGGTCCCCAGGGCCCCTTACAGGTCTAGCTGGCCCCCCTCCCGTTTTTTTTTTTAATTACATTTTTTTTGCATTACACCTGTAAGGGTCCCAATGGTCCCCAGGGCCCCTTACAGGTCTGGCTGGCCCCCCTCCCGTTTTTTTTTTAAATTACATTTTTTTTGCATTACACCTGTAAGGTGCCAGATGATCCCCAGGGCCCCTTACAGGCCCGGCCCGCCCCCTCCTGATTTTCTTATTGTCTAGAGCTGTGTAAGGGGCCCCAAAATTTGTGATGGCTGCCCTGCCGCAACATATATATAAATATCCTTATATTGGCGCCGGCGTGTAGCCCCCCCCCCCCCCCCCGACCTTCTCTGCTTTTATTTTCGGTTGGAGTTCCGAAAAGAAAGAAAAGTGAAAGAAAACAAAGTTGTCGCGGCTCCTCCTCCCATTTTTTTTTGCATCACACCTGTAAGGGGCCCAATGGTCCCCAGGGCCCCTTACAGGCCCAGCTGGCTCCCCCTCCCAATTTATTTTTTATTTAAAAAAAATATATATATATTTTTTTATTTATTTGTTTTTTTGCATTACACCTGTAAGGGTCCCAATGGTCCCCAGGGTCCCTTACAGGCCCGGCTGTCCCCCCTCCCATTTTTTTTGCATTACACCTGTAAGGGTCCCAATGGTCCCCAGGGTCCCTTACAGGTCTGGCTGGCCCCCCTCCCGTTTTTTTTTTAAATTAATAAATTTTTTGCATTACACCTGTAAGGGGCCAGATGATTCCCAGGGCCCCTTACAGGCCCGGCCCGCCCCCTCCTGATTTTCTTATTGTCTAGAGCTGTGTAAGGGGCCCTAAAATTTGTGATGGCTGCCCTGCCGCAACATATATATAAATATCCTTATATTGGCGCCGGCGTGTAGCCCCCCCCCCCCCCGACCTTCTCTGCTTTTATTTTCGGTTGGAGTTCCGAAAAGAAAGAAAAGTGAAAGAAAACAAAGTTGTCGCGGCTCCTCCTCTCTTCGGCGTCCATTCCCCTCGCTGCGTTTTGTTCTGGTTGATCTATAATTAGAAGCCGAATACTCAGAAATCTAACAATCGTCTCATCAGTCGATCGTCTTCATTGAAGGGACGAGCGTCCGCCTGGGAATAGAACGCGGTCAGCGCAGCAATCCGTTCCCCCGGCGGGTCCAGCGAGGAGGGGGGGGGCCGGAGTCGTCTCCATTGTCGGGGACGCGTCGCCCCTCGGCGTATTGTTCCTCCGGTTCGATACCTTTTTTTTTTTTTTTTAGGACAGATGCTTCTAGCGAGCGTTGGATTGAGACCGATCGATTCCGCACGGGCCACCAGCATTGTTCACCATCGCAGACCCAGCTGGGCCCGTGAACCTCCCCCGCCGCACGCTGGGGCTGAGATTTTTATTGATCGATATAATTCATTTCTCTGAAATTTGAGAGAGCAGATTGCAGTCACTTAGCCGGAGTGTATCGGCGGCGGCGGCGGCGGCTGGAATCGTCCGTCACGGGGGGGGGGGGGGCTTGTGAAAGGGGCCCGAGTGCCCGAGTCCCTCCAGAACCGTGAAAGACTTGTAGCACGCTGCAGGGGGGGGGGGGCACTTTGCAGAAATATTTTGTCGTTAAAAGCAAAAATGTCTCCTCGTCTCTCTCGCGGTATAAATCACGCCGCGCGCCGCGTGTTCTCAAGATGAATTAGAAAACAAACGCGTCGAGGGTGAAATATGGCGGCTTTATTGCGGCGGTGAATCATCTGCATACTGTAGTTACTTTCCGTCAGACCCGGGCCAGGATTTTATTTTAATTAGTTGCCGATCTTTTTATGACTGAATAATCGTACGTCTGGGTGTCCGGGGCGCCCTGCGCGCTCTGCGCCATTCTTCTCCAGGAACGCGGAATTCTGGGGGGGGGGCCATAAATACGACTCAACATTACAGATATAGGAACTCGACTACCACCGGCAATGGAAGGATCGTCTTCCGATCACCTAACCCTTCTGTGACCAGAGACCCCTTCGTGATGAACCAAGTTTGGCAGCGCCATTATTTGTTGGTTATCTCAACGCCGACAACTCAACCAACCGGCATCCCGAAACATTTTATACGTTGCTTGTAAAAGCTCTATAATGCCTTTATTTACTACTTTCTCATGAGATCTGCTGTGATTGGTCACAGCGGTCACATGGTATCGGTAGTGGGCCAGCACACTCATCAGTCTGATGGACACAGCCAGTGACAGATCGCGATACAGCGCAGCCCCTACGGCCGCACGTGAGGCGCGATCCGGGAGGACATCAGATGATGTCCACCCGATCGATGAAAGTTCCGTCGTTTTGCTGTAGGCCGGGTGGGAAAATCTCCGGGTGAATTGACGCCTGGGAAGTGGTTGTGAAATCCTGACTGTCCAGCCGGACAACATGCCGGCGCGCAGCGCGGCGATCAGTGATGTGTCAGTCTGACACCCTGCGACTCCGATCTCGGTAAAGAGACTCCGGCGGGGGACTCTATACCAGGTGATCAGCTGTGTCCAATCACGGCTGATCACGATGAGTAAGAGCTGTTGATCGGCTCTTCCTCACTCACGTCTGACAGACGCAAGTAGAGGAGAGCCGATCGACGGCTCTCCTGACAGGGGGGGTATACGCTGATTGTTTATCAGTGTAGCCCCGCTGCGGATGTCCACACTGGACCACCAGGGAAGCCACCAGGACCACCAGGGAGGGGGGCAACATGTACCCCATGGCCATCCACATGTAAAAAAGTATTCACAATAGATGCCAATCAGTGCCCGCAAATGGGCACTGACTGGCAAACATAAAACAAGTGAGGACCAGCAATGCCATCATCAGTGCCACCTCTCAGTGTCTATCAGAGCCACCTCTCAGTGCCCATCCATGCCCATAAGTGCCCACCTATCAGTGCCCATCAGAGCCACCTCTCAGTGCCCATCCATGCCCATCAGTGCCCACCTATCAGTGCCCATCAGAGCCACCTCTCAGTGCCCATCCATGCCCATCAGTGCCCACCTATCAGTGCCCACCTGTGCCACCTATCAGTGCCACACATAATTACCCATCAGTGCCACCCATAAGTACCCATCAGTGCTGCCTGTGAGTGCCCATCAGTGTCGCCTATGGGTGCCCATCAGTGCCGCCTATGGGTGCCCATCAGTGCCGCCTATGGGTGCCCAATCAGTGCCGCCTATGGGTGCCCAATCAGTGCCGCCTATGGGTGCCGCATACCAGCGCCGCCTATCAGTGCTGCTTATCAGTGACGATCATCGGTGCCTATCAGTGCCACCTCATCAGTGCCATCTCATTGGTGCCACCTCATCGGTGCCCATCAGTGCAGCCATATCAGTGCCCATAATTGAAGAAGAAAAGGTACCGATTTACCAAAAAATGTAACAGAAAAAATAAAAACTTGACTTTTTTCTAAATTTTCGGTCTTTTTTTAGGTGTTGCGCCAAAAAAACAAAAAAAAAAAACGCCGAGGTGATCAAATACCAGCGAAAGAAATCTCTATTTGTGGGGGGAAATGATAAAAAGATTGGATCGGCCTTCGCTGGTAACAAGGAGTTGGATGATGGAGAACTTTGACTTTTATTGGCATCCGGAAGACTTGTTATGAAATGTCAGATGAAGCCTCATGGAGGATGAAAGGAGTCGGCGGTGGCGGCGGCGGGCGTTGAAGTGCTCGTTATTTATGGGGTCAGAGAATAAATGTCTCCCACTGAGAGGTGTCAGTCACCCCGGGAAGGAGGGACGGCGATTTATGGCTCCTTCTCTCTGGACTGCGCCTCGGCGGCGGTTTTACATCTGTTCCGTTATCGGGGAGCTTTGCTGCAGAAGGTTAATTCTCCCGCAATCCTCGTCTTCCCAGATGTTCCTGATATGCCAACCGACTCGTTTCACCCCCAACCCGCCTCCCGTCTGAGACGCCTCCGACGCACTCTCAAGTGTTAATGGAATATTATAGACTGGGTGACCTTCTACAGATGGGGAGTCGGCTCTTTAAGATGTGTGGAGAGGTTGGTGCTGGGGGGGCTTCCAAGGAAACCGGATCCCATGGGGGGCGCCATCTGCAGATTGAGACATTAGGACTCCGCACCGGGTTAGGAGTGTGTGTAGAGAAAACTCTGTAACACATGAGGTGTGTGGGGGGGGGGGGGGGGGTGGCGTAGGGTTACCACCTCATCCCTTTAAACCCGAAAACATATGAATTACAAAGGTTCTGAGCATGGAGGTCCGGAGGTTGGGGTAAGGGGGGGTCAAGTGCCCTCCCCCCAGGGCTGGACTGGGACAAAAAGTTGGCCGTGGACTTCATCCAGACTGACCCACTTTGACAGGTCTCTGCCATGGCGGCCGGACAACTCCCGCACCCCCCCCCCCCTTCACTAGCAACTAGGTACTTTAGAGTAGAATGTTTGGTACCGGTACTTTTATAGGCAGTACCAGAGGGGAAGCTAGACATTATTTCACCCGGGGCAAAGAATCAGTTCGCCCCCCCCCCCCATTATGGGACAAGATTAGGCAGACGTGAGAAACTCCCAGGCCATAGCTGTTGAGTCAGCTGTCTGTCCCCTCCCCTGTGCTCCTTCTGGTCCCCCCTCTGCTCCTCTGTCGCCCCCCCTGCTCCTCTGGTCCTCCCTCTGCTTCTCTGTTCCCCTGCGGGGAGGGAGAGGAGGTGAACGCTGCGGGGAGAGAGAGAGGAGGTGAGTGCTGCGGGGAGGGAGATAAGGTGAACGCTGTGGGGAGGGGGAGGAGGTGAACGCTGTGGGTAAGGAGAGGAGGTGAGCGCTCCAAGGAGGGAGAGGAGGTGAGCGCTGTGGGGAGGGAGAGGAGGTGAACGCTGCGGGGAGAGGAGGTGAACGCTGCGGGGAGGGAGAGGAGGTGAGCGCTGTGGGGAGGGAGAGGAGGTGAACGCTGCGGGGAGAGGAGGTGAACGCTGCGGGGAGGGAGAGGAGGTGAACGCTGCGGGGAGGGAGAGGAGGTGAGCGCTGCGGGGAGGGAGAGGAGGTGAGCGCTGCGGGGAGGGAGAGTAGGTGAGTGCTGCGGGGAGGGAGAGGAGGTGAACGCTGTGGGGAAGGAGAGGAGGTGAGCGCTGCGGGGAGGGAGAGAAGGTGAGCGCTGCGGGGAGGGAGAGAAGGTGAGCGCTGCGGGGAGGGAGAGGAGGTGAACGCTGCGGGGAGGGAGAGGAGGTGAACGCTGTGGGGAAGGAGAGGAGGTGAGCGCTGCGGGGAGGGAGCCGAGGTGAGTGCTGTGGGGAGGGAGAGGAGGTGAGCGCTGCGGGGAGGGAGAGGAGGTGAGCGCTGATGGAAGGGAGAGACAGAGGAGCAGAGGGGGGCGGCGGTCTGCTGTCACTAAAGTCAGCCCACTGAGCCAGTGGCCCACCGGGAAACTCCTTGTAGTCCCAATGGCCAGTTCATCCTTGCCTCCCGCTGGAATCAGGGATCGGATCTGTTAAATTCAGCACAGTGGCGTTGCTATGGGGGGTGAGGGCAGCGCACACCCGGGTGCCACCCACCAGTCAAATGACACCATCAAGGTGCTGTCAAGCCCCCCCCATCAGTGTAGTGTGACTGCGGCTCTTTTCCCTGCTCATTCCAGCAGAGAACTCGCCTGCGCTGTGACATAAGCTAGATGAGCTGCGAGCTTTCAGAGGTTTCCCCTGCTCGCCCCCCCTCTCCTGTCAGGGAGAAGAGACGGCGGCTCTCACCAGGTTTGCCGCCCAGCTTCCTGCCCACTCCGTTCCTTTCCCGTTGGCCATAACTGAGGGCCAATCGAAAGAAAATAGGAGAGGAGAGCATCATGGGACATGTAGTCCCAAAGATTGGCGGCCCCATTTTCCACAGGGAGGAGGCTACAGCTCGATCAAGAGAGAGATTGAGAGACTGCAGCCTGGAAAAAAAAAAAGCTGAGGAAGTGAGTGCTACAGGACAAAGAACAAGGAGTGTGCTGGGTGGAAGCCAGAGAGAGACAAATATGCTGGTTCTGGACCTCCAGGGAGAGGAAGAACGGGTAAGAGGCAAGTCGTGAGAGGACTAGTCGTCATATGCGTTTCGTCATATGTGACGTTGTCAATGGGCGACGTCACAAATGACGAAACGCGCCTGCAAGAAGGATGCGTGCTGCCGCCACAACCGAGGTATCCATCCCTTCAGGTGGCAGTTCTGTAAACGATAACGGTGGTCTCTGTGGTGGATTCGCCACGAGATCACCGTTATTGGAGAGGGGCCCTCCCCTCCCGCCGCTCTCCCACGCCCTACGCCGCTTACTGGAGCGGCGGAGGCGATCGGGTGCTTCTCCCCCTGTGGCATGGATATGAGTGAGGGCAAGATGGCCCCCACCCGTCTCCATACCATAGCAGGGCGGAAGCGACGTCAAAACATCAGCTCCGCCCATACGTCTTAAAGGGCCATTTTATTTTTGTAATTTTTTTCAAATGACAATTTTTTTTTATTGCATTTTAGTGTAAATATGAGATGTGACGTCTTTCTGACCCCTCCCCCGGATCTCATATATAAGAGGACCTGTCATGCTTTTTTCTATAACATTCCTTGTAATTGGAATAAAAGTGACCCAAATTTTTATTTTAAAACAGTGTAAAAATAAATAATCTAGAAAAATAAATTATATATATATACATTTTTTTAAAGCGCCCCGTCCCGACGAGCTCGCGCGCAGAAGGGAACGCATACGCGAGTAGTGTTGAGCAGAATATGCCATATTCGATTTCGCGATATATCTCGAATATATAGTCGAATATTCGAGATATATTCGTTAAATGCGAATATTCGCGATATTTTTTGGAAATGAAATGATTGCGAAATTTCGCTATTGCGAATGCGAATGCGAAATTTCGAGAAATGCGGAAGGAGCACTCTGATTGGCTCAGAATATTTGTGATATTTTATAATACAAAATAATTGCGAAATTTCGAGAAATGCGGAATGGAGCACTCTGATTGGCTCAGAATATTCGTGATATTTTATAATACAAAATAATTGCGAAATTTCGAGAAATGCGGAAGGAGCACTCTCATTGGCTCAGAATATTCTTGATATTTTATCGTAATTTCGCAAAAATGCGAATGAGAAATTGATTGCGGAATTTCGACAGTAACACTCTGAAATCGAATATATGTGTTATTTTAGCTAAAAACAGTATTGCGAATTTCTCGAAAATAATCGCGCGATATCGCTATTGCCGAATAATCGCATTGCGATTTTTCGGCAATATAAAATGATCGCTGCAGCTACTCGGCCCAAGGTCTCCAATCATACCAGCAATGCTTTTAGACGTCGATGGGGATCTCTAGGATGTGATCTGTTCTAAAAAAAAAATTGAAAAAATACGAATATTCGAAATAGCGAATATTCGCCGCGAAATTCGGAATATATCGCGAATACTCGAATATGCCATATTCAAGCCGAATATTCGCAATACGAATATTCGTGAGCAACACTATACGCGAGCAGCGCCCACATATGAAAAAGGTGTTCAAACCGCACATGTGAGGTATCGGTAGAGCGAGAGCAATAATTCCAGCCCTAGACCTCCTTTGTGACTCAAAACACGCAACCTGTAGAATATTTTTTTTTAAACGTCGCCTATGGAGATTTTTAAGGGTAAAAGGTTTGTCGCCATTCCACGAGCGGGCGCAATTTTGAAGCGTGACGCGTTGGGTATCTATTTACTCGGCGTAACATTATCTTTCACAATATAAAAAAAAAAACTGGGATAACTTTACCTTTGTCTTATTTTTTAATAAAAAAAAGTAATTTTTGTTCTTAAAAAAAAAAGTGCGCTGGTAAGAAAGCTGCGCAAGTACGGTGTGACAGAAAGTATTGCAACGACCGCCATTTTATTCTCTAGGGTGTTAAAAAAAATTATATAATATTTGGGAGGTTGTAAGTAAATGTATAGCAAAAAAAAAAAATATTTTTAACTTGTTAACGCCGAGTCTAAAAAATAGGCTCGGGGCTTACGTGGTTAAATAAAAAAAATTAGCGCGTTTTTTTCCCCCTTTTATATATTATACAGAATATAAATCACATGGTATATTATCCTCTTAAGGACCGCCTCCTGCACATTTATACGTCGGCAGAATGGCACGGCTGGGCACATCCACGTACAGGTACGTCCCCTTTAAGTGCCCAGCCGTGGGTCGCAGGTCCGAAGCTCCGCGCCCGCGGGACCCGATCGCCGACCGGTGTCCCGCGATCGGTCACAGGAGCTGAAGAACGGGGAGAGGTGAGTGTAAACACAGCTTCCCCGTTCTTCACAGTAGAAATGTCACTGATTGTCTGTTCCCTGATATAGGGAAACACGATCAGTGACGTCACAAGTCCAGCCCCGCCCCCCTACAGTTAGAAACGCACATGAGGTCACACATAACCCCTTCAGCGCACCCTAGTGGTTAACTCCTAAACTGAAATTGTCATTTTCACAGTAATCGGTGCATTTTTAAAGCACTTTCGCTGTGAAAATGACAATGGTCCCAAAAATGTGTCAAAAGTGTCCGATGTGTCCACCGTAATGTCGCAGTCACGGAAAAAAATCGCTGATCGCCGCCATTAGTAGTAAAACAAAAATGTTAATAAAAATGCAATAGAACTATCCCCTATTTTGTAAACAATATACATTTTGCGCAAACCAATCCATAAACGCTTATTGCGATTTTTTTTTTTAACCAATAATATGAAGAAGAATACGTATCGGCCTAAACTGAGGAAAGAAATATTTTTTTATATATTTTTTGGGGATATTTATTATAGCAAAAAGTAAAAAATATTGCATTTTTTTTTTTTTTCAAAATTGTCGCTCTATTTTTGTTTATAGCGCAAAAAAAAAAAAAAAAACGCAGAGGTGATCAAATACCACCAAAAGAAATCTCTATTTGTGGGGGGAAAAAAGGACGCCAATTTTGTTTGGGAGCCACGTCGCGCAATTGTCAGTTAAAGCGACGCAGTGCCGAATTGCAAAAAGGGGCCGGGTCCTTTAGCTGCATAATGGTCCGGGGCCATTATGTGGTTATATAATCGTACGGTATATTATATAATCGCACAGTATATTATATAATCGCACGGTATATTATATAATCGCACAGTATATTATATAATCGTACGGTATATTATATAATCGCACAGTATATTATATAATCGCACGGTATATATCAGACATTTCCCGGGACGGAGTCGCCCTTCTCGCGGAACTTGTACGGATAGAATTGGTATTTTTGCGTCGCGTTTTGTTCTCCTGACAACAATCTGCGGTGATGACTTTGATCTCGTCGCGTTAATTACTTAACCTGGTGAGGATTGTTTAATCTGCTTTACACGTTCCCCTCCCCCTCTCTCCCCTCCCCCTTTTTAGTATAATGAAATCCTCCCGAGCGCCGAGCCGCATCGCTCGATCGAACATCTCCGCCGTTAACCGGCAGATTAAACATGCGAGACGCATTCCCGATCCTCCAATCCCGAAATCCGCCAACTTTTCCCAACCAACCCGCCATCATTAATTCCAATATAATTGAATTGTATCGCCGTTACCTTCAGCGAAACGCGTTCCTCTCCGCCGTTTGCCGCCTGTTTTGCTTTTTTGTTTTGTTTTGTTTTTTTCTCGCAGTCTTCTGTTTGGGTGTCGGATTTATTCGGAGCAATTAGTTAATTATCTTCCAGTAGTTAATTATCATGTTAATGGGGGTGATTAATGGCTCGTTATGAGGAGGTAAAACGCGTATCTCTTCTAAAATAAAACTTTAACTGTTATTAGAGGACGGAGCCGCCGCGCAGGGGGCGGGGAGATGTTGCGCTTCACGGCCAGTGTTCTGCCGATGAGTGTCCCCCCGGCAGATTATGCCCCCCCCCCCCCGGACTGCGCAGGTGCGGCGCTTGCCTCCAAAAATAGCCACGCGTGGACCTCGCTGTAAGTGGGCAGTCGGCCTCACGCCCTCGCTTCGCTCCCTCGGCCTCCTGCCTCTTTCTTCAACATCCTCCAGGGCCCTTTCACACTGGTGCGTCTTTGCCGCGCTTTTGCCGCGTTTTCGCGGTAAAAATAGCGCTATTAAAACGCACATAAAACGCTCCCCATGCCCCTCTCCATGGAAATGAATTAAAAAACGCGGTAAAAACACTGTAAAAGCGCCGTTTTGCCGCGTTCTACCATGTTTTTACCGCGTTTTTAATTAATTTCAATGGAGGGGGGCACGGGTGGCGTTTTAATAGCGCTATTTTTACCTCGAAAACGCGGCAAAACTCGGGAAAATCGCCACCCATGCCCCCCTCCATTGAAATTAATTAAAAACGCGGTAAAAACATGGTAAAACGCGGTAAAATTGCGGTGTTTTGCCGCGAGTTTACCGCGTTTTACCGCGTTTTTAATTCATTTCAATGGAGAGAGGCATGGGAAGCGTTTTATGAGCGTTTTATGAGCGATATTTTTACAGCGAAAACGTGGCAAAAGTGCGGCAAAAACGCACCAGTGTGAAAGGGCCTGGATGTTAGAAGTGTGCACAGGCGCCATCTAGAGCTACATGTTCAGCAATTTTTGGAGGCCAGCGTCCGCGCCTGCAACGTACGGGGGAGGGGGGGGTCCTTATCCGCCGCGGGACATTTTTCAGCAAGACACCGGACCTGAGAGATCACCCAAAGGGATGAAATGACGAGGCGATTGGCTGTTCTTATGGAAAAAGATCTGAGTGGTGTTGTTATAGAATTATGAATTTAATCCCTTGGGCTCCGGAAGGTTTTACCCCCCCCCCCCTTCATGGCCAGGATATTTATTTCTATTCAGCACTGCGCTACTTTAACTGACAGCAGCTCAGTCATTTAACTGTCATTTTTTCACACAAATAGAGTTTTCTTTTGGGGGTGTTTGATCACCATTTAAAAAAATATATATATAATAATATGATATAACAATAAATAATAATTATATACTGTATGGGCCAGATTCTCAGAGGCGCTACGATGGGGCATCTCAGATACCCCGTCGTATCGCCGTTTTTTTCCCCGGGTATCTATGCGAGTGATTCCTAGATACCGGTGAAGATCCGACAATGTAATACAATTACACTTGCGGATCGTAGGTGTAATGACAACTCCGGCCACTAGGTGGCCTTTACGTTGTTTTCTCATTTGCCTATGCAAATGAGGCTAATCCGCCGATTCCCGGACGCTTTTACGCCGCCCCGTCGTCGCTTACGTCGTTTTCGTACGCGTAAGGTTACCCTTGCTAATATGTGGAGTAACCTTACGCAGTTCCGTCGGATGCCGTCGGGTGCCGTCGGATGCCATGTTAAGTATGGCGTCGGGTCAGCGTCGGCTTTTTCCGTCGGTTACGTCGTTTTACTAAGTCGTTCGCGAATAGGGCATTGCGTAAGTGACGATCACGTCGTTTTGACGTCGGTTTCAACAACGCTTTCCGACGTGAGCTGGAGCATGCGCAGTTCGATCGACGCGGGGGCGCACTTAATTTAAATAGAAGCCGCCCCCTTTGAATTACGCGGTCTTAGGCTGGGCCATTTACACTACGCCGCCGCAAACTACGGAGCAAGTGCATGGAGAATACGGCACTTGCTCTGTTACGTTGCGGCAGGGTAGTGTAAATGGCTTACGCTACGCCAGCGCTAATCTATGAGAATCTGGCCCTATGTGTATATATATATATATATTAAAATTATAAGAAATAGTCATTTCATTATTTAATCACCACAGTTTTTTAAACTATATAATATAATATTAAATAATTAATAATAATAATTTTATATATATCATTATTGTTAAAACCAATATCAATATTTTATACTTTCTGTTCTAAAACATATCAGATAAAAATCATTTCTCCCAAAATTTGGGCCTATATGAATTCTAACAATCCCTATACATCACCGGTGTCCCCAGTGTAATCTCTGGTGCCCCCCCCCCTCGGTGTAATCTCCAGGTTCCCCCAGTGTTATGTGTGGTGACCGCCGGGGTAATCTCCGGTGTCCCCTGCTGTAATATCCTGTTTCTCCCACATGTAATCTCTGGTCCCCCCGGTGTAATCTCTGATGCCCCCCCCCAGTGTAATCTCCGTTGCCTCCCTGATGTAATCTCCATTGCCCCCCCAATGTAATCTCCAATGCCCCCCCTGGTGTAACCTCCAATGCCCCCCCAATGTAATCTCCAATGCCCCCCATGTAATCTCTGCTGTCCCCCGGTGTAATCTCTGATGCCCCCCCCCCCCTCGGTGTAATCTCCAATGGCCCCCCGGTGTAATCTCTGATGCCCCCACGGTGTAATTTCTGATGCCCCCCGGTGTAATCTCTGATGCCCCCACGGTGTAATTTTTGATGCCCCCCGGTGTAATCTCTGATGCCCCCACAGTGTAATCTCTGGTGCCCCCCAGTGTAATCTCTGATGCCCCCACAGTGTAATCTCTGATGCCCCCCAGTGTAATCTCTGATGGCCCCCCCAGGTGTAATCTCTGATGCCCCCCTGATGTAATCTCTGATGCCCCCCCTGTGTAATCTCTGCTGTCCCCGGTGTAATCTCTGATGGCCCCCCTCGGTGTAATCTCCAATGGCCCCCCCCCTCGGTGTAATCTCCAATGGCCCCCCCGGTGTAATCTCTGATGGCCCCCCAGATGTAATCTCCGATGGCCCCCCCGGTGTAATCTCCGATGGCCTCCCGGTGTAATCTCTGATGGCCCCCCAGATGTAATCTCCGATGGCCCCCCGGTGTAATCTCCGATGGCCCCCTGGTGTAATCTCTGATGCGCCCACGGTGTAATTTCTGATGCCCCCCGGTGTAATCTCTGATGCCCCCACGGTGTAATTTCTGATGCCCCCCGGTGTAATCTCTGATGCCCCCACGGTGTAATCTCTGATGCCCCCATGGTGTCATTTCTGATGCCCCCCGGTGTAATCTCTGATGGCCCCCCCAGGTGTAATCTCTGATGCCCCCCCGATGTAATCTCTGATGCCCCCCCTGTGTAATCTGTGATGCCCCCCACGGTGTAATCTCTGATGTGATGTCCCCCCGGTGTAATCTCTGATGCCCCCCAGTGTAATCTCTAAAGCCCCCCCGGTGTAATCTCTGATGCCCCCCCGGTGTAATCTCTGATGCCCCCTGGTGTAATCTCTGATGCCCCCCCCCCGGTGTAATCTCTGATGCCCCCCCGGTGTAATCTCTGATGCCCCCCCGGTGTAATCTCTGATGCCCCCCCGGTGTAATCTCTGATGCCCCCCCCGGTGTAATCTCTGATGCCCCCCCCCCGGTGTAATCTCTGATGCCCCCTGGTGTAAACTCTGATGCCCCCTGGTGTAATCTCTGATGCCCCCCCGGTGTAATCTCTGATGCCCCCCCCCGGTGTAATCTCTGATGCCCCCCCAGTGTAATCTCTGGTATCCACAAACATGAAAGGATTTTGTTTATTTTTTCCCATTCGGCTGATTTTCCTCCCTCTGATTTGAATAAATGTCAGGACGCCCCTCGCTGGGGATCGCTCCATTAAAGAACCCAGCCTGTTATCTGCCTCAGCGAGTCCTTTATTGAGTACACTGAGAATTGTTTATCGGGAGCCGGAGACTGATCAATCATGTTTGACATTTCCTGGCTCGGTGCGCCGGGGTACTTCCCTCCCGCTAGTAATTAAATGGACAATTCCAGTGCTGGGGGGGGCGGGGATGTCACAGGCCTTTTGGTGTTTATCTATCACAGGCGGCCCCGGCAGTGGCCCCCGGTGTTCACCGCATGGATATACAATACATAATCTGCTGCTTATTCCAAAACGGACGGTCTAAGGGGGGGAAGGGGGGGGACTCTCCATATGTGTGAGAGGAGCGGAGATCTGCCGCAATGTGCGGAGACGGAACTGCTGATAGAGCAGCGCCGGGCAGGTGCCACGCTCCGACTAAGCCAATTATCCTCCAATCTCCAGAGGGCCGATGTAAACATCGCACCGGGGGGAATAGAATTAAAAAGAAGAACCAAGTAAGCTTAAAAATAAAACAACAAGCGGAGAAAAAAAAAAAAAAAACAATTCCTGCTGACTGGCGGGAGAAGGAGGCGGCTGGGGGGGAGAACACGCCGCACTGCCCTACGCCCTCCGAAAACGGAAAATCTGAAGGGACGGACGCGCTGCGGGGCTGCGATGTGCTGGGTGTCACCCCTCTACCGATCCCTCACACATTTTCTGATGGTCACTTTAGTGCCTTTTCACAATGATGCGTTTTTCCTGCGTTTTTTTTTTACCTTGCAAGTAAAAGTTTCCCCTTAAATACTATGGGACTCTTCACCCCAATGCGCTGCGGGCGCGTGCATTTGGAAGAGCCCTGCATTCAGCATCTGTGGTGCGGGTTTAAATACCAAAAAACGCAGATCCCCGCTGAAATAAATGGAACACGTGGCAAAAAACGCATAGAAAAATGCATAACGTTTTGCAACGTTTTTAGCATTTTTGAGTCACATGTCCATGCAGGACACGGATAACCCAAAAAAATGCACCGGAAACGCATCTAGAATGAGGCAAAACAATGAACGTGCGTTTTTTACCGCGATTTTGCTACAGAGCCACGTGAAAGCAGCCTCACCGCCAGAAAAAGGCAAACAAAAATATATAAAAAAATAAATAAAAATGTAACCATTCGTGGGTCAGGTTTGGGCATTGGTGAGTGGTGTAGAGGGCCAGTGGAGGGGGGCTTCCCAGAAGAAGTAGCGATTGTTGTGCGTTTGTGTATGATAGTCATTTTTTTTTTTTTGTCTTTCTTGTATTTTTTTTCCTTTTTTTTTTTTTTATATTCTTGCCTTTTTTGGGGGGGGGCAGACACGCACCCACGAGGCCTACGCGACAACACAAATAGCTATAGAGAGGAATGGGTAAAAAGGAAGAGAGAGAATTCCAATATATAGATAGAGATGTTTGGCTTTTGTTTTACTGAGGTTTTCTTCTTTCTTTTTTTTTTTTCTCTTTTTTTTTTTAGGAAACTGAGATATGAATTGATAACAAAATGCTATAAAAATATTTGTATATATATGATATATTTGTGTTGTAAGTGGAAATTGTGTAAAGAGTAGGAAACCCATGACAGCCGGAGTTACATTGTTACTCGTATTTCCCTGTTTATAAATGTATAGGGCCAGATTCAGGTAGATGGGAGCATCTTTGCGCTGGAGTAACGCTTCTCATTTACGTTACTCTGGCGAAATTTTTGGAGCAAGTGCTGTTATTCATGAAGCACTTGCTCCTAAAGTTGCGGCAGCGTATCGAAAATGAGCCGGCGGAATTCAAATTGGGCGGGTACGGGGCGTGTATTATTTAAACTAAGCGCGATCCCGCGGCGAACGTACTGCGCATGCGTCGACTGTCAATGCATCCCAGTGCGCATGCTCCAAATTCTGTCAGTGAACGTCAATGACGTCACATTCCCATTCATGGACGTTTTACGCAAACGACGCGATTATTATTTTTTTCGACGCGATGACGACGCCTATACTTAACATAGGATACTCCACTAGGGGGCTGCTTTATCTTTACGCCGCGTATCGCTTACGGAAACGTCGGAAAGTCACTGCGTCGCGCCCGAATATGATCGTGAATTGCCGATTCCCGCTGATTAACATATTTTTTCGGCGTAAATCAGCGGGAACGCCCCCGGCGCCATTTTTAAATTAAAGTTGCGATGCGATGGCGAAATTCAATTGCGCCGATCGCATCGGAACTCCAACCCGGCGTTTCTTGTTTTCTGGTTACAGGAAACAGAAACGCCGGCTTAAAGTGACAGTTAGGCTGGAGTATCACTGATAGATAACTCTACCTGAATCTGGCCCATAGAAGGTCATCAATTCTTTATAGAGAATAAAAAAGAAATAGTGCCGCACTGCTGAAAATATAAGTCAACAAATGTGTGTCAAACCAGAATATTGTGTAAATGATGATAATATAAAAAATGTATTATAATAATTTATCAGGTTTTATTAATATAAATAATGAAAGATAATGGATAAAATGATAATAGTATTAACAATTTATGATAATGTATCAAATAATGATAATATAAAGAATGAATTATAAAAATGTATCAAATGGTAATAATAATATAAACAATGGAAGATAATAATGTATCAAATTATAAACATCAAATGGTAATAATATAAACAATGAATGGTAATAAACTATACAATTATGATATTGACAATAAATGATTACAAAAAAAGGTAAACAAAGTGAAAAAAAATAAACGAAAATGCGTTTTTAAACGCAAACCCGCAAAGTGAAAGCAGCAATAATGGCAGAAAAAGGAAAACATTTCCCTGGGAGTGCAAATATGAGAGAGAAACACTACAGCACCCGGGGGGTATGAAACCCATGACAGCCGGAGTTACATTGTTACTTGTATTTCCCTGTTTATAAATGTGTACAAGGCCATCAAATGCTGCAACTCTTTATAGAGAATGAAAAAAAAAAAGAAATAGTGCCGCACTGCTGAAAATATAAAAGTCAACAAATGTGTGTCAAACCGGAATATTGTGTAAATGATAATAATATAAAAAAAATATTATAATAATGTATCAAGTTTTACTAATATAAACAATAAAAGATAATGTATCAAATGATATTAATATAACAAGTGAATAATAAAAAAATATCAAATGGTTATAAAATAAACAATGGAGGAAGATAATGTATCAAATAATAACATTTTTAATATTGAATGATAATAATGTATCAAATGATATGAATATAATGAATGAATAATAAAAGTGTATGAAATAGTTATAATATAAACGATGGAAGACGATAATGTATCAAATAATAACAAATATAAACATTGAATGCTAAAAATGTATCAAACAATAATAATAATATAAACAATGAATGGTAATAATGTATCAAACAATAACACTGACAAGGAATGATTACAAAAAATGTAAACAAATCATCACAATAAAACTCGAATGCGATTACGTGAAAGAAAATGAGGAAATGCGATCCGAATATCACATCTTCTTGTGACATCACAGAACTGTCTCTATATAAATCTTCCCGGGTGTAGTAGACGTGCGACTTGTGACTTTTGCACTTTTTTTTTTTTACTTTTTAATGACGGGGACAAGCGGATAATTTGTGGGGGCCACCAGGTGCCACATTGGGTGGGAGAGAGAACACACCCCACCAATGCTGTATCCTGGCCTAGGCCAACAAGGCCCAGGCCTAGGGCAGCACTTTGCAGGGGGGGCAGCATGGACGGTGTCCCCGCTGGCTTGCGCTACACTGTTGGGCAAATTAGTTTAGCGCCCCCATAAATCGGCCGCACTGCTTCCAGTATGTGGGCGGTTGGCATCCTGCAACTGTGGGGGGGGGGGGGGGTGGCGTCGTTTCTAATTTTTTACCATTCCTGTCCCATTGCAGAGATTTCCCTTCACTTCCTGTCCCATAGCCAAATAGGAAGTGAGAGGAAATCTAAGTAAATAAAGGGAATCAATTGCCCCCCCCACTTGAAAATTTTAGGGTGGGTCTTAAACCGCAAGGGGTGTGGCCTTGACAGGAAGGGGTTTGTCATATTTAAATTAGGGGGTGCGCGAGTTTACTCAGGCCTAGGGCAGCACAAAACCTAAATACACCCCTGCACCCCACACCGCCTCCTCCTGGCTCTCTCCTCCTCCCCTCGCCACTCTCCACACTGGGCTGACAGGAGTAGTGATGTCACTGTCACTACTTCTGTCAGCCTTGTAACAGAAGGAAGGCGCCCCCATCCCTGCAGTAAACCATTGGGCCCAGGGCAGCTGTCCCTTCGGCCCACCCCTTGCCCAGCCCCTGGTATTAAGAGTGAGCCGCGGATTTCTCACTCACTTTCTATTAGGCTCCGTTCACGCACGTTTTTGAACGTTTTTTTTCCCCCTTTTCAATTTATTTGTACTACACGCATAGCGCGGACCATTCATTTTGACCACTTGCTGACCACCCACTGTCATTAGCAGGTCGGCTCGTTCCAGAGAATTGCTGTAGCGGTACGTCGGCTCCCTTAAGAACCATAGCAGGCACGGTGCCCAGAGAGGGACCCCATGTGCGTGGCTGGCGGCAGCGATGTCCGCCAGCCAACCGCGATTGCGGAAAGGAGAGCCAGAACAGGGACAGTGTCCATGTTAACAGTAGTGTTGCTCACGAATATTCGCATTGCGAATAATCGCTACGAATATTGCATATTTGAGTATTCGCGAATAACACGAATATCGCGGCGAATATTCGCTATTTCGAATATTCAAATTTTTTCAATTTTTTTTTTAGAACAGATCACATTCTAGAGATCCCCATCGACGTCTAAAAGCATTGCTGGTATGATTAGAGACCCTGGGCCGAGTAGCTGCAGCGCTCATTTTATATTGCCGAAAAATCGCAATGCGATTATTCGGCAATAGCGATATCGCGCGATTATTTTATATTGTAATATATCACGAATATTCTGAGCCAATCAGAGTTCTCCATTCCGCATTTCTCGAAATTTCGCAATCGCAATTCGCATTCGCAATAATTTCATTTCCAAAAAATATCACGAATATTCGTATTTAGCGAATATATCTCGAATATTCGACTATATATTCGAGATATATCGCGAAATCGAATATGGCATATTCTGCTCAACACTAGTTAACAGACAGATCCCCGTTCTGACAGGGGAGGGGAGAGAGATCTGCTGTTCTTAGTGATCGGGAACAGCGATCTCTCTTCTCCTCCAGTCAGAAACACCTCCCAGAGAACACATTGGGAACACATAGGGAACACATTTAACCTCTTGATCGCCCCCTAGTGTTAACCTCTTCTCTGCCAGTGACATTTACACAGTAATCAGTGCATTTTTATATCTCTGATCGCTGTATAAATGACAATGGTCCCCCCCCCAAAAAAAGTGTCAAAAGTGTCCGAACTGTCCGCCGCAATGTCGCAGTCCCATTACTAGTAAAAAAAAAAATACTGAAATAAAAATGCCATAAATCTATTCCATATTCTGTAGATGCGATAACTTTTGTGCAAACCAATCAATATATACTCTTATTGCGATTTACCAACATGATGATAAGAATACATATTGCCCTAAACTAATGAAGACATTTTTTATTTTTATCTTTATCTTTATTATAACAAAAAGAAAAAAATATTGGGCCAGATTCTCGTAGCAGTTACGTCGGCGTATCTCGAGATAAGCCGCGTAACTTCAAAGGTGCGCCGGCGTGTCTGTTTTCTGTATTCAGAAAACAAGATAAGTCTCTTACGCCGTCGTATCTTAGCTGCATATTTACGCTGGCCGCTGGGTGGCGCTTCCGTGGATTTACGCGTCGAATATGCGAATGAGCTAGATACGCCGATTCACGAAGGTACTTGCGCCCGGTCGTCGTATTTTACGTCGTTTGCGTAAGCGTAAGTCCGGCGTAAAGTTACCACTGCTATATAAGGCGTACGTAATGTTAATTAGGGACGTCCGAACAGCGTAGAATTTTCCATCGTTTACGTCGTTTGCGTAAATCGTTCACGAATAGGGCTTTGCGTAAGTTACGTTCACATCGAAACCAATGAGTACTTGCGGCGTAATTTTGAGCATGCACACTGGGATAGGTCCACGGATGGTGCATGCGCCGTTCGGAAAAAGCGTCAATTACGTGGGGTCACGATTCATTTACATGGATCACGCCCCCTACCTGCCTATTTTGATTTAGGCGCAGTTACGCCGGCCCATTTACGCTACGCCGCCGTAACTTTGGGCGCAACTTCTTTGAGAATACGGTACCTGCCTCTCAAAGTTGCGTAGCGTAAATGAGATACGCTACGCCCGCACAAAGATAGGCGTCCCTACGAGAATCTGGCCCATTGTGTTTTTTTTTTGGTTTTTTTAGCGCAAAAAATAAAAAACGCAGAGGTGATCAATTACCACCAAAATAAATCTCTATTTGTGGGGAAAAAAATGACATGAATGTTGTTTGGGAGCCGCGTTGCACGACCGCGCAATTGTCAGTTAAAGCGACACAGCGGCGAATCGCAAAAAAAAAAAAAACGGCCCGGTCATTGAGGGGGAAAATCTTCCGTCCTGTAAGTGGTTAATAGGGGTGCCCCACACGTGACAAACGCAGCTCATGACGCTTTTTTGGGCGTTTTTCACTTTTTATTAACACTTTGGTGACTAAGGCAAGGCCAGGACGGCTCCATTCCCCGGGGCTCTGCTGCGGATCGGAGTGCCGTCGTCGTTCCACGGACAGCTGGGAATGTTTGCGGCGTATTGACCGGCGGCGTGTAATGAACTCTCCGATGTTTGAACAACGCGCCGCCGCAAGATATTCTGTGTATCAAATAACAGTCCGGCTTTATTCAGTTACCAAAAAGCAAACACGGCGTCCTCGGGGAGCCCCTCCCCCCCTCCCCGGGGGGGCGTATATTAAAGAGGAGCTCCGGTCTAATATTAGAGGAGATGATGTCATTGGGAATGGAAATAAAATAGGCAAAAAAAAAAAGAAAAAAATCACAATTCATGGATTCCCTCGTGGGCGCTATCAGGGAGGGGGGAACAGGCAATACACCTGTAAGGGGCCCGGAGGTCCCCAGGGGCCTGGATGGCAACCCCCCTTTTTATATAAATATAATTTTATATTTTATAATAATATAATTTTTTTTTTATTAAAGACCCCCCTTTTTTTCTATATTTTTGTCTTGTAAGGGGCCCAGAGGACCACAGGGCAAACGCCACCCCCCCTTTTTTTGGTTTGTCAACAACAAAGCCCCCAACCTCAATTCGCTGCAGCAGCACCCCCCCCCCCCCTGCTTCTCAATCCGTGGCACCCCCCAGCTTCTCAATTCATTCCCCCTCCGCTTCACAATTTTATCAATTAGCGGCGGCACCCCCCACTTCTCAATTTGAGGTTCTCTTCTCCAGGGGGCCCATGCCTGAAGCTGTGTAAGGGGCCCCATAATTCCCTGGATTCCCTTATCACTGGTTGGGAGTAGTGATGAGCGGAATACGCCATATTCGATTTTGCAATATTAATTCGTTAATATCGAATATTCCTGATATTTTATAAAAAAAAAAAAAATGCGAAATTTCGCTATTTTTTTTTTTTATAAAATATCACGAATATTCGATATTTACGAATATTCGCTATAATTTATAAAAAAAAAAAATAGCGAAATTTCGCATATGCGAAAGCGAAAATGATTGCGAAATTTCGCTATTTTTTTTGGATAAAATGTAGCAAATATTCGTAAATATCAAATATTTTACAAAAAATAAAAAAATGCGAAATTTCGCATTGGCGAAATTTCGCAATTTTTTTTTTTTTTTTATAAAATATCACGAATATTCAATATTTACGAATATTCGCTATATTTTATAAAAAAAAAAAAAAATGCGAAATTTCGCTAGTGCGAATGCGAAATTGATTGCGAAATTTGAAAAATACGAATATTCGAAATAGCGAATATTCGCCGCGATATTCGAGTTATTCGCGAAATACTCGAATATGCAATATTCGTAGCGAATATTCGCAATGCGAATATTCGTGAGCAACACTGGTTGGGAGGAACTTCTTGTAACTTTGTAACTATTTTTTACAATTCTGTAAATAGTGAAAGATAAACAACGAGTGTTTGTTGCATTTCTCGGGTTCTCTTGCTAAGTTATTTAAATTCACAACTTTGCGCAAACTCACCGCGGCACCCTGTGATGTGGTGAACGCCGGCGCACTGTTTTTTTGGCAGACATGTGCAATGCGTTTTTTTACAAATTTGCTTTTTCGCTAAATTCTCTTCTATGCTCCGTGGTGACACGACGTTACTCTTACATCAAGACATCGCTTGTATATCAAGGCAAAAATAAGCTTGTCTTGCAAAACGCTCTCAAACCAAGTTACTCTCAAACCAAGGTTTCACTGTATTTAATTAGTTTGTAATTAATGGAATTTCCCCCGATCTCCGGGGGGCTCCACCACAGCGAGGATTTGCCGGGGGATCCTCGGAATCCTGAAGGCCTTTAATAAGATTTGGGTAATTCGTTAGGATCAGGCCGGATAATTCGAGGATTTAATGCCCAGGAAAAAAAAAAAAAACCCACGACGGCCTCGATGATTAAATACGACTTCCCATCCCCCCCCCCCCCATGTAATATGCAAAGTCCAGATAAAAGACTCCGGTTGCCGGGGGAGACATCGGGGGGGCGGAACCCCAAATAATGGAAATGAAGGAGCCGCTGAAGATACAATTTTCCCTCAATCTTTATTCTTAGGCGGCGTACACACGAGGGGATATGTCCGCTGAAAACGGTCCGATGGACCGTTTCAGCAGACATCTCCGCTCGTGTGTATGGGCTAGCGGACAGATTTCTCCACCCGACAGATTTCAAAGCAAGCTTTGAAATCTATCCGGTGGGAATCTGTCCGCCCGACATGTCTGCTGGTTAGTACACTTACCAGCAGACATGTCGGCCCCCACCGCCGCCACGCCGCTGCCGAATGGATTCGGCGCATGCGCGGAAGTGTTTTACTTCCTGGTGCGGTGACGTGGCGGTGACGCGGCGGCGTCAACGTCACCGCCGCGTCACCGCCACGTCACCGCGCCGTCCAGCGGCGGTAAATTTGATCCGATGGTGTGTACACGCCATCGGATCAAACTCCCGATCGGACATATCCGATGGAAATGGTCCGCGGACCGTTTTCATCGGATATGTCCGATCGTGTGTACGCCGCCTGAGAGAAGATTTTTTGTGGAGTCCGGGGCCGTCTTTAATGGTGATTGGACCCCGGGGCAAAATAATTCTTGGGCTCCCCTCCCCCCATGCAATTTCGCTCTCCACCCGCTCTGAGACATACAATAAATATCAGCTAGACTCAGTTTACTGTATCAGTTTAGACAGTAATTGTGATTGGTTGCTAGAGGTTACAGCGTATCATTACCGCTTACTGTCTGGTTGCTAGAGGTTACAACATATCATTACCGCTTACTGTCTGGTTGCTAGAGGTTACAACATATCATTACCGCTTACTGTCTGGTTGCTAGAGGTTACAACATATCATTACCGCTTACCAGGGCTTTTTTTCCGGGGGAACTTGGGGGAACTCAGTTCCACCACCTCTGGCTCAGACTCTTTGGTGCCCCCGCTCACCACAATCACTTGTAAACACAGAAGTCTGCTTTCTGTGTTTACAAGTGACAGCTCTGCACTCTGGGTGTAACCCCCCCTGAACTCTGCACTCTGTATGTAATGCAATCCTGGTATTTAATACCCCTTTAAGACCCTTCTACTGTTTTTGAAATCTGAACGGGGTTGTGGTTGAGTTCCTGCAACTATTTTCTGAGAAAAAAAGCTCTGCCGCTTACTGACTGGTTGCTAGAGGTTACAACATATTATTATCGCTTACTGACTGGTTGCTAGAGGTTACAGCACACATTACGGATCACTGATTAGTTGCTAGAGGTTACAACACATGGTTTCTTCTTGTTGATTGGCTGCTAGAGGTTACTGTACAGTAATACTGGTCACTGGTTGGCTGCTAGAGGTTACTGTACAGTAATACTGGTCACTGATTGGTTGCTAGAGGTTACTGGACATCATCTCTTCACTGCAGAGGGGCATGATGTACATATGAATGCCGCCTTTATTTTTATATATCAATGCTCCCAGCCACCGCCATTTACATATGAATGTTCCAGTTATTTTCATACGAATGACGGTTGCTTACATGTAAACACAGGGTCTGCAGGTGAGTCCTCTGTACACAACAATAGGGCAGAGCTGGGCAGCACTTCACACTGAGATATCAGGACACAGCACAGGACTAAAACTTCAAGGGACAAGGGAAATTAAACTGGGATGGTTGGCAAGTACGAGGCAGCTGCTTTGGGCCACACAACAATGACAGGGCCCAGGGCAGCTTCCCCTTTTGCCCCGCCTTAACCACTTAAGGACCACCTCCTGCACATTTACGTTGGCAGAATGGCATGGCTGGGCACAAGCATGTACAGGTAAGTGCCCAGCCGTGGGTCTTGGACGCATGCCAGCGACCCGGTCCGAAGCT
Source organism: Rana kukunoris (assembly GCA_029574335.1). Taxonomy (NCBI): domain Eukaryota; kingdom Metazoa; phylum Chordata; class Amphibia; order Anura; family Ranidae; genus Rana; species Rana kukunoris. The sequence continues at coordinate 718,097 of CM056051.1, read as the reverse complement.
CCATGACCGCGGGACCCGCGGACCCGATTGCCACTGGAGTCCCGCGATCGGTCCTCGGAGCTGAAGAATGGGGAGAGGTGAGTGTAAACACTGCTTCCCCGTTCTTCACTGTGGCGCCGTTATCGATCGTGTGATCCCTTTTATAGGGAAACACAATCGATGATGTCACACCTACAGCCACACCCCCCTACAGTTATAAACACACATGAGGTCACACATAACCCTTTCAGTGCCCCCTTGTGGTTAACTCCCAAAAGCATAATTAAGGGGGTGAGACCCTAGCGCCATGCATGTAGATTAGGGGGCGGGTGCATGGATTAGGGGGGCGGTGCCCCTGCATGTAGATTAGGGGGCAGGCGCATTGGATAAGGGGACGGAATATCCCTGCACCCTTCATGTAAATTAGGGGCCAGGCTCATAGATAAGAGGGGCAGCGCCCCTGCACCCTGCATGTAGATTAGGGGGCGGGCGCATGAGGGGGCGGCACCCCTGCACCCTTAATGTAGATTAGGGGTCGGGCACATGGATTAGAGGGGGCGCGCCTCTGCGCCCTGCATGTAGATTAGGGGGCGGGTGCATGGATTAGGGGGGCGTGGCGGCTCTGCGCCCTGCATGTAGATTAGGGGCCGGTGCATGGATTAGGGAGGCGTGGCGGCTCTGCGCCCTGCATGTAGATTAGGGGGCGGGTGCATGGATTAGGGGGGCGTGGTGGCTCTGCGCCCTGCATGTAGATTAGGGGCCGGGTGCATGGATTAGGGGGGCGGTGCCCCTGCATGGAGATTAGGGGGCAGGCGCATGGATAAGGGGATGGAATATCCCTGCACCCTTCATGTAAATTAGGAGCCAGGCACATAGATTAGGGGGCGGGCGCATGAGGGGGCGGTACCCCTGCACCCTTAATGTGGATTAGAGGGGGGGCGCCTCTGCACCCTGCATGTAGATTAGGGGGCGGGTGCATGGATTAGGGGGGTGCCGCCTCTGCGCCCTGCATGTAGATTAGGGGGCGGGCACATGGATTAGGGGGGCGCCTCTGCGCCCTGCGTGTAGATTAGGGGCTGGGCACATGGATTAGGGGGGCGGCGCCTCTGCGCCCTGCGTGTAGATTAGGGGGCGGCGCCTCTGCGCCCTGCGTGTAGATTAGGGGCTGGGCACATGGATTAGGGGGCGGGGCCTCTGCGCCCTGCATGTAGATTAGGGGCTGGGCACATGGATTAGGGGGTGGCGCCTCTGTGCCCTGCGTGTAGATTAGGGGCTGGGCACATGGATTAGGGGGTCAGCGCCTCTGCGCCCTGCATGTAGATTAGGGGCTGGGCACATGGATTAGGGGGGCAGCGCCTCTGCGCCCTGCATGTAGATTAGGGGCTGGGCACATGGATTAGGGGGGTGGCGCCTCTGCTCCCTGCATGTAGATTAGGGGCTGGGCACATGGATTAGGGGGGCGGCGCCTCTGCGTCCTGCGTGTAGATTAGGGGCTGGGCACATGGATTAGGGGGGTGGCGTCTCTGCGCCCTGCATGTAGATTAGGGGCTGGGCACATGGATTAGGGGGCGGCCGTCACTGGTGTGTATCCGGCTTTAGTTGCAAGCCTCTTATAGGCCGCGCAGATCTTTAGTAACCAATGGCGATGCATTCTGCGCTCCCGAACGGTTTGATTTTATACCGTACTTTCCCGCATTTATTATTTGCCGCCGTGTGAAATGTATTTCATCCCATTAGATAAAAAAAAAAAATTAGATTCTCCAATTGGTCTAAACGTCTTTGCGCGGTTGGAACATTACTGTATATTTTATTGCGATCTGCTGAGAACGGCGTTTTCTGGGAACATCCACTCCAGGACTTAATGTATTCTGATGCGCAGGAAATATGGCGGGATATAATAGAGACACACAGCCTTCTATAAAGAGGAATAACCTTGCGAAAGACGATTGTTGTGCGTTACGACGTGTAATGGCTCTTCGCATCCGGGACGGTCGGGTCGCATTAGATGAAGAGAGTTGCAGATTTTTTTTTTACGGCCTCCCTTTATGTCACTTAATAACTTTACCTGGCTGGCGGATTACGGCTCGCGAAGGTTTACGGCGGAAGTTCCGCGATTTGTGAGACAAAAAAACAAAACAAACAGATGTAAATGTATACAGAAAGGAAAATGATTCCTCGCTGGGAGACAAACACGCCATGAAAACGTTTCGCCGCCGCGCCGCGGGAAGGTGGCTGAATGGTGATCTATGAAAAGGGAACAATTATCCCCCCATCTGCACAATTATACTCACCTCCACAATCACACACACCTGCGTGGACCGGACACCGCCAACCAAACGCCGCTGATTGCTGCCGGGGGAGGGAGGGGGGGCGGCGGCTGATTCTCTATTGATCAGACCTACAAATAAAACTTCTTTTGCATATAAATAATAGAGGCAAATGAAAATTGGTGCTTTAAAAGCATGAGAGTGTTTTGGAAAGTTTGTAGAACATTTCAGAGGGATGGAGAATGGAGGAGGAGGGGGAGGATGGGAAAGGATGGAAGATAGAGGAGGGGGAGGATGGAGGAGGAGGGTGAGGAGGAGGGAGGAGGGAGAGGGAGGGGAGGAGGGGGGAGGATGGAGGGAGGAGGAGGGGGAGGATGGAGGAGGAGGATGAGGAGGAGGGAGGAGGGAGGGGAGGAGGAGGAAGGATGGAGGAGGAGGATGAGGAGGAGGGAGGGGAGGAGGAGGGAGGTGGAGGAGGAGGGAGGATGGAGCAGGAGGGAGGGGAGGAGGGAGGATGGAGGGAGGAGGATGGAGGATAGAGGAGGAGGGAGATGGAGGATAGAGGAGGAGGAGGATGGAGGAGGGAGGATGGCGGATGGAGGATAGAGGATGGAGGAGGGAAGATGGAGGATGGAGGAGGGAGGATGGAGGGAGGAGGAGGGAAGATGGAGGATGGAGGATGGAGGAGGGAGGAGGGAGGGAGTTGGAGGGAGGATGGAGGAGGAGGATGGAGGGAGGAGGGAGATGGAGGAGGAGGGAGGGAGAGGATGGAGGAGAAAGGAGGAAGAGGAAGAAGAGGAGGACGAGGGGAGAGGGAGGAGGAGGGAGGGGAGGAGGAGGGAGGATGGAGGAGGAGGGAGGGGAGGAGGAGGATGGAGGATAGAGGAGGAGGAGGAGGAGGAGGATGGAGAATAGAGATGGAGGGAGGAGGATGGAGGAGGGAGGATGGAGGAGGGATGAGGGAGGATTGAGGATGGAGGAAGAAGGGAGGAGGGAGGGAGTTGGAGGGAGGCTGGAGGATGGAGGAGGAGGATGGAGGGAGGAGGGAGTGAGGAGGATGGAGGGAGGAGGAGGGAGGGAGAGGATGGAGGAGGAGGGAGATGGAAGATGGAGGAGAAAGGAGGAAGAGGAAGAAGAGGAGGACGAGGGGAGAGGGAGGAGGAGGGAGGGGAGGAGGAGGGAGGATGGAGGAGGAGGGAGGGGAGGAGGAGGATGGAGGATAGAGGAGGAGGAGGAGGATGGAGAATAGAGATGGAGGGAGGAGGATGGAGGAGGGAGGATGGAGGAGGGATGAGGGAGGATTGTGGGAGGAGGATGGAGGAGGGAGGAGGGAGAAGGGAGGAGGAGGGAGGCTGGAGGATGCAGGAGGAGGATGGAGGGAGGAAGATGGAGAGGGAGGGAGGAGGGAGATGGAGGAGGAGGGAGATGGAGGAGGGAGATGGAGGAGGGAGGAGGAAGGCGGAGGAAGAGGAAGAAGAGGAGGAGGAGGACGTGGGGAGAGGGAGGAGGAGAATGAAGGAGGATGGAGGAGGAGGATGGAAGATGGAGGAGGGAGGGACGAGGATGGAGGAGGAGGATGGAGGGAGGGAGGAGGGAGATGGAGGAGGAGGGAGGGGGAGCATGGAGGAGGAGGGAGATGGAGGAGGAGGGAGGGAGAGGATGGAGGAGGAGGGAGATGGAAGATGGAGGAGAAAGGAGGAAGAGGAAGAAGAGGAGGACGAGGGGAGAGGGAGGAGGAGGGAGGATGGAGGAGGAGGGAGGGGAGGAGGAGGATGGAGGATAGAGGAGGAGGAGGAGGATGGAGAATAGAGATGGAGGGAGGAGGATGGAGGAGGGAGGATGGAGGAGCGATGAGGGAGGATTGAGGGAGGAGGATGGAGGAGGGAGGAGGGAGAAGGGAGGAGGAGGGAGGCTGGAGGATGCAGGAGGAGGATGGAGGGAGGAGGATGGAGAAGGAGGATGGAGGGAGGGAGGGAGGAGGGAGATGGAGGAGGAGGGAGATGGAGGAGGGAGGAGGAAGGCGGAGGAAGAGGAAGAAGAGGAGGAGGAGGACGTGGGGAGAGGGAGGAGGAGAATGAAGGAGGATGGAGGAGGAGGATGGAAGATGGAGGAGGGAGGGACGAGGATGGAGGAGGAGGATGGATGGAGGGAGGAGGGAGATGGAGGAGGAGGGAGGGGGAGCATGGAGGAGGAGGGAGATGGAGGAGGGAGATGGAGGAAGGAGGAAGGCGGAGGAAGAGGAAGAAGAGGAGGCGAAGGACGAGGGGAGAGGGAGGAGGAGAATGAAGGAGGATGGAAGATGGAGGAGGGAGGAGGATGAAGGATGGAGGAGGAGAAGGGAGGAGGAGGATGGAGGAGGAGGAGGGAGAAGGATGGAGGAGGGGAAGGGAGGAGGGAAGAGGCAGTTGTTAGAGAAATCTATTTGTAAGCAGAGGGCAAGTACCCCTTTTTAAAGGGAAACTTCTCCCCTGGGTGGGGGACATAGTGGGTGGGCCTAATCTGTCCTTTATAATCTTGGGCTGGAAGAACCCGGGGCAGTGCCTCAGGGTTGCCACCTGTCTGGGAGTTTAACCGGACAGTCCAGAGTTTTGAATCATGCATCTGGGTTTCAGACTACCTGAAACCCGGACAGAATATTCAAGAATGGAGTGTGGCTCCCCAAGTAACCACAACCAGCCAAGTACAGGGGCCCACCCCCCATGCACAGACAGAAGAGGAGAAGAAAGGGCTTGATCTGCTCCTCCTCTTGCCCCCCAGGTTTGCCCACCCACTCCAATCCCTGCTGTTCTGTGCCTCGGGTGTGGGCTGGAAGTTTGAAGCTCAGCAGATACACTGTGCATGAAAGCAATGGCGGCCCGTGCATTGGGGCGCAGGGGCCCCTGATCCAAACGCGCGGCCCCAAATTTACATGCAGGGCATCAGATGAATGGATTTCAAATGTTATTTTTTTTTTTTTTTTTTAAGCATGTGATTGGAGCCAGAGGCTCTAATAGGCTTCAAAAAAAGGGCAGGCTTGGGGCCCTAAGCCCACCCACCTGTGTGACATTGTAGGGCGGAAGTGACCCCCCAGATCTCACATATAAGAGGACCTGTCATGTTTTTTTCCTGTTACAAGGGATGTTTAAAAAACCTGTTTGTAATTTGTAAACACCAAGGGCCAGATTCACATACAATCTGCGGCGGCGTACCGGCCCTTTCACACTGGTGCGTTATTGCCGCGTTTTCGAGGTAAAAATAGCTATTAAAACGCTCATAAAACGTTCCCCTTGCCCCTCTCCATTAAAATGAATTAAAAAGGCGGTAAAAACATGGTAAAATGCGGTAAAATCGCAGTGTTTTGCCGCGATTTTAATTGCAGAAAAAACACCAAGATTTTGCAGCGATTTTACCGCGTTTTACCACGTTTTTAAATAAATTTCAATGGAGGGGGGGCATAGGGGGCGTTTTAATAGCGCTATTTTTACCGCGAAAACGCGGGAAAAACGCGCCAGTGTGAAAGGGCCCTAAGCCATTTACGCTACGCCGCCGCAACTTAATGGACCAAGTGCCGTATTCTCCAAGCACTTGCTCCGTAGTTTGCGGCGGCGTAGTGTAAATGGCCCGGCGTATCCCCGCGTAATTCAAAGGGGGCGGCTTGTGTTTAAATTAAGCGCGCCCCCGCATCGATCAAACTGCGCATGCGCCGGCCAGGAAAAAAAACACCAGTGCGCATGCTCCAGCTCACGTCGGAAAGCGTCGTTGAAACCGCCGTCAAAACGACGTGATCGTCACTTACGCAATTCCCTATTCGCCAACGACTTAGTAAAACGACGTAACCGACGGAAAAAGACGACGCTGTCCCGACGCCATACTTAACATGGCATCCGACGGACCTTCGTAAACCTACCCCTCATATAGCACGGGTAACCTTACGCTTACGGAAACGACATAAACGACGACGGGGCGGCGTAAAAACGTTTGGGAATCGTCGGATTAGGCTCATTTGCAAATGAGAAATCAACATAAAGGCCACCTAGCGGCCAGCGCAGTCATTACATCTCCGATCCGACGGTGTAAGTGTTTTACACCTGTCGGATCTTCACTGTATCTATGCCTAAGTGATTCTAGGAATCAGACGCATAGATACCCGGGGAAAAAAAAACAGAGATACGACGTCATATCTCAGCTGAGAATCTGGCCGCAAATCTCAGAAAGGGGCGCGGTCCTTAAGTGGTTAAAAACAAAATTTGCCCAGCAACCCACTGGACACCGTGAGGGCGCTGCACAGGGAACGCGTTACGGGTTACAAATGTTATTCGTTTAGAAACCAAAATAAAAATAAAAAATCTTGTTGAAATTTCCACTTTAAAAAAAATAGGCGAAAAATTCGGAGTCGCGGGAAAACGGATTCGAAAAAAGAAACAAAAAATGGTAGTCTTCAGAGAGACGCGATCTTGATGGCGAAGTCGCCCAACTGCGGGTCTGCAGCTTTTCAAACTGTATAAAAGCAATTTTCTTTTTTAACCATCTAATCAATATGAAGGCAGTTGACGTGGAATCGATGGCGGCGGGAGGTAGGGAGGGCGCCGCGTGCGCGCCGTGTCAGGTGGGCCGCTGAAGAATTTCATCACATGATCAGCAGCAGCACAACAACCTGCCGGCCCCCAGAGACCCTCACAGTGGTCAGATCCTTAATAACGAACAGCCACTCGCGGCTCACTTCACCTAATGGAGCTCATTGATGGCAACAGAAGAAAAGTCAAATCTGATTGGCTGCTGTGTGACAATACATTCTGTATATCTTTATTTATTTGTGCTTCTTATAGGGCAGGTATAGGATTTTATTTTTATTTTTTTACTTTAGGATATTTATATTTCGCCACCAGGAAAAATACAAATTATAAGACAAATAGAAAATGTTGCTGTGTCACATAACACATTCATAAAATACATTTCCAAAAGTATTGGGACGCCGGCCTTTACACGCACATGGACCCGGATTCACAGACATCGGCGCACATTTATGCCGCCGTAGCTCTCTTGTACGCTACGCCGGCGCAGCGCGGAGAGGCAAGCATGGAATTTACAAAGCAAATGCTCCCAACTCTGCGCCGGCGTAGCGTATATTTCGTAGGCGTAAGTGGAAGTAGGTGGAAGTGAGCGTGATCTACGCTAATGAAGTGTGACCCCATGCAAATGATGGGCGAGTACTTAAAACGAACTGCGCATGTGTCGGGACATGGACGTATCCCCGTGCGCATGCGCACAACCACGTGGGAACAACTGCCTAAGATACACCGGATCACTGTGTACGCCGTGAACGTAACCTACGCCCAGCCAGACCCACGTCGGCCCATATTCACAGACGTCCAACGTACAATACGTAGGCTTGTGTTCCCCGGTCCGTACCTTTGCATGGGTTGCGCCTCATCTATGGGGAATAACTTTACCCTGGACGTAAAACTTACGCCAAAACCGCTTAAATCATGCGCCGGGCGCAAGTACGTTCGTGAATCGGCGTATCTCCCTCATTTGCATATTTGAATAGAAAATCAATGGGAGCGCCACATACGCCGGCGTAAATATGCGCCCACTCTACGCCGGCGTAGGCAAGTTACTTCGGTGGGATGAAGTCAGTTTTTAGGCGTATCTTAGTATGTGGGTTCGGCGCACAGATATGACGGCGCATATTTGTACTTACGCGGCGTATCTGGAGATACATCAGCGTAAGTGCTTTGTGAATCCGGACCATATATTTTTTAATGACCCCCCAGTCTTAGTCCGGAGGGTTCAATATTGAGTTGGCCCCGCCCTTTGCAGCTATAACACCTTTAACTCTTCTAGGAAGGCTGCCCACAAGGTTTAGGGGGGTCTCTATGGGAAGGCGGTCCACAAGGTTTAGGGGTGTGTCTATGGGAAGGCCGCCCACAAGTTTTAGGGGTGTGTCTATGGGAAGGCCGCCCACAAGGTTTAGGGGTGTGTCTATGGGAAGGCCGCCCACAAGGTTCCTTGTATCGGTTTTAGAAGCTAGGCTTCTCCTATTTATAAGCTAATAAACTTGTTGGACTGGTTCAAGAGGCTCAGAGCACAGGAAAGATTTCTTTTTCTTTTTGCATGTAATAACAAATTATAACCCTGTGCAAATTTAATATGTCAGATATTCTAATCATTAAAGGGCCAGATTCAGGTAGAGTTGCGCTGGAGTATTTCGATATGCGCCGCGTAACTGTGAATATGCGCCGTCGTTTCTATGTGCCCGTACCCACCAAACTAGATGCGACAGAAAACGGGCCATTTCCGATCGGCTTAACTTTCCGACGCCAGAGTCTCGTCAGCGCATAATTTCGCTTGGCGCATCAGTCGCGCCTATTGATTTCCCCTGCAAATATGCAAATGAGGGAGATTTCCCGATTCGCGAACGGATTAGCACCATACGCTGGCTACATGCGCCGCGCGTATCTCGTCCGTCCGGCGCAAAGTTATTTCTACAAATAGCTGCTTTATCTTTACTCCAGACGGCCACAGGTCAGCAGGAGAGCAGCTACAGCAGCAGCGTTACCGACGATAAGAGCTAGCTGAGCACCCCCACTTGCAGGACAACACCTCTGTCCATGCTTGTCTGTCATACAGCCATGGAGGAAGACATCATAGGTCTCCATAGCCGAGATGACGGCTGACAGCTCCTGGCCTTTAGAGTTCAGCTTTCTCCTGTGTGTTTGCGGGAAACGGGAGCAGCCATCTCAGAACAAAAGTAACTTCACTGCGGGGAGGGGGAGCAGGATATACTTTAGTGCCGGAATGGCGCATCTACGGGCGCATTTAAACGCCCAACGGATGGCATTGCGCTGACGTTTCCCGTGAAGTGGTGCCGACGGAAGTTGTGAGCATGCGCACAAGGGGGCGAGTGAAGCCTCACTTACTGCGCATACTCCGTGGTTGATGCGCTGAACGTAAGCCTCTGCACTGGGCTCCGCCCATCATTTACATATGATCACACCCACTTCCACTTGCGTCGGGTTACGCCAGCGCATTTTCGTTACTCCGGCGCAAGTTTAGGAGCAAGTGCTATGTGAATAACAGTACTTGCGCCGAAAGTGTCGGCGGAGTAACGTAAATGAGAAACGTTACTCCAAAGTAAAGAAGCGCCCATCTACCTGAATCTGGCCCTAAGTGTGTAAGTGCACACACATACACTATATTACCAAAAGTATTGAGACACCTATAACAGCTTCAACTCTTCTGGCAAGATCCGTTCACAAGGTTTAGGGGTGTGTCTATGGGAATGTTTGACCGTTCTTCCAGAAGAGCATTTGTGAGGTCAGGCACTGATGTTGGATGAGAAGGCCTCCCGTCACACCTCATTCACTTGGACATGGACCCTGGTTGGCAACTCTCCCCGCCCCCATGGTAAATAGTCGCCTCCATACTTCTCATGCACTTGGTGTAACATTGACTGTCTGGCACCCCCCCCCCAAAAGTCAATAGTTGTCTCCATTCTTCTCATGCACTTGGTGTAACATTGACTCTGTCTGGCACCTTCCCCCCCCCCCCCCCAAAAGTCAATAGTTGTCTCCATACTTCTCATGAACTTGATGTAACCTTGACTGGTCAATAGTTGCCTCCATACTTTCCCCCCCCCTCATGGTCAATAGTCATCTCCATAATTCTCATTCACTTGGCGTAACCTTGATTATGGCTGGCACCTCTCAACCCTTCATGGTCTATAGTCACCTCCCAATTCCCCCCCCCTCTATGGTCAATAGTTGCCTCCATACTCCACCCCCCCCCCTTCATGGTCAAAAGTAGCCTCCATGCTTCTCACTTGTTTGATGTAACCTTGACTCTGTCTGGCACCTCTCCCCCCTCCATGGTCAATAGCTGCCTCCATACTTCACATGCACGTGGGGTGTAAGGTTTACTCTGTCTGTCGACTCCCCCCCCCCCCCCAATGGTCATTAGTCACCTCCATAATTCCCATGCACTTGGTGCAACATTGACTATCTGCCACCTTCCCCCATCCATGGTTGATAGGTTCCTCCATACTTCTTATGCACTTGGAGTAACATTGACTCTGGCTTGCACCTATCACCCCTCCATGGTCTATAGTCGGCTCCATATTTCCCAATGCACTTGGTGTAACCTTGACTATGTCTGGCACCTCTCTCCCCTCCATTGTCAATAATCATCTCCTACTCCCCCTCCCTCATGGTCAATAGTCACCTCCATAATTCTCATGCAATTGGTGTAACATTGACTCCCCCTCCAAGGTCAATAATCACCACCATACTTATCATTCACTTGGCTTAACCTTGATTATGGCTGGCACCTCTCAACCCTCCATGGTCTATAGTCACCTCCAACTCCCCCCCCTCCATGATCAATAGTTGCCTCCATACTTCTCATGCACTTGTTTGATGTAACCTTGACTCTTTCTAGCACCTCTCCCCCTCCATGGTCAATAGTTGCATCCATACTTCTCATGAATTTGGGTTGTACCATTTACTCTGTCTGTCAACTACCCCCCCCCCCCCCCCATGGTCATTAGTCACCTCCATACTTCTTATGCACTTGGAGTAACATTGACTCTGTCTGGCACCTCTCCCACCTCCATGGTCAATAGTCACCTCCTACTCCCCCCCTCCATAGTCAATAGTTGCCTCCATACTTCTAATGCATTTGGTGTAACCTTGACTCTGTCTGGCACCTCCCCTCCCCTTCCATGGTGAATAGTCACCTCCATACTTCTCATGCCCTTGGTGCGTACACCCAGGAGGACTTGCTATGTGCCGCGCACTTCATACCTTCCAGTATTATATTTGCCCCTTTGCCAGGTAAAACCAGCACAGAGACACTCGCAGATATTTAACTAAACAATCCAAACTGCATCGGTTTAGCTGTCCAGTGTTAGAAATATTCCTGCGTGTTTTTTACCGGAGGGGGGGGGGGCATAGTGGTTGCTACAGCAGAGCAGGTCCACGGGGTGACCTTGTTCCTCGGAATCCAGTAATAAATCTGGGTTTATGTGTCACAGTGAGGGGCTCTCTCAGTGGTAAACGGACATTTTTTGGTCCATTATTATAACGGGTAGAACGCGTTGTGCGCTCGCTCTTCTCTTATGCAGGACTCTGAAGTTCGAAGAGAGCGGAGGAATCTGCCGGGTCCATTTTTTAACAAAACAAATTCTAGTCACCCAGAACAGCCAATCCCCTCCCCCCATTTCATTTGCTCAGCGCAGCATTGGGGGAATGTGAAGGGAGAAGCTGATTGGCGATAAGCGCGGCCCCGGGGGCGAGCGCCACAGAAGGTAGCCTTTGGCACCCAGCCGGCGTTAAGAAAGCCAATTAACATATCTTGTGAACCTCGCCTTTCCGACAGCAGAGCAAGTGTTGTATGTGCGACTCTGCGAGCAATTTAGGCTTTATTGAAGTTGTAATTAACTCTGTAACAGGTGCTGCTACTGCTTTAAAACGCGTTCCGTCTTCCAGACAAACTGTATCCGAAAAATCAATTACCAGCTGCGTAATGGAAGAAGAAATCATAAAAATGCAGCAACTGAGACAGACGCGGAATATGTGTCTGAAAATGATGCAGCTTAAAACAATGTAACGTAATGTAATGCAAACATTAAATCAGCCGCCGCGGTGATTGCAACTAGCCGAGTGTGCGCCGGATCGCCGCTTTAAGAGAATTACGGCCAAAGTGGGAGATTCTGCGGAGGGGAAGGCGCCGGGTTAGAGGAAGACATTTTTTTTCTTGCGGAACAAGCGGCCATATTGGGGGTGGGCTTTGTGTTTAAGGATTGCTGGGTGGGCCGGTGTCATTATTCAACCTTACCAACCATGTAGCTGTGGGGTTGTACCCTTTAGGGAACATGTGATGCATACACAGGGTGATGTACCCACATCCCTGATCCCTACATGCCCGACAAAACCTTATCACCCATGAGAAGTTTCTAGAAGCTAGCAGGTGGGGGGCAGAAGGTCCTAATATTTGTGAGAATATGGCCAGTCCCCAGGCCGGAGGGCTCTACAGGTCAGGCTTATGTTATCTCCGTCTAGTTCTAGAAGCTTTGAGAAGTTTCTAGAAGCTAGTGGGTGGAGGGCAGAAGGTCCTGCTATTTCTGGGAATATGGCCAGTCCCCAGGCAGGAGGGCTCTACAGGTCAGGCCTCTGGTATCTCCGTCTAGTTCTAGAAGCTTGGAGAAGTTTCTAGAAGCTAGTGGGTGGAGGGCAGAAGGTCCTGCTATTTATGGGAATATGGCCAATCCCCAGGCAGGAGGCCTGGCAGGTTGGCTGAATCAGGCTGAAGGGCTCTACAGGTCAGGCCTCTTGTATCTTTCTCTAGTTATAGAAGTTTGGAGAAGTTTTTAGTAGCTAGCGGGTGGAGGGCAGCAAGGTCCTGCTATTCATGGGAATATGGCCAATCCCCAGGCAGGAGGCCTGGCAGGTTGGCTGAATTAGGCTGGAGGGTTCTACAGGTCAGGCTTTCCGATATCTCCGTCTGGTTCTAGAAGCTTAAAGAAGTTTCTAGAAGCAAGTGGGTGAAGGTCAGAAGGTCCTGATATTTATGGGAATATGGCAAATCCACAGCCCATAAATATTAAGGAAGTTGGGTGCAAGATGGAGTGAGGAAGCTGTGTTGTTTAGCCTGGGAGGGGACCCCTGGGTGGAGAGGCTCTACCTCCAGACTGGGAGCTGAAGATGAAGGACAGAGGGATCTCCACTACCCTACAGTCTCTTCTGAGAGACCGCTGGCTTGCATGGAAGGACCTGGACAGCAGAAGGCCCGACCAGTAGTCTCTTCTGAAGCAGCAAGATTTCCAGGCACATTGTGAGCACCTCAAACAGCCCCCCCCCCAGGGCCTACAAGGGAGAGAACCGCCCGATGCAATATCAAGCAAAGGCCAAAAGGGGTCCAACCCGCTATTAGCAAGGAGGCCCTAATTTAGGGGGTCCAACCCGCTACTAGCAAGGGGGACCTAATAAAGGGGGTCCAAACCATCACTAGCAAGGTGGACCTAATAAAGGGGGTCCAACCCGCTACTAGCAAGGAGGAGACCTAATAAAGGGGGTCCAACCCGCTACTAGCAAGGGGGGCCTAATAAAGGGGGGCAACCCGCTACTAGCAAAGGGGACCTAAAAAAGGGGGTCCAACCCACTACTAGCAAGGGGGACCTAAAAAAGGGGGTCCAAGCCACTTGGTGGAAGCTCGTATTCTACAAGTCTCTGACTCAGTCTGTACCCAAGCGCTCTCCAGGAACTTTTGCTATTTTTCGGTATGGTTTGGTGGTCTATCCATTCTATAGGGTCTATATATTTACTATAACACAAGTGTGAATGCCACCTACTATAATGCAATAAGAGGTTCACATCGGTGCCGTACAGGATGCTAAGACCGCGTCACCAATTCTTGAGTGGGAATCGCCACCAATGGTGGAATTCATTATTTCGTGGCCTCCCTTGGTCCCTCTTGCCTAAGCTTGGTCTCGTTCCTCAGTTCCCTGTCCCGGTTATACATCGTAGGACACCTCTGCACCGTACACGGCTCTCGTACATCCCACACCTCGGCTCCCCCTCTAATCCCAGCGATCGAGAAGCGCGGCGTCTGGTGATGAAGTATATTAGAAGGTCTCTTGATCTCGGAGAAAATTGGATTTTCTATTTCTCTTGTTAGAACCTTTTTGTTGGGCCAACCATAAGAACGCTACTTTGCCGCGGCGGAGATTTGATCCCGAGGTGAGAAGACGTTTCTGTGGTATGGAAAGCTAATGAGGAGGGCGGCGCCGTCATCGGAAATCTGCACCATAAAAGGGGCGAATCGCGGCGGGTATCATATCGGCCTCGGCTTTTCCTGGAGCTGATTGGACGGGAATTACTCGCAGAATTGAACTTCTTTTATCTCCAGGTTTTGCACAGGGAAGAATGACACGGATCCGGTTCCGCTCGTTATAATGGCCGAGCCCAGACGATAGAGAAGCTGCTGGTGATGCACGAGCAACTGTGCTCCGCTCCGCCCGCAATTCATCTTGGCTGCGCGGTCCCAGCGGCGCCCAGGTGTGCGATTCGCAGACCCCGTGTCTCACCCGCCACTTATTATTTCACAGACATGTCTCCGAGCTCAGGGAACTCGTGGTATTAAAGATTGTTTGACTGTCCCGGAATCATAACCTTTATGTAGAAGAGAATCGGCCCCCGAGGGCCCCAACCCGCAAACAGTGAAAAGATGAAAATATTCACAATCTGGGCACCAGACAAAGCCCCCCCCCCACCCCCCTCAAAAATCACAACCTAACATGGGAAACAAAGGTGTTTAACCACTTCACCCCTGGAAAGTGTTACCCCCTTCATGACCAGGATGTTGTGTGCTATACAGCATTGCGCTACGTTAACCCCTTCAATACCGGGCACTTTCACCCCCTTCCTGCCCTCCTCTCCCCAATAACGGGGACTCCCCCCTTCCTGCCCCTCCCCCTAACACTGGGAACATTCACCCCCTTCCTGCCCTCAACCAACCCAATACCGGGCACTTCCCAGCCTTTCTGCCCTTCCCTCCTAACACTGGACACTTCTACCCCTTCCTGCCCCCCCCAATACCGGGCACTTCCCAGCCTTTCTGCCTTTCCCTCCTAACACTGGGCACTTCTACCCCTTCCTGAGCCCCCCCCCCCCCCAATACCGGGCACTTTCTCCCCCTTCTTGCCATTCACCCCCCAATAACAGGCACTTTCCCCCTTCCTTCCCTTCTCCACCCCAACACTGGGCACTTCTACTCCTTCCTGCCCTTCCCCCCCAATACCAGGCACGTCTACCCCTACCTCGCCCCAATACCGGCACTTCTATCCCTTCCTGCCCTCCCCCAGCCAATACTGGGCACTTTTCCCCCTTCCTGCCCTTCCCCCTAACACTGGGCACCTTCACCCCCTTCCTGCCCTCGTCCCCCCCCAATACCGGGCACTTTCCAGCCTTCCTGCCTCCCCCCCCAACACTGGGCACTTCTACCCCTTCCTGTCCCCCAATACCGGGCACGTCTACCCCTACCTCCCCCCAATAGCGCCACTTATACCCCTTCCTGCCCTTCTCCCTCTTCCTGCCCTTGTCCCCTCCAACACTGGGCACTTCCACCCCCTTCCTGCCCCTCAATACCGGGCACTTTTACCCCCTTCCTGGCCTTCGTGCCCCCCCAATGCCATGCACTTTCCCCCCTTCCTGCCCTACCCCCACAACACTGGGCACTTTCCCGCCCTTCCTGCCCCCCAAAAACGGAGGAGGCACTTCCCCCCTTCCTGCCCCTCCCCCAACACTGGGCATTTTTCCTCCTTCCTGCCCCTCCCCCCAATACCAGGAACTTTCCCCCCTTCCTGCCACAGTCTGGGCCATAGTTTGAAGGACATTTAACTGGCCCCTTGTTTGAAAAGTTTGGACACCCCTGACCTAGACCGATCAATGAGCCGGAATGAATAGACTGTTGTTGCTCTGTGCCTGGCTGCCTGTGTACTATTTAATAAAGAGCCTGTCCAGTTTACAGCGCCCCCTTTGGGGGGGGGGGAGTGCTACACTTACATTCCCAGCTGTTGGGGTTCATCTCCCGGCACACTCCGAAGGCCAAGGCCTGGCAAATGGAATGTCTGAACGGTCTCATTAATACGACACATCGGGGTTCGGCGTCTAGTGCGCTCTCTCTTTTGTTCTCTCATATTCCGGTGGCGCTCCAATACATCGAACGTTCCTGAACCTTTTCAGTTGCTGGAATAAAGAATTGTTCCTGAGTTGTGAAAACGGCGCTCTCTTGGCGGAGTTCACGCTTCGCTCGCTCGAGAAATTGGGGGGTGAAGGACCATTAAACGTTTTCCTCCTAAAATTATAGGACACCGAGGGGCAGGAAGGACACCGAGGGGCAGGAAGGACACCAAGGGGGCAGGAAGGACACTGAGGGGCAGGAAGGACACCGAAGGGCATGAAGGAAACTGAGGGGCAGGAAGGACACCGAGGGGCATGAAGGAAACCGAGGGGCAGGAAGGACACTGAGGGGGCAGGAAGGACACCGAGGGGCATGAAGGAAACCGAGGGGCAGGAAGGACACTGAGGGGGCAGGAAGGACACCGAGGGGCATGAAGGAAACCGAGGGGCAGGAAGGACACTGAGGGGGCAGGAAGGACACCGAGGGGCATGAAGGAAACCGAGGGGCAGGAAGGACACCGAGGGGCATGAAGGAAACCGAGGGGCAGGAAGGACACCGAGGGGCAGGAAGGACACCGAGGGGCAGGAAGGACACCGAGGGGGCAGGAAGGACACCGAGGGGGCAGGAAGGAAACCGAGGGGCAGGAAGGACACTGAGGGGGCAGGAAGGACACCGAGGGGCATGAAGGAAACCGAGGGGCAGGAAGGACACCGAGGGGCATGAAGGAAACCGAGGGGCAGGAAGGACACCGAGGGGCAGGAAGGACACCGAGGGGCAGGAAGGACACCAAGGGGGCAGGAAGGACACTGAGGGGCAGGAAGGACACCGAAGGGCATGAAGGAAACTGAGGGGCAGGAAGGACACCGAGGGGCAGGAAGGACACCGAGGGGCATAAAGGAAACCGAGGGGCAGGAAGGACACTAAGGGGGCAGGAAGGACACCGAGGGGCATGAAGGAAACCGAGGGGCAGGAAGGACACCGAGGGGCATGAAGGAAACCGAGGGGCAGGAAGGACACCGAGGGGCAGGAAGGACACCAAGGGGGCAGGAAGGACACCGAGGGGGCAGGAAGGACACTGAGGGGCAGGAAGGACACAGAGGGGCATGAAGGACACCGAGGGGCATGAAGGAAACCGAGGGGCAGGAAGGACACTGAGGGGGCAGGAAGGACACCGAGGGGCATGAAGGAAACCGAGGGGCAGGAAGGACACCGAGGGGCATGAAGGAAACCGAGGGGCAGGAAGGACACCGAGGGGCAGGAAGGACACCGAGGGGCAGGAAGGACACCGAGGGGGCAGGAAGGACACCGAGGGGGCAGGAAGGAAACCAAGGGGCAGGAAGGACACTGAGGGGGCAGGAAGGACACCGAGGGGCATGAAGGAAACCGAGGGGCAGGAAGGACACCGAGGGGCATGAAGGAAACCGAGGGGCAGGAAGGACACCGAGGGGCAGGAAGGACACCGAGGGGCAGGAAGGACACCAAGGGGGCAGGAAGGACACTGAGGGGCAGGAAGGACACCGAAGGGCATGAAGGAAACTGAGGGGCAGGAAGGACACCGAGGGGCAGGAAGGACACCGAGGGGCATAAAGGAAACCGAGGGGCAGGAAGGACACTGAGGGGGCAGGAAGGACACCGAGGGGCATGAAGGAAACCGAGGGGCAGGAAGGACACCGAGGGGCATGAAGGAAACCGAGGGGCAGGAAGGACACCGAGGGGCAGGAAGGACACCAAGGGGGCAGGAAGGACACCGAGGGGGCAGGAAGGACACTGAGGGGCAGGAAGGACACAGAGGGGCATGAAGGACACAGAGGGGCAGGAAGGACACAGAGGGGGCAGGAAGGACACTGAGGGGCATGAAGGACACAGAGGGGCAGGAAGGACACCGAGAGGGCAGGAAGGACACAGAGGGGGCAGGAAGGACACCGAGGGGGCAGGAAGGACACTGAGGGGCAGGAAGGACATAGAGGGGCAGGAAGGACATAGAGGGGCAGGAAGGACACAGAGGGGGCAGGAAGGACACTGAGGGGCAGGAAGGACACCGAGGGGCAGGAAGGACACCGAGGGGGCAGGAAGGACACAGAGGGGCAGGAAGGACACAGAGGGGCAGGAAGGACACCGAGGGGCATGAAGGAAACCGAGGGGCAGGAAGGACACCGAGGGGCAGGAAGGACACTGAGGGGCAGGAAGGGCACGAGGGGCAGGAAGGACACCGAGAGGCAGGAAGGACACCGAGGGGCAGGAAGGACACCGAGAGGCAGGAAGGACACCGAGGGGGCAGGAAGATGAGATGAGATACGCTACGCCCGCCGAAATTTACGCAATTCTTTCTGAATCTGGCCCCCTAGTCATTAAAGTTCCACTCATATAAGAGTCAGTGGCTACAAAAATTGTATCCGCCGACTTTCGCAATTAGAAGACGCTTCTTCAGGATCCTCACCGACATCGATATTTATTCATTGTTTCCAATCATCCGAAAACCGCTGGAGGAACTTTGGTTCAATACGGCGGCTTTAGAGGTTAAAATTGAACCAGTCCCTGAATTATCCCCAAAAAGGTAAAAATCATACAATAACAAAATTATAAAAATGGGTCCAATCCAGTGACCCACAATAAGACCCCAATATAAAATCAATCCAAGGCGGGGGGGATAGAAAATGATATTCTAAAGTAATTGCTCCACCCACCAAAAGAGGGCCCTTAACCACTTAAGGACCCCTTCACACCGATATACGTCGGCAGAATGGCACGGCTGGGCACAATCACGTCCCTTTACGTCCGCTATAAGTGCCCAGCCGCGGGGTCACGAGCATGCCGCCGGCGGCGCGCTTGCGACCCGGTCTGAAGCTCCGTGACCGCACCCGCGGACCCGATCGCCGTCCGTGTCCCGCGATCGGTCACAGGAGCTGAAGAACGGGGAGAGGTGAGTGTAAACACAGCTTCCCCGTTCTTCACTGTGTCGCTGTCATTGATCGTCTGTTCCCTGATATAGGGAGAGACGATCAATGACGTCACACGTCCAGCCCCGCCCCCCTACAGTTAGAAACACAAATGAGGTCACACTTAACCCCTACAGCGTCCCCTAGCGTCCCCTAGCCAGAGCTGGGTCTCAGGACATGTGTATTACCATACACAAACAAGAACCAGCGCTGCTACCAGCAGGAGATTGATAACTTACCTCTTGTTTTGTACAGACCTGGATGTATTTGCCATTCAGGTCTAATCACATTGTCACCTGAGCAACCCCATCCAACGGGACCTTTGTGTCCTGGGACCCCGACCCTCCTTATCGTTTTATGCCCGTTTGGGCACATAGGTCCGTCCCAAGAAACCATCTTGTCCTATCTGTGAGGTATTCACCCACTGCCTGCCTTGGACCTTCTTGGGATCAGAAGACGTTGTGCCTTTAGACCGTCTCCTGACGAAGCGAAAACAAAATTTGCGAAACTAGTAGAGACTAGTGATGAGCGGAATACGCCATATTCGATTTCGCGATATTTCGCGAATATTTCGAAGAATATTTGCGAATATTCGTTAATATCGAATATTCGTGATATTTAAAAAAAAAAAAAAAAAATTGCGAATTTTCGTCGATGCGAATTTTCGCTAATGCGAATTTTCGCTAATGCAAAATTTCGCGATTTTTTTTTTTTTATATAAAATATCACGAATATTCGATATTTACGAATATTCGGTATATTTTATAAAAAAAAAAAAGCGAAATTTCACATATGCGGTCGCGAATATTCGTAAATATCGAATATTCGTGATATATTATAAAAAAAAAAAAAAAATAGCGAAATTTCGCTATTGCGAAATTTGCGAATGCGAAATTGATTGCGAATTTTTTGCGAAATTTATTGCGAAATTTGAAAAATACAAATATTCGAAATAGCGAATATTCGCCGCGATATTCGCGAATACTCGAATATGCAATATTCGTAGCGAATATTCGCAATGCGAATATTCGTGAGCAACACTAGAGACTGCCTGTCTCATGACTCCAATTCCCTCACCGAGGTTCCCCCTTTCCAATGGAAGGGATTGCACGACCGGTGACCTGATTGTGGTCAAATGTGTTTGTACTGTATTTTAATGTCATGTATTTTTTATCGTGTTTGATATGAATACATTTTCTAAAATGTACCCAATGTGAATCATTTTGGTTGTTTGCAACCAACTTACATAGTACCGGTATAGTCCTCCCCACCCATTTTTTCCTGTTGGAGCCTCAGGGCCTGTGGGGAATCCCTGAGTCCCCTCAATCTATATTAGCGTCCCCTAGTGGTTAACTCCTAAACCGCAATTGTTATTTTCACAGTAAGCAGAGCATTTTTATAGCACTTTTTGCTGTGAAAATGACAAAAATGTGTCAAAATTGTCCGATGTGTCCGCCATAATGTCGCAATCACGAAAAAAAATAAAAAACACGCTGATCGCCGCCATTAGTAGTAAAAAAAATATTAATAAAAATGCCATAAAACGATCCCCTATTTTGTAAACGCTATAAATTTTGCGCAAACCAATCGATAAACGCTTATTGCCATTTATTTTTTACCAGAAATACGTAGAAGAATACGTATCGGCCTAAACTGAGGACATTTTTTTTTATATATATTTGGGGGGGATATTTATTACAGCAAAAAGGAAAGAATATTCATTTTTTTTCACAATTGTCGCTCTATTTTTGTTTATAGCGCAAAAACTAAAAAAACGCAGAGGTGATCAAATACCACCAAAAGAAATCTCTATTTGTGGGGGGAAAAGGACGCCATTTCTGTTGGGGAGCCACGTCGCACGACCGCGCAATTGTCAGTTAAAGTGACGCAGTGCCAAATCGCAAAAAGGGGCAAGGTCCTTTACCTGCATAATGATCCAGGGGTTAAGTGGTTAAAGCCCCCCTCCCTGATACATACTAGACACGCGCCGCCTCCTGTGTGTCTGAAAACTTGGCGCCCTCTTGGAGTTGCACTTTAATTTACATGAAAATAAATGAAGATTTCGGTTTGGTGGCCTTTATGGATTTTATTGTTTTTTTTCCCCCGAAAAGATAATGGCGTCTCAGGTTAGTCGGCGGTGGGAAAGGCGGTTTTGTCATCTGCGCTCTCTCGTGTTTTTTTTTTGTGTCTTTGTAACTGATGTTGATAAATGAAATTTTAGACCCGAATAGAACGCCGGTGGTGAGAACACAGATGTCAACTTTTAAGAATTCACTTGAGGGAGACTTTCCCATTATTTGTATTGATGGAGTGTCAAGCGGCCGGGAAGGATTGTTTGTGGAAAGGGACGGATCGGTCCACTTCGCTGACAGTCCAAAATTAGCTTTTCATAACAGCGGGCGCGTTACATTACAGCGCCGCGCGTGCCGAGCCACGGGGGGACCTGATCGGGGGCCCCATACAGCACCCGGTGACCCCGGGAACCATCGAATCGTATCCGAGTCATCTCATCTGGAACTCGGCCCCATTACACCGAGACAAGGGCCACGTCCCGCCGGGTCTCCTTAAAGGGGAAGTCACACTTTTCAGTTACACAGGGTGACAGCCCGCCGGGCCTCCTTAAAGGGGAAGTCACACTTTTCTGTTACACAGGGCGACAGCCCGCCGGGACTCCTTAAAGGGGAAGTCACACTTTTCTGTTACAAAGGGCGACAGCCCGCCGGGACTCCTTAAAGGGGAAGGCACACTTTTCTGTTACACAGGGTGACAGCCCGCCAGGCCTCCTTAAAGGGGAAGGCACACTTTTCTGTTACACAGGGTGACAGCCCGCCGGGCCTCCTTA
Source organism: Rana kukunoris (assembly GCA_029574335.1). Taxonomy (NCBI): domain Eukaryota; kingdom Metazoa; phylum Chordata; class Amphibia; order Anura; family Ranidae; genus Rana; species Rana kukunoris. The sequence goes on along the minus strand of CM056051.1, from coordinate 696,417 downwards.
AAGGGGAAGGCACACTTTTCTGTTACAGAGGGTGACAGCCCGCCGGGCCTCCTTAAAGGGGAAGGCACACTTTTCTGTTACACAGGGCGACAGCCCGCCGGGCCTCCTTAACCACTTCAGACCCGCGGTATAGCCGAATGACGGCTACAGCCCGGGTCTGAATATCCAACATGCCGTCAAAAGACGGCCGCCCCTTTGGGCGTTCCCAGCGCGTGCTCTAGAGGGCGCTGCGGGGAAGTCCTGTGTTGGCCTGTCTCTGGAGAGGAGGAGACCGATCTGTGTTCCTTGTATATAGGGACACAGATCGGTCACCCCCCCAGTCACCCCCCCCTGCCCCCACAGTTAGAACACACCTAGGATACATTTAACCCCTTCCTCACCCCCTAGTGTTAACCCCTTCAATGCCAGTCAAATTTATACAGTAATTAGTGCATATTTATAGCACTGATCGCAGTATAAATCTGAATGGCGCCAAAAAATGTGTCAAAAGTGTCCGATGTGTCCGCCATAACATCGCAGTACCAATAAAAATCGCAGATCGTCGCCATTTCTAGTAAAAAAAATAAAAAAAATAATTATGTCCCCTATTTTGTAAGCGCTATAACTTTTGCGCAAACCAGTCGCTTATGCGATGCGATTTTTTTTTTTTACCAAAAATATGTAGAAGAATACGTATCACCCTAAAAGTTTTTTTTTTTTTTTTTTTGGGATATTTAAATTGGGATATTTATTATAGCAACAAGTAAAAAATATTGTATTTTTTTTTTCAAAATTGTCGCACTTTTTTGTTTATAGCGCAAAAAATAAAAACCGCAGAGGCAATCAAATACCACCAAAAGAAAGCTCTACTTGTGGGGCGTCAATTTTGTTTGGGAGCCACGTCGCACGACCCCGCAATCGTCAGTTAAAGCGACGCAGTGCCGGAAGCTGAAATTTCACCCGGGCAGGAGGGGGGTGTATGTGCCCAGTAAGCAAGTGGTTAAAGGGGAAGGCACACTTTTCTGTTCTAAATACAGTGGTGTTCCTAGAAAGAAAATCCCATAGAAAATAATAAACCTGAACCCCGGGTGTGATCTGTGTTCTAGAATTCTATTGGTCCAGCTTGGCACAATGGACATCTGTATACCGGGGGCTCCATAGACCGCTCATGAAGCTGCCAATCACTGTAGTAGTCGATGCTACTGCACCCCAAAGCTGTGTGTACAGGGCCGCTGATAGCAATCATGGGGCCCCATACAGCCTACCTGACAGGGCCCCCTTCAACTCCACCCCTGGTCCCACCTTCAGCCCCGCCCATGGCCCCTCCCCAGAACCTGCCTTGAAACAAAGGCATGTTTTTCTACAAGTGATATTTATTTTTCTCACCCATGCCGCCAATGCCGTAATGTGCTGCAGACAGTGCCACCCATGACGCTAATGCCAAAATGCTGCCTGCATTATTCCATTGGTGGCATGGGTGGCGCAGTCGGCAGCACAATATGGCATTTGCGGCATGGGTGGCACTGTCAGCAGGTAGCCCATGCGTTATGGCAATAACGTCATGGGTGGCACTGTCTGCAGCACATTACGGCATTGGCGGCATGGCTGGCGCTGTCTGCAGCGCATTACGGCATTGGCGGCATGGGTGGCGCTGTCTTTGCAGGCAGCACATGCGTTATGGGTCAGTGCCACCCATGCTACCAATGCCATATTGTGCTGCAGACAGTACCGCCCATGCTGCCAATGCCATATTGTGCTGCAGACAGTGCCACCCATGCCGCCAATGGCATAATGCCATTGGCAGCATGATTGGCATTGTCTCTGCAGGCAGCACATGTGTTTTGGCATTAGTGGCATGGGTGGCCACTGGGCGTTGGATGCGCGATGGCTGGTGGATTTTTTATTATTTTACATTAATTAGCTATCTGTTCAGGTTGCCAGGGCCCCCCTGCTGGCCAGGCCCAGTACAATAGGGCCAGTTGTACTGGTCTATCAGCGGCCCTGTGTGTGTATGTGTGTGTATACACACACACACACACACTGTCATTGTTTAAATCCAATACTATTGTAATTTGGATCCGAATTTCCAAATAATGAGAAATTCCACCCATAATTTTTATTTCCTCCCTCCTGTTCATGACCCCCCCCCCCCCATTCAGGCATGACCACCAATGCCATAGGTGCTAAACCTGTGGCCCTTCAGCTGTTGCAGAACTACAAGTCCCAGGAGGCATTGCAAGGCTGACAGTTACAAGCATGACTCCCAAAGACAGAGGGATGATGGGACTTGTAGTTTTGCAACAGCTGGAGGGCCGCAGCTTGAGCACCCCTGACCTATGCCAGTGAATGCCCGATATCTTCCTCGGTCTCCTTCTCTGCCTCTCTCTGTCACTTTCTATATTTCACAACAAATCAGTATGAAGAAGACTCCCCTGCAGTGCGCGGCGTTGGCTGTGAAATGGGTTGGCGGCGCCGGCGGCCTCACATACAATTACTCCACGGATCCCGCCTGAGCCAAGCGGGGATAATCCGGCGTCATTTCCCACTGCACATCTCACCTCCATCCTCAGCTCACTCCGGGCCGACGGATCCGCGGGGTCAGAGGTCAGCCACTGCGCTACACTTTTTAAAAATCAAATTAGACGTGATTTGGGAAAAAGCAGCGCCTAGGGGAATTTCACAGATCCAAAGGTAATTCCCTTCGAGGAATTTGTTACAGTGGAAAGGCGGGGGGGTGGGGGGGGAGCTGGTCAGACATAAAGGCTGGTCACAGGAAAGTGATGAGTCTGATCCAAGCTGGAGGATGGGAGACGACATCACAATTCAGGGGCGGTGAGAGCGGCGAGAGCGGCGCGGCGACACGCCGGGATCCGAGTACAAAGAGTCCGCTTTAGGAAGGACTCCGCAATGTTTGGAATCGGAGAACTGACGACATTCGTCGTCCGTTGACGTTCCCAGTGCGCATGCGCGAAATCCCGTCGCTTTTTTTTCTCAATGTAAACGACGTGAACGTAACTAACGTCGAGCCCCATTCCCGAACGATTTACGCAAACGACGTAACCGACGCACAATTCGACGCGGTCCCGACGTCCATACTTAACATTGGTTACGCCTCCTATAGCAGGGGGAACCTTACCTGATAAAAGCTACACTGAAAAAGCTGATTAAAGCTATTGCAAAAAACGCTAAAAATCGTTGCAAGGCTCCCTGCAAAGCTACTGGTGTTTTTTTATAACTTGTATCAGCTTCAGTGTGCATGGAGCCTTAAATTATTTTTATAATATTTATTATAGCAAAAAGTTAAAAATATTTGGGCCAGATTCAGAGAGCGATTACGCCTGTGTAACTGGGGTTAGACAGGAGTACTTTCAAATTACGCGCGCCGTATCACTAGTTTGAATCTTCAAACCATGATACGGCGGCGTTGGGCTTCGATCTGACAGGCTTACGTCTTCGTACGCCTTCGGATCTACGCTGCGATCTTTTCGCGGCCGCTGGGTGGAGTTCGCGTCGTTTTCAGCGTCGGGGTATGCAAATGAGCTTTTTCCGGCGATCCACGAAGTTACGAGCGTCGTTCGCAATCGCGTACGTCATTTTTTCGCTACGTAAAGTTAAACCAGCTATTAGCTGGTCTAACGTTACGCGGCCCATGTTAAGTATGGCCGTCGTTCCCGCGTCGACTTTCAATTTATTTTTTATTTTTTGCGTAAGTCGTCCGGGATGAGGGATGTCCGTAAACGACACTACTCAAAAAAAAAAATGACGTAACGACGTGATTTCGCGCGATGCACGGCGAGAAATTTCTGAACGGAGCATGTTCGCAGTTCGATCGCCGCGGGGACGCGCCTAATTTAAATGCCTCACGCCCCCTAATCGCGTAGTTTGATTCTGCCGGGGGAAATACACTACGCCGCCGTACCTTACGGGCCAAAATCTCTCTGAATTCCTCCTAGAGACAGGTAAAGTACAGCGGCGTAGAGTATCTCTGATACTCTGCGGGAATCTAATTCTTTCTGAATTTGGCCCAGTGTTTTTTCTTTTTTTAATTGTCCCTCTATTTTTGTTTATAGCGCATACAATAAAAACCGCAGGGGTGATCAAATACCACCAAAAGAAATCTCTATTTGTGGGGAAAAATAGGTAAAAATTCATATGGGTACAACGTTGTACGAACGCACAATCGTCATTCAAAAGCGCTTAAAACTGAAAATTGGCCTGGGCAGGAAGGGGGTGAAAATGCCCGGTATTGAAGTTGTATATCACTCTCTGAGACATTGTATCAATTCTGTATAATGTAATAATGAAGTATATATATATATCAGTAGTAATAATAAAAATAAAGGGCCAGATTCAGGTACAATTGCCCTGGCGCAGAGTATCAGAGATACACTACGCCGCCATATTTTACCTGGCTCTAAGACGAATTCAGGTAGATTTCGGCCCGTAAGGTACGGCGGCGTAGTGTATTTCTCGCGGCGGAATCGAAATACGCGATTAGGGGGCGCGAAGCATTTAAATTAGGCGCGTCCCCGCGGCGATCTGGGCAACTGACATCATCGGGTGACCCCCGCACCTTAGTTGTTAAAGAGCAGGATCTGGGGACCGCCTTGTTAAAGGGGGCTTCCAGATTCCGATAAGCCCCCCCTGCCCGCAGACCCCCCACAACCACCGGCCAGGGTTGTGAGGAAGAGGCTCTTGTCCTTGAATTATTTTCCCCATCATGGGTGTGAGTGGGGGGCCCCATGTCAAGGCCTCACAAAGCCTGGAGCCGCCTCTGTAAAGACGGATGGAATACATGAAATTGGAGAACTCCTGTGTGAGGCGTCGGAGCGCTGCGCCGCAGAGGATTCTGGGATATTGAGGGAGACGGGTTTCTTTTAGTTGAGGAATTTGTCGGCGGGATCGGATCTCTTTGTTATGAAGACGTCTCTCATGCTGCTGATATATTTTTATTCCAGAATGATGGGATTAGAGATGAAAAGACGAAACTCGCCCCGACTAGTGATCGGCGATGTCGTCTTCCCTTCACTCGGCACCTTTGGACTTCCGTGTTCCATGGATCCGCAAATCAAAGAAATCCTCGCCTTTTATTTCCACCGCTTCATCAAACTCCTCCATAAACGCGACTTTGTATCCAGCAAAAATATGAATCGGAAAGTTTCGGGGGTAACAGAGAAATAATCAGCTGAGGCCTGACTATTGGGGGGGGGGGGGGGTAGAGGATGCGACTCGGCCGGTGAGTTCAGGAGGCCCCCCCCCCGGCTGTGACCGATCACCCCGCTTATCATCCGCGGCTCACAATACAAGTCTTTGTAGAATAAAGCCGAGTCTCGTTCCTTTACATCCCTTCTTCTGTTATCTCCTATCTGAGCCGCTATTAGGCTTTAAAGGGCGGTAAAATGTCAGAGTTTTGCCGAATTTTATTAAAAGTGAGCAGATGAAGAGCTCAGCAGACGCGGGAGATAAGAGGGCGCCCACTTTATATTCCGAATTCGGGGCGAGGGCGCTACAAAGGCTAATAGTGACCCGCCTATGACTGTTTCTCCTAATCCTCCCCCCCCCCCCCCCGGAATCCTCCAGAATCCTCATGTGACCCGAGTATTTCCAGCAATTCCTCTTATTTAAATTGTTACAAATGTTTCCTCCGGCATTCTATGAATCGTGCGATCGCCGCGACGGGCACGCGGGCAGGACGATTGTTTATGGCCTCGTAGCTTCAGTTACACAAAGTGGTAGATTGATTAAAAGGGCGACTCCTGGAATAAATATTATTTGTGTTTGTAAATAATTTGGGATAAAGTTAAACACTTGATAACTTGATTTTACAACGAAATCAATATTTATGCCTTTTCTGAAATTAAATAAATAATATTTAATATATTATAAGAGTAAAATAAGGAAAATAGGTTGCGCTGGAGAACTTATCACAACCTGACCATTGTGTGTATATAAAGTTATAAATTTACATAAATTGAATAAAAATAAATAAATAAAATACATTTATATATAAATGTCCATCTATGTGATAAAGACATAGGGCCAGATTCAGGTATCTTTGCGCTGGAGTAACGTTTCTCATTTACGTTACGCTGGCGAAATTTTAGGAGCAAGTGCTGTTATTCATGAAGCACTTGCTCCTAAAGTTGCGGCAGCGTATCGAAAATGAGCCGGCGGAATTCAAATTGGGCGGGTACGGGGCGTGTATTATTTAAACTAAGCGCGATCCCGCGGCGAACGTACTGCGCATGCGTCGAGTGTCAATGCATCCCAGTGCGCATGCTCCAAATTCTGTCAGGGAACGTCAATGACGTCAAATCCCCATTCATGGACGTTTTACGCAAGCGACGCAAATTTTTTTTTTTTCGACGCGATGACGACGGCTATACTTAACATAGGATACTCCACTAGGGGGCTGCTTTATCTTTACGCCGCGTATCGCTTACGGAAAGGTCAGAAAGTCACTGCGTCGCGCCCGAATACGAATCATGAATTGCCGATTCCCGCTGATTAACATATTTTTTCGGCGTTAATCAGCGGGAACGCCCCCGGCGCCATTTTTAAATTAAAGTTGCGATGCGATGGCGAAATTCAATTATGCCGATCGCATCGGAACTCCAACCCGGCGTTTCTTGTTTTCTGGTTACAGAAAACAAAAACGCCGGCATAAAGTGACAGTTAGGCTGGAGTATCACTGATACCCATAGGGCCAGATTCAGGTAGGAGAGGGTATCTTTGTGCGGGCGTAGCGTATCCTAGTTACGCTACACCTCCGCAACTTTTACAGGCAAGTGCTGTATTCACGAAGCACTTGCTCCGTAAGTTGCGGTGGCGTAGCGTAAATGTGCCGGCGTTAGTGCGCGTAGTTTAAATTAGGCAGGTAGGGGGCGTGTTGTATTGAAATTAACCGTGACCCCCACGTAAATGACGCGCCGAACGAACTGCGCATGCGCCGGCCGTGGACGTATGCCAGTGCGCATGCTCAAAATTACGCCGCAAATACTCGTTGGTTTTGACGTGAACGTAACTTACGCAAAGCCCTATGAACGAACGTTTTACGCAAACGACGGAAAATTCTACGCTGTCCCGACGTCACGACGACACCGATTAACGAACGTACGTATTTTTTTACATTGTTTGCGTAAGCGTAAGTCCGGTGTAAAGTTACCCCTGCTATATGAGGCGTACGCAATGTTAAAGAGGGGGGTTCACCCTTAAAACCACTTTCCCCCATCCCATCCAGCATACTGGCGTCAGCGCCAGTATGCTATCCTTTTTTTTTTTTTTTATCCGTGTACTTACTTCTAAATAGAGAAATTAATTTTCGTTCAACCGCGGTATATGGCGCCGCTATATCCCGTCACGCCTTCCGAAAACAGCCGACTAGCACTCGGCTGTTTTCGGCGCCTGCGCACAGACCCAGGAGCTGACTGCGCAGGCGCCGTCCTATTTCGGCTTTTTTCGGAGGGCGCGACGCGGCTCTATACTGCGCCTGCGCAGTCAGCTCCTAGGTCTGTGCGCAGGCGCCGAGAACAGCCGAGTGCTAGTCGGCTGTTTTCGGAAGGCGTGACGCGATATAGCGGCGCCATATACCGCGGTAGAACGAAACTTAAATTCTCTATTTAGAAGTAAGTACACGGATAAAAAAAAAGACAGCATACTGGCGCTGACGCCAGTATGCTGGATGGGATGGGGGAAAGTGGTTTTAAGGGTGAACCCCCCTCTTTAACATTGCGTACGCCTCATATAGCAGGGGTAACTTTACAAACAATGTAAAAAAATACGACCGGCCGCAAGTACGTTCGTGAATCGGTGTATCTAGCTCATTTGCATATTCGACATGTAAATCAACGGAAACGCCACCTAGCGGCCAGCGTAAATAAGCAACTAAGTTACGACGGCGTAAGAGACTTACACCAGTCGGATCTAAGACAAATCTATGCGTAACTGATTCTAAGAATCAGGCGCATAGATACGACGCCGCTCACTCAGAGTTACGACGGCGTATCTGGCCCAAATAACGAATGTCTTATCTGAGTCCAGACATCAATGGATAAAGAAAGAAATTAGATTGTCCAATTTCAAACACTTTTGCAATTGCTTTAAAGGCTCATTTAGATTTTATTGATTTATTATTATTATTATTATTAAAATATATATATAAAAAAAGGGGTGGGGAATATATTGCGCTAAGGAAGTATTTTGAAACGTGAATTGCGATAGGGAATTGAAAATTGACAAATAGATAAAATTACATGTAACAAAATAAAAAGTAAAATAAGGAAAATAGGTTGCTCTGGAGAACTTAAAGCGGAGTTTCACCCTAAATATAAGATCTCCCATGTGATCCAGCATACTGGCGTCAGCGCCAGTATGCTGGTATTTTTTTTTTTAATCCCACACTTACTGTATTATCCTGGAATTTCATTTTTTTCCCCCGCGGTGGACGGCGCCAGTATAGCGCGTCACATCTTCCGAAAATACCCAATATGGACTCGGGTAATCTCGGCGAAAATGCGGCGCCTGCGCACAGACCTAGGAGCTGACTGCGCAGGCGCCGTATTTCTCCGAGTCCTATTTCGGAGGGCGTGACGCTCCATAGCCGTAGGACTCGGAGAAATACGGCGCCTGCGCAGTCAGCTCCTAGGTCTGTGCGCAGGCGCCGCATTTTCGCCGAGATTACCCGAGTCCATATTGGGTATTTTCGGAAGATGTGACGCGCTATACTGGCGCCGTCCACCGCGGGGGAAAAAAATGAAATTCCAGGATAATACAGTAAGTGTGGGATTAAAAAAAAAAAAAAACAGCATACTGGCGCTGACGCCAGTATGCTGGATCGCATGGGAGATCTTATATTTAGGGTGAAACTCCGCTTTAACACAACCTGACCATTGTGTATATAAAGTTATAAATTTACATAAATTAAATACAAATAAATAAATTAAATACATTTATATATATAAGTGTCCATCCATGTGATAAAGACAAATAACAAATGTCTTATCTGGCAAAGTTGAGTCCAGACATCAATGGATAAATAAATTAGATTGTCCAATTTCAAACATAATCCAAAACAATGATAAGAGTGAAGAAAAGTCCGCCACCGATCCAAGTCGAGTTGTTTGAATGAAGGAAATCCTCAGGGAGCGTCACACCGGGGGAAAGGTAAGTGATTGCTCTTACCAGATAGGTTGGACCCCCCCCCCCCCCCTGTTAGATGGGGTCAAGAAGGCGTGTAAATCCACTCGATCCAGCAATGGACAATCACAGGGGCTGTAGATTACTCGACTTCCAGCCGATCCACATCCAATTCCTGTAGGTAAATATCTCCTCCGGGTGATCCGCGCTAAACTCAGCATCCCATAAGAGTCCACAGAAGAAGCCGGAGACTGGAGATAGTGAGGTACCGTAGAAAACTGGGATCTATAAAAATTGTGTAACATGTACACTGAACTATTTAGGTTTAATTTCCATTTTTTTTTTTTTTTGCAGCCACTTTTCTGAGCGTTTTTTTTTTTCAGCTTAAAAACGTCTCTCCATGTTAGTCTGTCTGGCCTCATGCCCACCATGACGTTTTTGAGCTGCAAAAAAAAAAAAAACAGGACCAGTGCGTTCTGAAGCTCCAACGTTAGAGCTGTAAAAACGCCAGACGTTGAAAAACGCTCAAAAACTGTCAAAAACACCCAAAAACGCTACCGCGGCGTTTTTGAGCTCCAGCATAATTAAAAGATAAACATGGACAGGCGTTTTTAAGCTGTAAAAAAGGCTAAAAAAAAAAATGGCTGTAAAAACGTCCATGGAAATGAAGCCTAGAAATTGCCGGAAGAAATTGCTGCTAAAAGCAACAAAAACAAAACAAACGTACAGCCGTGCTTTCGGGGTCGCGTTAACGCGTTGCTCTTTGATAACGTTATATATGACGAAACATGTCAGGGCGGAGCCACGCACTGACGTCATTGCGATAACGTGACCCCGGAAGCACGGGTGTACGTTCGTTTTGTTTTTGTTGTTTTTAGCAATAATTTCTGCCGGCAATTTTAAATAGTTCAGTGTACATGTTACACAGTTTTTATAGATCCCAGTTTTCTACGGTACCTCACTATCTCCAGTCTCCGGCTTCTTCTGTGGACTCTTATGGGATGCTGAGTTTAGCGCGGATCAACCGGAGGAGATATTTACCGTATTTATCGGCGTATACCGCGCACTTCTTTGCCCTGAAAATCAGGGCAAAATCGTGGGTGCGCGATATACGTCGATACCCGCTTTCCCGCACCGCTTTCGAATACTGCGCCGGCATATACCGAGCGCAGTACACTCGGGTATAGTCGGGCAGGCTCGGCTCCTCTCGCGCTGACGTCCTGTACGTCCAGGACATCAGCGCGAGAGGAGCCGAGTCTGCCCGACTATACCCGAGTGTACTGCGCTCGGTATATGCCGGCGCAGTATTCGAAATCGGCGCGGGAAAGCGAGGATCGAGCGGGGAGGACGCTGCAGAAGAACGCCGGACCCGACGAAGGGGACACCCGAAGCCAACGATGGACGTCGCGCAAGACACCAAAACTGTAAGTACAAAAAAACTTTTTTTCCACAGGAATGGGGGCCATTTTAGGGGTGCGCGCTATACGCGGGAGCGCGCTATACCCCGATAAATACGGTACCTACAGGAATTGGATGTGGATCGGCTGGAAGTCGAGTAATCTACAGCCCCTGTGATTGTCCATTGCTGGATCGAGTGGATTTACACGCCTTCTTGACCCCATCTAACAGGGGGGGTCCAACCTATCTGGTAAGAGCAATCACTTACCTTTCCCCCGGTGTGACCCTCCCTGAGGATTTCCTTCATTCAAACAACTCGACTTGGATCGGTGGCGGACTTTTCTTCACTCGTTTCATTGTTTTGGATTATGTTTGAAATTGGACAATCTAATTTATTTATTTATCCATTGATGTCTGGACTCAACTTTGCCAGATAAGACATTCGTTATTTGTCTTTATCACATAGATGGACACTTATATATAAATTTATTTCATTTATTTATTTTTATTGAATTTATGTAAATTTATAACTTTATATACACAATGGTCAGGTTGTGTTTAGTTCTCCAGCGCAACCTATTTTCCTTATTTTACTCTTTATTTTGTTACATGCATATCACGTGTTTTTTTAGGTCTTGCAGCTTGATTTATTAATTGTATTTGTCAATTTTCAATTCACTATCGCAATTCACATTTCAAAATATTCCCCCCCTTTATTTTATATATAATAATAATAATAATAATAATAATAAATCAATAAAATCTAAATTAGCCTTTAAAGCAATTGCAAAGGTATTTTTTTTTAACCACTTAAGGACCGCCCCACGTACCTCTTTTTAGAGGGTTTCAACTCCCACTTCCTCCCTGGGCACCGCGGCACCGGAAGGAAGGTCACCTCTCCCCCTCCCTCTCGGCAATCATCTGGGACACTTTATAAGTCCCAGATGATTGCTCAGGCCAATCATGGTGCACAGCACGGCTCGTGCATGCGCAATACGTGTTAGGCTGTGAAGCCACAGCCAGGCGCCCACAGTAGCGATGTCGGCGCTGCGGAGAGGAGGGGTAAACCAGTGGGGCATCGCTGGACTCTGGGACAGGTGAGTGTGCGATTATTAAAAGTCAGCAGCTGCGGTATTTGTAGCTGCTGACTTTTTGAATATTTTTATTTTAGTAGGAAATCTGCTTTAAGGTGCAAATATTGATACGGTGATCCAGAGGAATAATATACAATTATTTTCTTTGAACAATGATAAAATGTAAAATGTATGGGATTGGGATCCTATCAGATATAATGACTAGTGTTGCTCACGAATATTCGCATTGCGAATATTCGCTACGAATATTGCATATTCGAGTATTCGCGAATAACACGAATATCGCGGCGAATATTCGCTAATTCGAATATTCGAATGTTTTCAATTTTTTTTTTGGGGAAAAGATCACATCCTAGAGATCCCCATCGACGTCTAAAAGCATTGCTGGTATGATTAGAGACCTTGGGCCGAGTAGCTGCAGCGCTCATTTTATATTGCCGAAAAATCGCAATGCGATTATTCGGCAATAGCGATATCGCGCGATTATTTTATATTGTAATATATCACGAATATTCTGAGCCAATCAGAGTGCTCCATTCCGCATTTCTCGAATATTCGCAATTATTGTATATTGTAATATATCACGAATATTCTGAGCCAATCAGAGTGCTCCTTCCGCATTTCTCGAATATTCGCAATTATTTTGTATTGTAATATATCACGAATATTCTGAGCCAATCAGAGTGCTCCTTCCGCATTTCTCGAATATTCGCAATTATTTTATATTGTAATATATCACGAATATTCTGAGCCAATCAGAGTGCTCCATTCCGCATTTCTCGAAATTTCGCATTCGCAATTCGCATTCGCAATAGCGAAAATTCGCAATAATTTAATTTCCAAAAAAATATCACGAATATTCGTATTTAGCGAATATATCTCGAATATTCGACTATATATATTCGAGATATATCGCGAAATCGAATATGGCGTATTCTGCTCAACACTAATAATGACCCTACATCACTCTATGCTGAATTTATAGTCCATGTACGCTCGTATGAATATATGCCTATGTAAGATCCATGTCTGTATTTTATGATGTTTCATTCTCATTTAATAAAAATTGTTTACGGGAAAAAAAAAAAAGTAAAATGTATCTAAAAACAATTATACAGCAAGTACATAAAGTACAATGCTTATGGGTACAGTAAATTAGATGAAATTCCCAACATGTTTCGCCCACAAGCTGGGCTTCCTCAGGGGAGGCTGTCCGCATGAAGTATAAGCCTTCTAATAATGAGAAATATAACAATCATATCAATACAAAACTTTTGATCACAGAAAAAAAGAGAACTTTTCTTTACATTTGAAAAAAAATATATATATATGCATTGATATGATTGTTACATTTTTCTTTATTAGAATACTTATACTTCATGCGGACAGCCTCCCCTGAGGAAGCCCAGCTTGTGGGCGAAACATGTTGGGAATTCCATCTAATTTACTGTACCCATAAGGATTGTACCTTATGTACTTGCTGTATAGTTGTTTTTAGATAAACTTTACCATTGTTCAAATAAAATTATTTTATATTATCCCTCTGCATCATAAAAAAAAACATGTTTTTTTTATTTATTTACACTTTTTTTTACATTTTTTTTTTTTTGATCGCTTTTATTCCTATTACAAGGAATGTAAACCCACTATTTGTTGGTAAGCCTCTGTCCATATGGTGGCGGTTCACTGGATCGTATCAATCACTTGGGTGTCGTTTAACTACATGCACTTTTGTGGACTTTACTATATATACATCTTATAAGGACTTTATCGTCGTATATGTTTTATTAGCGCAGTTTTTTCTCTTTTATAAGGAATGTAAACATCCCTTGTAATAGGAATCTATTGTGACAGGTCCTCTTTATGGAGAGAGGCGGGGTCAATAAGACCTCCCCCTCCCCCCACATCTCTCCTCCAGGCCGGAAAGATCGGGAAAAAATAATTCACGGATCTCATGCTGACAGCGGTGATCACGGCTTTGGTTACTTCCGGGAACCCGGGCGTGATGTCATAACGTCGCTCCTGGGCCTCCGACGGTCATAGAGAGGATTGGTCACCAGAAATCTCTATCGTCGTGAGTTGGCGCCGGCCGATTCGTTCTCCGGCCGCCGATGGCACGGGAGAGCCCTAAGAAACACCGGATGGTGGCGGGAGGGGGGGAAATCCCCTCCTGTCGCCTATAAGAACGATCAAGCATCAAAACTGCCACTATGATCGTTCTTATGGTGCGCAGAATCTCCGGCTGAAAATAGTGATATCAGAATGATGCCTGTAGCTGCACCCATCATTAAGATGCCCCCCCCCCCCAAAAGTCCAGGACATCATACAGTAGGACGTCCAGCAGTAGGGACGTGGTTAAAGTCACTCGGGTCTCAATGCTCCCCCCCCACCCTTCATTTGGATGCTACCTGAGAAGTTGCCTCATTGGTGGCCAGGGCCTCTATCAGAAATTATGTGGCCCCTTACACAGCTTCAGGAATAGGCCCCCTGGAGCAGAGAACCAAGGGGGTGCTGCTGCCTCAAATTTTGAGAAGAAGGGGGTGCCACGAATTGAGAAGCGGGGGGGGGGGGGCGGGGGTGCTGCCGACGCAAATTGAGGTAGAGGGGCTTTGGGTGCTGACAAAAAAAAAAGGGTGGTTGTCACAGGGACCTCTTGGCCCATTACAAATATATATATATATATATATATATATATATATATATATATATATATTTATAAAAATATAAAAAAATAAAGGGGGTAGCCATCCGGGCCCCTGAGGACCTCTTGGCCCTTTAATAGAAAAAAAAAAGAAAATATATATAACAAAATGTATAAAAAAAGGGGGGGTTGCCATCTGGGGCCCTGGGAACCTCCGGGCCCCTGGGGACCTCTGGGCCCTTTAATAAAAGCAAAAAAATATATATAACAAAAAAAGGGCGGGGTTGCCATCCAGGGCCCAAGGGACCTCTGGGCACTTTAATAAAAACATTTTTTTTTTAACACACACACACATATATATATATATATATATATATATATATATATATATTAAAAAAACTGGGGTTGCCATCTGGGCCCTGGGGACCTCTGGGCCCCTTACAGGTGTACTGCCTGTACCCCCCTGATGGCGGCCCTGTTGGTGGCCCATAGCACCCAAGGCTAAGCTAAGAGCTGTGACCAGGAAACCAGTCACTGGGCCACATACTGTACAATGAAAGCAACTGCCCATAGCAACCAATCGAATTCTGCCCCAGGGTTAGGGTTAGTGTTAGGGTAAGGGTTAGTGTTAGGGTAAGGGTAGGTGTTAGGGTAAGGGTTAGTGTTAGGGTAAGGGTTAGTGTTAGGGTTAGGGTAGGTATTAGGGTTAGGGTTAGTGTTAGGGTAAGGGTAGGTGTTAGAGTAAGGGTTAGTGTTAGAGTAAGGGTAGGTGTTAGGGTTAGTGTTAGGGTAAGGGTAGGTGTTAGGGTTAGGGTTAGTGTTAGGGTAGGTGTTAGGGTAAGGGTAGGTGTTAGGGTTAGGGTTAGTGTTAGGGTAAGGGTAGATGTTAGAGTAAGGGTTAGTGTTAGGGTAAGGGTAGGTGTTAGGGTTAGTGTTAGGGTAAGGGTAGGTGTTAGGGTTAGGGTTAGTGTTAGGGTAGGTGTTAGGGTAAGGGTAGGTGTTAGGGTTAGGGTTAGTGTTAGGGTAAGGGTAGGTGTTAGAGTAAGGGTTAGTGTTAGGGTGAGGGTAGGTGTTAGGGTTAGTGTTAGGGTAAGGGTAGGTGTTAGGGTTAGGGTTAGTGTTAGGGTAAGGGTAGGTGTTAGGGTAAGGGTAGGCGTTAGGGTTAGGGTTAGTGTTAGGGTAGGTGTTAGGGTTAGGGTTAGTGTTAGGGTAAGGGTAGGTATTAGGGTTAGTGTTAGGGTAAGGGTAGATGTTAGAGTAAGGGTTAGTGTTAGGGTAAGGGTAGGTGTTAGGGTTAGTGTTAGGGTAAGGGTAGGTGTTAGGGTTAGGGTTAGTGTTAGGGTAGGTGTTAGGGTAAGGGTAGGTGTTAGGGTTAGGGTTAGTGTTAGGGTAAGGGTAGGTGTTAGAGTAAGGGTTAGTGTTAGGGTAAGGGTAGGTGTCAGGGTTAGTGTTAGGGTAAGGGTAGGTGTTAGGGTTAGGGTTAGTGTTAGGGTAAGGGTAGGTGTCAGGGTTAGTGTTAGGGTAAGGGTAGGTGTTAGGGTAAGGGTAGGTGTTAGGGTAAGGGTAGGTGTTAGGGTTAGGGTAGGTGTTAGGGTAAGGGTAGGTGTTAGGGTTAGTGTTAGTGTTAGGGTAAGGGTAGGTGTTAGGGTTAGGGTTAGTGTTAGGGTAAGGGTAGGTGTTAGGTTTAGTGTTAGGGTAAGGGTAGGTGTTAGGGTTAGTGTTAGGGTAAGGGTAGGTGTTAGGGTAAGGGTAGGTGTTAGGGTTAGGGTAGGTGTTAGGGTAAGGGTAGGTGTTAGGGTTAGGGTTAGTGTTAGGGTAAGGGTAGGTGTTAGGGTAAGGGTAGGTGTTAGGGTTAGGGTAGGTGTTAGGGTAAGGGTAGGTGTTAGGGTTAGGGTTAGTGTTAGGGTAGGTGTTAGGGTAAGGGTAGGTGTTAGGGTTAGGGTTAGTGTTAGGGTAAGGGTAGGTGTTAGAGTAAGGGTTAGTGTTAGGGTAAGGGTAGGTGTTAGGGTTAGGGTTAGTGTTAGGGTAAGGGTAGGTGTTAGGGTAAGGGTAGGTGTTAGGGTTAGGGTAGGTGTTAGGGTAAGGGTAGGTGTTAGGGTTAGGGTAGGTGTTGACCCTAATTTGTATGAGAAACATGACAGGTGGATTGGGGCCAATCCTCGATATCCATCGTCTGACCAGACCCACCTCCTTCCTACTCCGTTCCTTCATCTCACCTTTTATTGGTTTTATGGATGTACTGCGATCCGTGTCACTCCATTTCTCACGCCGTGTGCCTGGGAACTATTTTTAGCGCTGACCCTGTTTGAAGTGCGATCCGAATAAGCAAAGCGCGACCGAAGTGTGTCACTCGTCTAAACACAGCCGCCATCTGTTTAATATCCCATCAGAGATCACACACAACACATTCCATCAATAGGTGATAATCTCGCTACTTATTTAACAGCGAATATTGCGCGGCCATAACCGTAAAAAACAGCGGAAAGCCCTCCTGAGCTAGGCGGGCCGCTCTCCTCCGTTTAGCCAGGTACAAATCAATGCGGCTCGCCGAGGACACGGTCCGGTTTTATTAACAATTGACTAATTCTTAGAAGTGCACTGAGCGGAGGGGGGCCGGCCTCGGAAACGGCGCTGTCCCCCGTAATGAGGTGATATTCCCGGCTAGTAAACAGATGTGTTTAGCTGGAAGTGCCGGTCGTTGCGGCAAAATGGCCTTTTTTACTAATAGAGGAGCGCCGGCTACATCTGCGGGGCGGAAAAAATAAAGAGAAGAAGATATTAGGAGAGGCTGGTGCAAAAAAATAAACGACGGGTTCAAGGCGGCGTGTCGGGAACCTCTTATCTGCCGTCTTCATACACATAAAGGAGCGCAGGCTCTGCGGCACGGAGGCCTAAATAGACATGGGCGCCGTCAATAAATTTGTTTTGTTCCGTATTAGTTGTTATTTCATAATTTGTGTGCGAAATTACATTTGGATTCGAACGAAATACGGATTTTCGGTAGATTCGTTAAATTTCGTTAAATTACAAACATTCATTATGATGAATTTAAAAAGCAAACCCAGGAAGTTTTAACTCCTTAAGGACCCCTTCACGCCGATATACTTTGGCAGAATGGCACAGCTGGGCACAACCACGTACCTGTATGTGTCTCTTTAAACCTGGCTCTTTGGCTTGCGACCTCGACTATGAAACTCTCCTCCTGCATCAACCATGGCTTATGGCCTCCTACTACAAAACTCTCCTCCTGCATCGACCTTGGCTTATGACTCCCAACTACTAAACTCTCCTCCTGCATTGACCTTGGCTTGTGACCCCGACTACGAAACTCTCCTACTGCATCGACCTTGGCTTGTGACCCCGACTAGAAAACTCTCCTCCTGCATCGACCTTGGCTTGTGACCACCGACTACGAAAATCTCCTCTTGCATCGACCTTGGCTTGTGACCCCCGACTATGAAACTCTCCTCCTGCATTGACCTTGGCTTGTGACGCCCAACTACGAAACTCTCCTCCTGCATTGACCTTGGCTTATGACTCCCAACTACTAAACTCTCCTCCTGCATTGACCTTGGCTTGTGACCCCCGACTACGAAACTCTCCTACTGCATCGACCTTGGCTTGTGACCCACGACTAGAAAACTCTCCTTCTGCATTGAGCTTGGCTTATGACCCCCGACTACGAAACTCTCCTCCTGCATCGACCTTGGCTTGTGACCCCCGACTACGAAACTCTCCTCCTGCATCGACCTTGGCTTGTGACCCTGACTATAAAACTCTCCTCCTGCATCGACCTTAGCTTGTGACCCCCAACTACGAAAATCTCCTTCTGTATCGACCTTGGTTGTTGACCCCCGACTACGAAACTCTCCTCCTGCATCGACCTTGGCTTGTGACCCCTGACTACGAAACTCTCCTCCTGCATTGACCTTGGCTTGTGACCCCCGACTATGAAACTCTCCTCCTGCATTGACCTTGGCTTGTGACGCCCAACTACGAAACTCTCCTCCTGCATTGACCTTGGCTTATGACTCCCAACTACTAAACTCTCCTCCTGCATTGACCTTGGCTTGTGACCCCCGACTACGAAACTCTCCTACTGCATCGACCTTGGCTTGTGACCCACGACTAGAAAACTCTCCTTCTGCATTGACCTTGGCTTGTGACCCCCGACTACGAAACTCTCCTCCAGCATTGACCTTGGCTTGTGACCCCCGACTACGAAACTTTCCTCCTGCATCGACCTTGGTTGTTGACCCCCGACTACGAAACTCTCCTCCTGCATCGACCTTGGTTGTTGACCCCCGACTACGAAACTCTCCTCCTGCATCGACCTTGGCTTGTGACCTTGATTACAAAACTCTCTCTTGCACCGACCTTGGCTTGTGTCCCCCAACCCTGATCAATGGTCTAGCTATTCAGACTTTCCTATCTCTCGCAGACCTGAGAACTGAGCTTGTCTGACCTTGTCGGCCATTGGCCTCCACTTATTACAGGTATTCTCCTAACATCCATAGTTCTAGCTTCCTGGCACTCGTGCCCTTCCATCCCTCTGGTAGCCCCTGTCCCAGCTTCCAGGGGTCCTCGCATTGGGAATTGTGCAAGAGCCCACCCTCATCATATCCTCATACAGGTACATGACACAGTGGTTCATTTTTGACATTGATTGGGCCAGAACCCGGGGGAGCAGATTGAGAGGACACCCAGAAAACTTGAACCTCCTAGTTAGGTTGCTCGGTAAAGGTAATTTTTCGCTTCTACTGTAATCAGAGAAGCAGTGTATATTTGGTTTGGTCTTCTCAGGGCCGCACTGGCTGGGAATTTGATTGCTTCCCCTTTCCTCTAGAACAAGGGTCTCCAAACTACGGCCCTCCAGCTGTTTCGGAACTACATTTCCAATGAGGCATTGTAAAATTCTGACATTCACAGACATGACTAAGCATGATGGGAATTGTAGTTCCTGAACAACTGGAGGGCCATAGTTTGGAGATCCCTGCTCTAGAAGAAGTTTCTGGAGCTTAGGGAGGGAGAATGTAAATGACCAGCTGGAATATTGAGCAAGGCCTCGCCAATGCAAAAAAGGGAGAAAGACTGGTGGCATGGAAGTCGCCTAAAACATTGTTATATTGTAGCATGTGAACAACAGTCAAAAAAGCCATGATGGCAGCCAATGATTTAGGCCTGATGGCCGAAACACGTTGGATTTTAGATTTGCACAGACTTCCCAGGTTGAGTGCTGTGTTCTTGTGGCTCACATGAGATAGTAGCTCAGATGGACCTGTTCCAGGGCCTAGCCAATCCCTGGGAAGGTGTGCCCCGTTGGTGGCTGGGAAAGCTGTTAAATAGTCTGGAGTCCAAAGGAGATTGTCTCTTCTCCCCCTGGGGGATGAATCATTGAGCTCAGGAGGACAGGGGCAACTTACCTTTGGAGCCCCAGGACTGGACGCTGAATTACTCTACAGGGGGCACTTATGGGCTGATCCTATACAAAGCCTCCTTTCTGTGCTGCACCCTAAAGCTACTTTATGGTACCCAGCCGTTAAACTCACTAGCTATACCTGTTCTGCACCCTACCTCATGGTCCCCAGTTGTGGGAGGATAGGCTATTCAATATTCACTTTCACTAAGGGAGAAGATTGTCCTCATTCTGCTATCTCACTTCACCCCAACCCCCTGCCAAGTTTTACCAGCCAATAAACTAAAGAAAGGACAAACCATTGGACTGACTTGTGTGCCTGGTTGACTCTGCACTGTGTGGGAAAGAACCTATGCAATCTGAATGGCCCCTTTGGGGGTAGCGCTACAAATGTCAGATGTGACCTCTTTCCCTCGATGTCTCCTGTGTCTCCTCATACTTCTTGGTAATCAAGACTTTTAAAGTAAATCTGTACCCAAAAAATGGAAGCACCAACCGATACCCTGACACTATTTCCTGCACACAAACACCTTGAGGACGGCATTGCACATGCAAAATGTTCTCCTCTGTGAACTCCGCGTAGCACAATTACAGCACCCCGGGCACCGCCATTTTAGATTCCTCTAGAGAGCTCTGCTTGTTTCATCATAGAAACCCTGAAGGAACATACCTGGAGGTGATCAGCACATTCCTGTGACAGCCCTCGGGGTCCATTACACAGAGGACCAGGGAGAGCCCATTAGATTGAGATTAAGCTACAGGTAACCAACCATACATGGGCTGCATGAGAGAAAATCAATGGATTCCCACATCCAACAGCATAGATGAAGGGAGCGCCACTACGGCTACTGGATTCAGACAATCACGACAGCCGAATTCCAGGTACAACATTTGTCACATAGCCCAGCTTGGACCAATGTTTGTATACTAAGCCAGTGGTCATCAACTCCTATCCTCAGGCCAGGTTTTATGTATTACCTTGGGGGAGATGCAGACTAGAATACGGCAATCACTAAGTAGCAAATGATATCACCTGTCATGTATTTCAGTTATCTTGCAACCCTGGCCTGTTAGTGGGTCCTGAGGACAGGGTTGATGATCACTGGTATAGACCACACCTGCGGGATCATTCTAGAACAGCCATTCTCGACCAGGGTTCTTCTGGAACCTCAAGGTTCCTCTAGAGGCAGTTAGGAGTTCCTTGAGCTATGGCTGATTGACCTCACATATGATGGTGGCCTCATAGCCAAGGCTACCTGGAAGACACCAAACAGGACGGGGACTTACTAGCCTTTTGCAAGCTCCCTTAAAAAACAGGTGGGTGGTTGTCCAATCTGGGAAGAAGTGGGGCGGGGACTTGTACTCTCGGTGCCATTACTAGTCTTTCGCAAGCCCCCTTACAAACAGGTGGGTGGTTGTCCAATCTGAGAAGAAGTGGGGCGGGGACTTGTGCTCTTGGTTCCATTACTAGCCATTTGCAAGCCTCCTTACATACATAGTTACATTTGTCACTTAGCCCAGCTTGGACTAATGTTTGTATGCATATACCCTACCTGCGGGATCATTCTAGGACAGCCATTCTAAACCAGGGTTCTTCTGGAAAGTCAAGGTTCCTCCAGAGGCAGTTAGGGGTTCCTTGAGCTACTATGGCTAATTGACTTCTCATTTGATGGTCGCCTCATAGCCAAGGCTACCTGGAAAACACCAAGCAGGCCAGGGACTTGTGCTCTTGGCACCATTACTAGCCTTTCGCAAGCCCCTTTATAAACAGGAGAGTCATTGTCCAATCCGAGAAGAAGCAGGGTGGGGACTTGTGTTCTTGGTGCCATTACTAGCCATTCAGAGGCCTCCTTACATACATAGCTACTTGGGCCCAAGCTCATTTTTTTTTCCAACCACTAATGTCACCTCAGGTCAGCCAATGGAGTGTATGACCCAAACTCCTAATTCTCTGCATTAATCGATGACTAAGCCGGTAATACACACCCCTATTGTGGAAAGTTCACGTTCTCCGCTCTCCAATGCACATTGCAGTCCTATAATTCTCTATAATAAGATATGTGATAATAATACACGCCGCCCAGTCACAGATCAGTTTTCTTTGGCGTTTTTTTATTTGCCGTTGCACTAATGAAAACCGTAATGATTTGCCCAGGGATACAACGCATCATCATCGTACCACCTTATCAAATCAGGAATATTCGCTGGTTCTTACATCTGCCTGTAATAATTCTTCTTCCATTATAATATCCCGGCTTTTATATCCCTGTGTATGGGGGGGAAATGGTCTGTAATTTAATAAAGCAATAATGACGGTTAAAGCCGAAGATAAAAAGTGGTGTTAATGACATTATGTTCTCCCTTCAAGGATGGCAGAATTGCGCTGTGATGATCGTATAGAATATTATTTCTGAATGTAATACTGAGAGGACCCGTCATCCCGAATGAGCGTTTTATAATTCAGTAATTCTGAAAATGACTGAAAATGACTCGCCCCCTCACCCCCCCCCCCCCAACATGGGAACGATGTTCACTATGGAAATTTATGATGCTGTATGTACATGTGTGACGAACCCTCGTCCTCCATCCGGACTATGTCCGCCGTCAATGCTTCCTCCGACCAGAACAAGGACTATCCAAGACTCTCTGACCCCCATCACCAGGCACAACACAGTGTAGAGTGGCAAACAACAAACTGAGTTATTATCACACATGTTGGAGGAGAACTACTCAGCATTCAGGAGAAAGATCAAGACTCATCTCTTTTAAGGGAGCTGTGGTGGCTCAACGTGATTGGCACTGCGCTGACAAGCCATTCACCTCTGCAGCCAAGGGTTCGGATCCCGGACTCGGCTACATGTGAATTGAGTTTGGTGGTCTCAGCCCGGCTCCCGGTGGGTGTGCTATGCAAGGTACGCCTGTGCTTAGTACGCCCACCCCCCCCCCCCACAAAAACCACCACACTTGCACGCACACGAAATTGGTTTAAAACACATGCACTTTGGTCATGCGGTCTCTTAAAATAAAGAGAGGCGAAGGACCTACGGGGCTGGCTGGGTGGGCTGGGCCCCCTCACTCCCTCATAGGGGGAGTCCCTCTGCCCCATTGGGGTCCCGTTAGGCCCCAGTTGGGCTCCCAAGAGGAGCAGGTAGGGCGGGTGAGTGGGAGGCCCCCCTTCACACCCGCCATTGCCACCAGGGGCATGGAGAAGAATGGCGATTGCCTCCGGGGGGAGGGTCTCCCAACTCCTGCAGTCCGGCTCCTCTCTCTCGAGTTCACGCACAAAAAATACACTTTAAAAAAAAAAAAAAGACTCATCTCTTTTGATACCAAAGGAGACAGGAACACCAAGCGCCCAGAGGCGATTCAGTTCGCATGTGCCGCGCTATATAAGTTTTCATTCATTCATTCATTCATTTACATGGACACAGCAGATAAATAACTCAGAGACTCCTCCCCCCCACCCTTGGAAAACAGGGCGGATTAAACTGTCCAATGACAATAGTCACACAGGTCAGGTGGGTTCAAACTTCTCATCAGTTAAACAGTCTCATCAGCAGGGGGGTCTGCTGGAGGAATCCCCCCTCCCTCTTTCCTCACAGCAAACACACTTACATATCCCATAATAGTTGAGGCAGACACCACAATAGACAATAAAATACAGTCACACCCCAAACCATCACAGCAAAGAGTCCACAACAGCATGAGACAACACACAATATATACATACATACAACATGAGTCTGACTAGCACAGATCATAGTGGGGACCCCTATTGGAGACACCGGGGGATTTACACATAAGAGGGTTGGGGAAGCTGGACACAGAGGGCCATATTCTCAAAGAAGTTACGTTGGCGTATCTCGAAATACGCAGTGTAACTTCTAAGATGCTCCAGCGTATCTATTTTCTGTATTCAGAAAGCAAGATACGCCGGAATTTAGCTAAGATATGAGCGGCGTAAGTCTCCTACGCCGTGGTATCTTAGCTGCCTATTTACGCTGGCCGCTAGGGGCGTGTATGCTGATTTACGCCTAGAATATGTAAATCAGTGAGATACGCCTATTCACGAACGTACGCCCGGCCGTCGCCGTAAAGATACGCCTTTTACGTAAGGCGTTTTCAGGCGTAAAGATAAACCACCAAAAAGATGGCGCAGCCAACGTTAAGTATGGACATCGGGACCGCGTAGAATTTTTCAAATTTTACGTCGTTTGCGTAACTCGTCCGTGAATGGGACTGGACGTAAATTACGTTCACGTCGAAACCAATGAGTCTTAGCGGCGTAATATGGAGCATGCGCACTGGGATACGTCCACGGACAGCGCATGCGCAGTTTGTTCGGCGCATCGTTTACGTCAGGTCACGATTAGTTTACATACAACACGCCCCCTATCTGCCCTATTTGAATTACGCGGGGATACGCCGGCATATTTACGCTACGCCACCGCAACTTACGGAGCAAGTGCTTTGTGAATACAGCACTTGCCTGTAAAAGTTGCGGAGGCATATCGTAATTAGGATACGCTACGCCCGCACAAAGTCACGCACATCTACCTGAATCTAGCCCAGAGTTTCCAGCGCTCTCCAGGGTAAGCTGGGCCGCACAAACCCCCCATCCAAAGTGACTCCCGTTACAGCTCCCCATCCAAAGTGACTCCCGTCACAGCTCCCCATCCAAAGTGACTCCCGTCACAGCTCCCCATCCAAAGTGACTTCCTTTACAGCTCCCCATCCAAAGTGACTCCTGTCACAGCTCCCCATCCAAAGTGACTCCCGTCACAGCTCCCCATCCAAAGTGACTCCCGTCACAGCTCCCCATCCAAAGTGACTCCTGTCACAGCTCCCCATCCAAAGTGACTCCTGTCACAGCTCCCCATCCAAAGTGACTCCCGTCACAGCTCCCCATCCAAAGTGACTCCCGTCACAACATGTAAGGCCTCATTAAAATACTCCAATATTTGCTGCAGCTGATATAAAAGTCCAGCCTAAGCAGAACTTCAGTCCACCTCCGAGTTGCCTTGGCCCCTTCCTCAGGTGCAAATATTCTAGTGTGTAGAAGGGGCTTTGTAGTCGGCTAGAATTGGCGCTAAGAGCACAAGTCCCCACCCCCGCTCCTCTCCTGCTAAAACACTTCCTCTCCTACTGAGCCCGAACCCTCCATCATCTTGAGCCCCACTCCATGCCAGAGGCCTTCACACGACATCCCGGTCATTGACCTTCATATTCTAAGGAAGGAATGTCACAGGAGCGGTACGTCCATTAAGGGCACATGGGTTTTAATAAATTTGAGGGGGTTTGTATGGGACTTTGAGGAAGCCAAGGCCTGGTAAGGCCAAGGATTTTCATTCCAGGGGACTTCAAATGACAAACATGGCATGGTAATGCCATGTGTTTCCATCCCTAATCATTCAAGGAAAGGAGCCCATGGGTGCCGTCTCCCCTATCCATCGCCGCCGCCCCCCCATCCATGTCCATGCGTCCGGTCCTTTTCAGGATGTTGGGTGCATGGAGCCAGAGGCTCTAATAGGCTTCAAAATAGGATGGGCTCGGGTCATTGAGAAGGCGCTCAGAGCTCACCCCTGTGTGTGAAAATAGGGAATGAATATTCTCTATTTCCACACTGATTTGCCTCTCCGCCAATCAGGAAGTACTGGTCTGAGACCTGTTTCTCGATTGGCCTAAAGGAGGAGGAGGGAGGAGATGGGAGCCGATGAGCAGGGGAAGGAGAATCTGCTCATGATGCCATCGGAGGAGCGCCGGGGAAGCTACCCATGATTGCCGACCATCAATGGGGTAAGTGCACCGGCCGACCTGACCCAACCCAATAAACGGGGGATGCACTGATTGTCACCCCACCTCCCAAAAGAAAAAATTACCACCAGCCGCCACTGGAATGTCCATGTCCACACACGTGATTAGGGTTGCTGCACTTTACTGATGGAGTTCACAAAATGACACAACAGTCACATCACGTCGATATACATTCGGGAGTAAAATACCAGTGGAAGAATCTTTAGAATGGGATTTTCTGGGTGCAAAAATGTAAATAAGCATACAACCGTACAACCAGCTATATTCACAGAAGTCATTGGTTCAGCAGAGTACTACATGTAGAGCGGATAAAAAATAGAAGCCCTTTACATTTATTTAAATGTATTCTTCTACATGTTTCGCCATCCTGGCGTCTTCAGGAAGCACACATATTCAGAACTTCAAATTCAGAACTTCAAATATCCATGAAATACTAAAAATATACAGTCAAACAAAATCCAAAAAAAAACAATCAAACCCACCAGGTGGGCATAAGTCCCATAGAATAATGACCCCCCTCCCCCCAGCTGAGTGTCAGACAAGTCAAGGTAAAAAATATAAAGGAATACAAATCCCACTACACCACAGGAAGCCCCCCACAGGCTGACCTCGACTTCCCCGTGTGTTTTTGTTTTTCTATTGGTTGAATTAGATGGACTTGTGTCTTCTTCCAACCTATGTAGCCACGACTCCAACGCATTCAACCCAAATGGTAAAATTTTGCCCAAATTTTCTCATGATTAGATCTGTAATTTCAGGATCAGAAACTCGGAATTCTACTCGTTCCTCATAGGGACTTGTACAAACATTACTGATAAAACCTGATTATTAGGATAAGGTGAGCAGATTTTTTAAATGAAATCTGGGATACAGGGGCGGACTGACAACTCATGGGGCCCCTGGGCAATAGAAGATTATGGGGCCCCCGGGCTTACAGATGGCCACCAAGCCAGGTGGCAGTGCAGAGGCGGGGCAGCTAAAATCTCGGGCATGACGGTTTTGGACATATCAGGGACAGATGTAAAGAAAAAAACATATTTTTACATACTGTCCCTGGTTTTAATGAGCCTGGCAACCCTGATGGGGCCCCCTAGTGGCATGGGCCCTCGGGTAGTGCCCGAGTTCCTCAATGGTCAGTCCACCCCTGCTGGGATTTGTTTTTTTTTATTACAATGGCGGGAATCAGCGACTCTCTTGCCCCGTCGCCGCTGCCTCACAGCCTGTCAAGTCCTACTACTGGGAGGGGAGAGGAGGAAGATCACTCTGCCAAGGAAGGCAAGGAGTTAAGCAGGCGACTGGCCGGGACTTGAGCCAAGGCAGAAGAACATGTAGGCGGATCAAAATGGGCATGCACCCGAAACTGGAGAAATATTCCCTCCGCTCCGACCAGCACATGATCATCAGAAAGGGGTACAGATAATGAAAGAAAATACACCCCCCCAAGAGTGGGGGGGGGGGTGTAATTCAGAATTTTTATTTCAGTCAGCACTGACTGTCTTCGAAATTGCTCCAGCCCCTGTTCAAATCCAATCAGGGGACAAAACCGGGGGGACAGACTTGTTCTGGGGACAGTGTCTTCAATCCGGGGACTGTCCCCGGAAACCTGGGACGTCTGGTCACCCTATATCAGGGATATGCAATTAGCGGACCTCCAGCTGTTACAAAATGACAAGTCCCATCATGCCTCTGGGTGTCATGCTTGTGGCTGTCAGAGTCTTGCTATGCCTCATGGGACTTGTAGTTCTGCAACAGCTGGAGGCCCGCTAATTGCATATCCCTGGTCTATATTAAGATGATCACAAGGAATAACAGAATATGTCGAACTTGGCCTAAAAAAATAAAATAAATAAAGGATTATAAAATTCTATCTGAGCTGGTTGTAGCTTTCGCCCCGTTTTCTAAGTCTGAAGGAGTGGATAAGCCGGTGGTCTGATGGAGATGGAAATTTCCTTTGCACCGTATGCATGCGCCTGTCGGTGGCATTGTCCTTGAATCCGAGGCTGGATATTCCCCGGGAACCATCACAAAAGTTGGCGTCGGGATTTAAGCTACTTTCCATCTTCTGGTGAATAATTTCTATAGAACTTTTTTTTTTTGTTAAGGGACGGGTTGCGTACAGAAATCTAATCCTCGCAGGTATACGGAATAAATTTGCGGCTCATTAAATTTTTTCGGATTGTCGCTTTAAGGTGGCGCAACGGCTGTAATACGCGGAAGGTTTAGTGGGGCAGGGTTGCCCCCGGGGAGCGCGGCGCGGTTAGTTCTATGTGGAACACTGTGTTATGCTGAGCTGGTCTAAATCTGTTTTCCCAACATAATCCAGCTGTGAGCTGCGCTGTGCGGTACAACGGGGTGTTTGTGCGCCAGAGGATGAAAGGCATGAAATATTTATTAAAAGAAAAATCCTCCTCTAATGTATTCTTCATCTGCTTAGAAAAAAAAAAGAGATGATGTCTGAGGTGCTCAGTATTCACGGCTCATAGGTGCAGCAAACCTTGGCTGTGCCATCTGTAGGCACTCCACTTTCCAGAGCCATTATTAAGGCTGGTTGGCGCCGTCTACAGCCGCCAGTTTATCACCGCGAATCGCAGGGACGCGCGTCTGGGGCGGAGGAGGTGCCGGGGACAGAGGTGACCAAACCCACGGCGGCTCCGCGCTTCCTGAGCCAAGTTTATCTAACATGATAAATAATAAAAGTTATAATACAAAGAAGACAAAAACTACGAAGATTCCCGCGCTCATACAGGGGAACCTCGGAGTACCGCATATAAAGAGATTTCCGTATATAAAGAGATTACCGTATATAAAGAGATTACCGTATATAGAGAGATTACCGTATATAAAGAGATTACCGTATATAAAGAGATTTCCGTATATAAAGAGATTACCGTATATAGAGAGATTACCGTATATAAAGAGATTACTGTATATAAAGAGATTACCGTATATAAAGAGATTTCCGTATATAGAGAGATTTCCGTATATAAAGAGATTTCCGTATATAGAGAGATTTCCGTATATAAAGAGATTACCGTATATAGAGAGATTTCCGTATATAAAGAGATTACCGTATATAGAGAGATTACCGTATATAAAGAGATTACTGTATATAAAGAGATTACCGTATATAAAGAGATTACCGTATATAGAGAGATTACCGTATATAAAGAGATTTCCGTATATAAAGAGATTACCGTATATAAAGAGATTACCGTATATAGAGAAATTACCGTATATAAAGAGATTACCGTATATAAAGAGATTTCCGTATATAAAGAGATTTCCGTATATAAAGAGATTACCGTATATAGAGAGATTACCGTATATAAAGAGATTACCGTATATAAAGAGATTACCGTATATAAAGAGATTACCGTATATAGAGAGATTACCGTATATAAAGAGATTACCGTATATAAAGAGATTTCCGTATATAAAGAGATTACCGTATATAAAGAGATTACCGTATATAAAGAGATTTCCGTATATAGAGAGATTACCGTATATAAAGAGATTACCGTATATAAAGAGTTTACCGTATATAGAGAAATTACCGTATATAAAGAGATTACCGTATATAAAGAGATTACCGTATATAAAGAGATTACCGTATATAAAGAGATTACCGTATATAAAGAGATTTCCGTATATAAAGAGATTACCGTATATAAAGAGATTACCGTATATAAAGAGATTACCGTATATAAAGAGATTTCCGTATATAGAGAGATTACCGTATATAAAGAGATTACCGTATATAAAGAGATTACCGTATATAGAGAAATTACCGTATATAAAGAGATTACCGTATATAAAGAGATTTCCGTATATAAAGAGATTTCCGTATATAAAGAGATTACCGTATATAGAGAGATTACCGTATATAAAGAGATTACCGTATATAAAGAGATTTCCGTATATAAAGAGATTACCGTATATAGAGAGATTACCGTATATAAAGAGATTACCGTATATAAAGAGATTTCCGTATATAAAGAGATTACCGTATATAAAGAGATTACCGTATATAAAGAGATTACCGTATATACAGAGATTTCCGTATATAAAGAGATTACCGTATATAAAGAGATTACCGTATATAAAGAGATTACCGTATATAAAGGGAGTACCGCATATAAAGAGATTACCGTATATAAAGAGATTTCCGTATATAAAGAGATTTCCGTATATAAAGAGATTACCGTATATACAGAGATTTCCGTATATAAAGAGATTACCGTATATAAAGAGATTACCGTATATAAAGAGATTACCGTATATACAGAGATTTCCGTATATAAAGAGATTACCGTATATAAAGAGATTACCGTATATAAAGAGATTACCGTATATAAAGAGATTTCCGTATATAAAGAGATTACCGTATATAAAGAGATTTCCGTATATAAAGAGATTACCATATATAAAGAGATTACCGTATATAAAGAGATTACCGTATATACTCGAGTATAAGCCGAGTTTTTCAGCACATTTTTTTGCCCCCCTCTGCTTATACTCGAGCCACCTTTTTGCCCCTGATCTCCCAGAATTTAGGGACCCAGTACTGACCGGCCGTATAGCCGCTGGACCCTAGACTTGGCACACATGTAGCCTCACTCTTTCTGTACAAGTGTGCAAAGTTTGTTGTCTGGGGGACCTACGGCCGGGGAGCAGCGATTTTTCAAACCCGGGTACCCCTTCCATAGACTCCCATGTTAAACAGTAATTGCTCTGGTGAGTTTGGGAACCCGGTACCGGCCGGTCGTAGGGTCGCTGGAGCCGTAACTTGGCACACATGTAGCGCCAGTTCTTCTCTACAAGTGTACATCGTTTTTTGTCTGGAGAACCTACGGCTGGGGAGCATTGATTTTTCAAATTGGGCACCCCTTCCATAGACTACCATGTTAAACGTCAGTCTAGTCATGGGCACAGTGAGGCGTGGAACCAGTGAGGCATGGGCACAGTGAAGCATGGGCACAGTGAGGTATGGGCACAGTGAGGTATGGGCACAGTGAGGTATGGGCACAGTGAGGTATGGGCACAGTGAGGCATGGGCACAGTGAGGTATGGGCACAGTGAGGTATGGGCACAGTGAGGCATGGACACAGTGAGAGATGGGCACAGTGAGGGATGGGCACAGTGAGGCATTGACATGGGCACAGTGAGGGATGGGCACAGTGAGGGATGGGCACAGTGAGGTATGGGCACAGTGAGGTATGGGCACAGTGAGGCATGGGCACAGTGAGGTATGGGCACAGTGAGGTATGGGCACATGAGGCATGGCACAGTGAGGCATGGACACAGTGAGAGATGGGCACAGTGAGGGATGGGCACAGTGAGGCATGGACATGGGCACAGTGAGGGATGGGCACAGTGAGGGATGGGCACAGTGAGAGATGGGCACAGTGAGGGATGGGCACAGTGAGGGATGGGCACAGTGAGGCATGGACACAGTGAGAGATGGGCACAGTGAGGGATGGGCACAGTGAGGCATGCAGGTGGACACCCTAGGCTTATGCTCGAGTCAATACGTTTTCCCATTTTTTTTGTGGTAAAATTAGGTGCCTCGGCTTATATTTGGGTCGGCTTATACTCGAGTATATACGGTAACTTGATTTGAGAGCGTTTTGACTTGCGAGCAACTTTTTTTTTATTATTCTGACTCGGTGTTGACTCGCAAGACGAGCAGAATTCAAGCTAATAATGCCTGCAGTACCTCATTTGGCCTGAAGTACGGGGGCGCAGGAAACGAGCCAAAGTGTCATTGGGCCTTTTCAGCCATTCCCCCCCCCCCCACCTCTGGCCGTATGCGGTATTGCATCCCATTGAAGTCAATGCGGAACAAATTATTTTAGTTTCCATTGACTTCAATGGGAAAACTTGCTTTGATATACGAGTGCTCTGAATTACAAGCATTCCCCTGGAACAGATTATGCTCGTAATCTGAGGTTCAACTGTACTAATGCTGAGGCTATGGTGATTGGACTCCTTGAAGGATACTAGCACTGAGAACCATATACCCCCTCCCCCTCCATCTAAGCGGAGAACAGATATTTTGTGACAAATACAAAATTCACCTCTACACTATATTACCAAAAGTATTGGGACGCCGGCCTTTACACACACATGACCTTTAATGACCTCCCAGTCTTTGTCCGGAGGGTTCAATATTGAGTTGGCTCCGCCCTTTGCAGATATAACAGCTTCACCTCTTCTGGGAAGGCCGTCCACAAGGTTTAGGGGTGTGTCTATGGGAAGGTCCGTCCACAAGGTTTAGGGGTGTGTCTATGGAAAGGTCTGTCCACAAGGTTTAGGGGTGTGTCTATGGGAAGGCCCTCCACAAGGTTTAGGGGTGTGTCTATGGGAAGGCCGTCCACAAGGTTCCTTGTATTGGTTTTAGAAGCTAGGCTTCTCCTATTCATAGCTAATGAACTTGTTGGACTGGTTCAAAGAGTTTAGAGCACAGGAAAGATTTTTTTCCTTTTTGCATGTAATATTAAATTTGCACAGGGTTATAATTTGTTATGTCAGATATTATAATCATTAAAATGTGTAAGTGGACACACCTACACTATATTACCAAAAGTATTGAGACACCTATAACAGCTTCAACTCTTCTGGGAAGGTCTGTCCACAAGGTTTAGGGGTGTGTCTATGGGACGGCTGTCCACAATGTTTAGGGGTGTGTCTATGGGAAGGCTGTCCACAAGGTTTAGGGGTGTGTCTATGGGAAGGCTGTCCACAAGGTTTAGGGGTGTGTCTATGGGAAGGCTGTCCACAAGGTTTAGGGGTGTGTCTATGGGAAGGCTGTCCACAAGGTTTAGGGGTGTGTCTATGGGAAGGCTGTCCACAAGGTTTAGGGGTGTGTCTATGGGAAGGTCTGTACACAAGCTTTAGGGGTGTGTCTATGGGAAGATCTGTCCACAAGGTTTAGGGGTGTGTCTATGGGAAGGTCTGTCCACAAGGTTTAGGGGTGTGTCTATGGGAAGGCTGTCCACAAGGTTTAGGGGTGTGTCTATGGGAAGGCTGTCCACAAGGTTTAGGGGTGTGTCTATGGGAAGGTCTGTCCACAAGGTTTAGGGGTGTGTCTATGGGAAGGCTGTCCACAAGGTTTAGGGGTGTGTCTATGGGAAGGCTGTCCACAAGGTTTAGGGGTGTGTCTATGGGAAGGCTGTCCACAAGGTTTAGGGGTGTGTCTATGGGAAGGTCTGTACACAAGCTTTAGGGGTGTGTCTATGGGAATGTTTGACCATTCTTCCAGAAGAGTGTTTGTGAGGTCAGGCACTGATGTTGGATGAGAAGGCCTGGCTCACAGTCTCCACCCTAATTCATCCCAAAGGTGTTCTATCGGGTTGAGGTCAGGACTCTCGAGTTCCTCCACCCCAAATTAACTCATCCATGTCTTTGCACTGGTCCAAATCATTTGGTGGAGGGGGGTTATGATGAGGTGTTGTTTTTTAGGGGTTGGGCTTTCCTTTGCCCCTCCCCCTCTCTGCACTGGTGGTGCCCCGGATCCCGCAGCTGATTCCACAGTAGGAGACGGTCCTGGTCCTTGCTGGGCTTTCTTGGGCGCCCTGAAGCCGTCTTCACATATACAGTGGAAATGTTTTTTGATGGCATTAAGTAGATTTTCATGGCAAAGAGGGACCTCGTTCACCTGATCGCTCTTCATAACACAGAAGGATTTTACCTTCACGCATAGAATGCGACCTTCAGCCTTTAGAACCCCTTCAAGCTCCCCATTGTGATTTCTCTGTAACGGGTTCAATCGTTTCATTGTTCTCATGTGTTTGTTTCCCGAGCCGGAAAGGTCTTTTGTTTGTTTTGTTGTTTTTTTTGTATCCAATACTTGGCTACCAGCGTGATCGACTTGAGGAAAAAAAGACGTTTTTAAAGACCAAGTCGGTGTGAATGATTCTAATCTCTCCTCAGACCGACATAAAAAGCCTTTTTAATGTTTTGTTTTAATACACAAACAAATACCCGACGTCGCTAATTGGAGAAATCAAAGCCGCGTTTTTATCGCCTTAAATAGCTCTTTGATTTCTATAATCCTCGCCATCGCTGACGGTTCACAAATCAAAACACAAATTATGACGGTTCATTATCCAGCGTAGAAATCGAATTCCATAGGAATGAATACCGGCGCCGCCTTCGCCGCCAACATTCCGAGGATGGACATCATAGAGGGTGGAGCTCAGGAATGAGAACCCATCCTCCCTTCTCATAAACCTATGGGGGGGGGGGGGCAGTGAGGAAATTTCGGGGTCCATCTACTAAAGACGTAGAGAAGGAGAAAGAAACTTCACCCAGATTTGGGAAAATCAAAAGTCAGCAGTTGCAGTACAAGTTTTCTAGCTGCTGACTTTTATGAGAAAACAGCAAAACCTTGGATTGCGAGTAACGCGGTTTACGAGCGTTTCGCAATATGACACTCGTTCCTGAGTGTCTCCGAGCGCCTCCGAGTGGTCTCCGAGCTTTCATGATCAAACATTCCCATAGACACACTACTAAACCTTGTGGACAGCCTTTCCAGAAGAGGTAAAGCTGTTAAGAAAGGAAGAGGAAGAGAAGATGAGGGGGAGAGAAAGAGAAGATGAGGGAGAGGAAGAGAAGACGGGGAAGAGGAAGAGAATATGAGGGAGAGGAAGAGAAGATGGGGGAGGGGAAAAGAAGACGGGGGAGAGGAAGAGAAGATGGGGAGAGGAAAAGAAGACGGGGAGAGGAAGAGAAGGCAAGGAGAGGAATAGAAGATGGGGGAGAGGAAGAGAAGGCGGCGAGGCGAAAAGAAGACGGGGAGGAGGAAGAGAAGGCGGGGAGAGGAAGAGAAGATGGGGGAGAGGAAATGAAGACGGGGAGAGGAAGAGAAGGCAAGGAGAGGAATAGAAGATGGGGAGAGGAAGAGAAGATGAGGGGGAGAGAAAGAGAAGATGAGGGAGAGGAATAGAAGATGGGGAAGAGGAAGAGAAGACGGGGACGAGGAAGAGAATATGAGGGAGAGGAAGAGAAGATGAGGGAGAGGAAGTGAAGATGGGAGAGAGGAAATGAAGACGGGGAGAGGAAGAGAAGGCAAGGAGAGGAATAGAAGATGGGGAGAGGAAGAGAAGATGAGGGGGAGAGAAAGAGAAGATGAGGGAGAGGAATAGAAGATGGGGAAGAGGAAGAGAAGACGGGGAAGAGGAAGAGAATATGAGGGAGAGGAAGAGAAGATGGGGGAGAGGAAGAGAAGATGAGGGAGAGGAAGAGAAGATGGGGAAGAGGAAGAGAAGACGGGAGAGAGGAAGAGAAGACGGGGAGAGGAAGAGAAGACGGGGGAGAGGAAGAGAAGACGGGTGGGGGAGAGGAAGAGAAGATGGGGGAGAGGAAGAGAAGACGGGGGAGAGGAAGAGAAGACGGGGGAGAGGAATAGAAGACAGGGGAGAGGAAGAGAAGACGAGGGAGAGGAAGAGAAGACGGGGGAGATGAAGAGAAGACGGGGGAGAGGAATAGAAGACGGGGGAGAGGAAGAGAAGACGGGGGAGAGGAAGAGAAGACGAGAGAGAGGAAGAGAAGACGGGGGAGAGGAAGAGAAGACGGGGAGAGGAAGAGAAGACGGGGGAGAGGAAGAGAAGACGGGGGAGAGGAAGAGAAGACGGGGGAGAGGAAGAGAAGACGGGGGAGAGGAAGAGAAGACGGGGGAGAGGAAAAGAAGACGGGGGAGAGGAAGAGAAGACGGGGGAGAGGAATAGAAGACGGGGAGAGGAAGAGAAGGCAGCGAGACGAAAAGAAGACGGGGAGGAGGAAGAGAAGGCGGGGAGAGGAAGAGAAGAGGGGGAGAGGAAGAGAAGGCAGGGGAGAGGAAGAGAAGATGGGGGAGAGGAAATGAAGACGGGGAGAGGAAGAGAAGGCAAGGAGAGGAATAGAAGATGGGGAGAGGAAGAGAAGATGAGGGGGAGAGAAAGAGAAGATGAGGGAGAGGAATAGAAGATGGGGAAGAGGAAGAGAAGACGGGGACGAGGAAGAGAATATGAGGGAGAGGAAGAGAAGATGGGGGAGAGGAAGAGAAGATGGGGAAGAGGAAGAGAAGACGGGGAAGAGGAAGAGAATATGAGGGAGAGGAAGAGAAGATGAGGGAGAGGAAGTGAAGATGGGAGAGAGGAAATGAAGACGGGGAGAGGAAGAGAAGGCAAGGAGAGGAATAGAAGATGGGGAGAGGAAGAGAAGATGAGGGGGAGAGAAAGAGAAGATGAGGGAGAGGAATAGAAGATGGGGAAGAGGAAGAGAAGACGGGGAAGAGGAAGAGAATATGAGCGAGAGGAAGAGAAGATGGGGGAGAGGAAGAGAAGATGAGGGAGAGGAAGAGAAGATGGGGAAGAGGAAGGGAAGACGGGGGAGAGGAAGAGAAGACGGGGAGAGGAAGAGAAGACGGGGGAGAGGAAGAGAAGACGGGGGGAGGAAGAGAAGACGGGGGAGAGGAAGAGAAGATGGGGGAGAGGAAGAGAAGACGGGGGAGAGGAAGAGAAGACGGGGGAGAGGAAGAGAAGACGGGGGAGAGGAAGAGAAGACGAGGGAGAGGAAGAGAAGACGGGGGAGATGAAGAGAAGACGGGGGAGAGGAATAGAAGACGGGGGAGAGGAAGAGAAGACGGGGGAGAGGAAGAGAAGACGAGAGAGAGGAAGAGAAGACGGGGGAGAGGAAGAGAAGACGGGGAGAGGAAGAGAAGACGGGGGAGAGGAAGAGAAGACGGGGGGGAGAGGAAGAGAAGACAGGGGAGAGGAAGAGAAGACGGGGGAGAGGAAGAGAAGACGGGGGAGAGGAAAAGAAGACGGGGGAGAGGAAGAGAAGACGGGGGAGAGGAATAGAAGACGGGGAGAGGAAGAGAAGACGGGGGAGAGGAAGAGAAGACGGGGGAGAGGAAGAGAAGACGGGGGAGAGGAAGAGAAGACGGGGGAGAGGAAGAGAAGACGGGGGAGAGGAAGAGAAGACGGGGGAGAGGAAAAGAAGACGGGGGAGAGGAAGAGAAGATGGGGGAGAGGAAAAGAAGACGGGGGGAGAGGAAGAGAAGACGGGGGAGAGGAATAGAAGACGGGGGAGAGGAAGAGAAGACGGGGGAGAGGAAGAGAAGACGGGGGAGAGGAAGAGAAGACGGGGGAGAGGAAAAGAAGACGGGGGAGAGGAAGAGAAGACGGGGGAGAGGAATAGAAGACGGGGGAGAGGAAGAGAAGACGGGGGAGAGGAAGAGAAGACAGGGGAGAGGAAAAGAAGACGGGGGAGAGGAAGAGAAGACGGGGGAGAGGAAGAGAAGACGGGGGAGAGGAAGAGAAGACGGGGGAGAGGAAGAGAAGACGGGGGAGAGGAAAAGAAGATGGGGGAGAGGAAGAGAAGATGGGGGAGAGGAAGAGAAGACGGGGGAGAGGAAGAGAAGTCGGGGGAGAGGAAGAGAAGACGGGGGAGAGGAAGAGAAGATTGGTTGGACAGTTTCATTTTTTATTTTTCAACTTGATAGGAAAAGATAGTCAGGTGGGCGGGGCTTTGTCCGAATAGGGGCTCCTGGGGAGGCATTGAAGTGGTTCAGGATAAAAAGGGTGTTCCCATCTTTTTTTTAATATCTTTCTTCTGATCGGGGGAGGGGAATAGTAAGTGTGGGAGAGAAGATGCAGGCGCCAACCTGATCCTCATGAAACAGCCTGAGGCAAAGCGCTGACAAATTGCGAACGTTCCCCCGTATTTATCACGTTGCAATCATTTTTATTTTTTTTCTACACCGTTCCCACAAACGCCGCGTTCGGA
The DNA here is from genome assembly GCA_029574335.1 of Rana kukunoris. Classification (NCBI taxonomy): domain Eukaryota; kingdom Metazoa; phylum Chordata; class Amphibia; order Anura; family Ranidae; genus Rana; species Rana kukunoris. The sequence goes on along the minus strand of CM056051.1, from coordinate 659,171 downwards.
TTGGACGACGTTGATGTATATTCATGGCCTCTCTATGACTATTGGACACGCAAGACTGCTTGCTGAAGGAGAAACCATTTGCAGTATATTGTACAGCGTGTGAGTGTGATATTCCCGACACGAGCAATTCACAAAGAAAACACGATCGGTATGAAGCTCTGATCGTAATTATTACAAACAAAGCGCAATTTCATCTGTTCAGCGTTTTCTTCTATAAAGGGAACCAGTCCTCTATATCTGTCTGTAATACTTATATCTCCACTTATCCTCCAATCCAATATATCCCCCAACTCAATATATCCTCCAAACCAACATATCCTCCAATCTAATATATCCTCCAACCCAACATATCCTCCAATCCAATATATCCTCCAACCCAATATATCCTCCAATCCAATATATCCTCCAAACCAACATATCCTCCAATCTAATATATCCTACAACCCAACATATCCTCCAATCCAATATATCCTCCAATCCAATATATCCTCCAATCCAATATATCCTCCAATCCAATATATCCTCCAAACCAACATATCCTCCAACCCAACATATCCTCCAATCTAATATATCCTCCAATCCAATATATCCTCCAATCTAATATATCCTCCAATACAATATATCCTCCAATCCAATATATCCTCCAATCCAATATATCCTCCAAACCAACATATCCTCCAACCCAACATATCCTCCAATCTAATATATCCTCCAATCCAATATATCCTCCAACCCAACCCAACACATCATCCAACCCAATATATCCTCCAATGCAAGATATCCTCCAATCCAATATATCCTCCAATCCAAGATATCCTCCAATCCAACATATCCTCCAATCCAATATATCCTCCAACCCAACATATCCAGGATATATTGGGTTTGAGGATATGTTGGATTGGAGGATATGTTGGATTGGAGGATATCTTGGATTGGAGGATATATTGGGTTGGATGATGTGTTGGGTTGGGTTGGAGGATATATTGGATTGGAGGATATATTAGATTGGAGGATATGTTGGGTTGGATGATGTGTTGGGTTGGGTTGGAGGATATATTGGATTGGAGGATATATTAGATTGGAGGATATGTTGGGTTGGATGATGTGTTGGGTTGGAGGATATATTGGATTGGAGGATATATTGGATTGGAGGATATCTTTGGATTGGAGGAAATATTGGATTGGAGGATATCTTGGATTGGAGGATATATTGGATTGGAGGATATCTTGGATTGGAGGATATCTTGGATTGGAGGATATATTGGGTTTGAGGATATGTTGGATTGGAGGATATATTGGATTGGAGGATATATTGGATTGGAGGATATCTTTGGATTGGAGGAAATATTGGATTGGAGGATATATTGGGTTTGAGGATATCTTGGATTGGAGGATATATTGGATTGGAGGATATATTGGATTGGAGGATATCTTGGATTGGAGGATATATTGGGTTTGAGGATATGTTGGATAGAATGATATATTGGATATCTTGGATTGGAGGATATCTTGGATTGGAGGACATTTTGGATTGAAGGATATGTTGGATTGGAGGATATATTAGATTGGAGGATATATTGGGTTGGAGGATATATTGGGTTGGAGGATATATTGGGTTGGAGGATATGTTGGATTGAAGGATATATTGGATTTGGAGGATATCTTGGATTGGAGGAAATCTTGGATTGGAAGATATATTGGATTGGAGGATATATTGGATTGGAGGATATATTGGATTGGAGGATATCTTGGATTGGAGGATATCTTGGATTGGAGGATATATTGGGTTTGAGGATATGTTGGATTGGAGGATATATTGGATTGGAGGATATATTGGATTGGAGGATATCTTTGGATTGGAGGAAATATTGGATTGGAGGATATATTGGGTTTGAGGATATCTTGGATTGGAGGATATATTGGATTGGAGGATATATTGGATTGGAGGATATCTTGGATTGGAGGATATATTGGGTTTGAGGATATGTTGGATAGAATGATATATTGGATATCTTGGATTGGAGGACATTTTGGATTGAAGGATATGTTGGATTGGAGGATATATTAGATTGGAGGATATATTGGGTTGGAGGATATATTGGGTTGGAGGATATATTGGGTTGGAGGATATGTTGGATTGAAGGATATATTGGATTTGGAGGATATCTTGGATTGGAGGAAATCTTGGATTGGAAGATATATTGGATTGGAGGATATATTGGATTGGAGGATATGTTGGATATATTGGATTGGAGGATATGGGTTGGCTTTCTTTGGGTTTTCTAATTGTGTATTTGCTGAGGGAGAGGGCGGTTGGTGGCGGATGGCGGGATGTGTATAGTAATGATATTATACTTCTAGTCTTCCTGATACACAAGACTTTTCATCAGCCAATAGCTGGGGGGTCCCATCTCATACTAATAACCTCCCGGCTGTGACTTTGAAGTGACGGCAGATTTTGGCTCCACAATGATGTCCTCCTGTGTGTGGCGGATGTACCGCCTCCGGTCTTCACCTTCTCTGGGGGGATTTCCTGAGCCCTGAAGAAGTCTGATAACAGATGGCGCTAATCATACAATCCCCCCGTGTATGGGACTCCGTCATTGTGTACAGAGCGAGCTTTTCTCTATGAAGTCCTCGGGAGTCTGATTATCACATCTTCCAACAATACCGACCCCACCATAGAGGAGAGAAAACTCCGACGTCCCCCCTTCCTTCCCGGGCTCCTCACAAAGCATGGACTCCGACGTCCCCCCTTCCTTCCCGGGCTCCTCACAAAGCATGGACTCCGACGTCCCCCCTTCCTTCCCGGGCTCCTCACAAAGCATGGACTCCGACGTCCCCCCTTCCTTCCCGGGCTCCTCACAAAGCATGGACTCCGACGTCCCCCCTTCTTTCCCGGGCTCCTCACAAAGCATGGACTCCGACGTCCCCCCTTCCTTCCCGGGCTCCTCACAAAGCATGGACTCCGACGTCCCCCCTTCCTTCCCGGGCTCCTCACAAAGCATGGACTCCGACGTCCCCCCTTCTTTCCCGGGCTCCTCACAAAGCATGGACTCCGACGTCCCTTCTGAGAACGCACAGGAAGCGGAGTGATGCTTTACGGGAGGGTTTCTTTTTATTTTGCACTTCACTGTGTCGAGGGACCGCAAATACAAAGACAGCGAAACGCATTCCCTCCGGCTGTTTGATTTATTGGGGAAAAATATAAAGCAGATACAAAAAAAAAAGCAGATACGAAGTAGCCAAGTATTTATATATATATATTTTTTTACATTTACTGGGGGTTTTGTTAATTCCGTGCCGATTCTGCACACAAAGGACGGCTGGGTACTTAACCATAAATCTTAGGACAGGATTGTACAGTTTTTTATTGCTTTATTATTTTATACATTTTTTTGTTTACAAACAATTTTTATTAGGTAAAAAAAGGTGGTTACTTTATTACTATCACTATTTATTACTTTACTACTATCACTATTTATTACTTTACTACTATCACTATTTATTACTTTATTACTATTGTATTTATTACTTTATTACTATCACTATTTATTACTTTATTACTATCACTATTTATTACTTTATTACTATCACTATTTATTACTTTATTACTATTGTATTTATTACTTTATTACTATCGCTATTTATTACTTTATTACTATCACTATTTATTACTTTATCACTATTTATTACTTTATTACTATCACTATCTATTACTTTATTACTATCACTATTTATTACTTTATCACTATCACCATCTATTACTTTATTACTATCACTATTTATTACTTTATCACTATCACTATTTATTACTTTATTACTATCACTATTTATTACTTTATTACTATCACTATTTATTACTTTATTACTATCGTATATATTACTTTATTACTATCGTTATTTGTTACTTTATTACTTTATTACTATCACTATTTATTACTTTATCACTATTTATTACTTTATTACTATCACGTTTTATTACTTTATTACCATTGCTATTTATTACTTTATTACTATCACTATTTATTACTTTATTACTATCACTATTTATTACTTTATTACTATCACTATTTATTACTTTATTACTATCGTATATATTACTTTATTACTATCGTTATTTGTTACTTTATTACTTTATTACTATCACTATTTATTACTTTATCACTATTTATTACTTTATTACTATCACGTTTTATTACTTTATTACTATTGTATTTATTACTTTATTACTATCACTATTTATTACTTTATTACTATCACTATTTATTACTATATCACTATCACTATTTATTACTATATCACTATCACTTTTTATTACTTTATTACTATCACTATTTGTTACTTTATTACTATCACTATTTATTACTATATCACTATCACTATTTATTACTTTATTACTATCACTTTTTATTACTTTATTACTATTGTATTTATTACTTTATTACTATCACTATTTATTACTTTATTACTATCGCTATTTGTTACTTTATTACTATCACTATTTATTACTATATCACTATCACTATTTATTACTTTATTACTATCACTTTTTATTACTTTATTACTATCACTATTTATTACTTTATTACTATCACTATGTATTACTTTATTAATATCACTATTTATTACTATCACTATTTATTACTTTATTACTATCGCTATTTATTACTTTATTAATATCACTATTTATTACTACCACTATTTATTACTATATCACTATCACTATTTATTACTTTATTACTATCACTTTTTATTACTTTATTACTATCACTATTTATTACTTTATTAATATCACTATTTATTACTTTATTACTATCGCTATTTATTACTTTATTACTATCACTATTTATTACTTTATCACTATCACTATTTATTACTTTATTACTATCACTATTTATTACTTTATTACCATTGCTATCTATTACTTTATTACTATCACTATTTATTACTTTATTACTATCACTATTTATTACTTTATTACTATCGCTATTTATTACTATCACTATTTATTACTTTATTACTATCACTATTTATTACTTTATTACTATCGCTATTTATTACTATCACTATTTATTACTTTATTACTATCACTATTTATTACTTTATTACTATCGCTATTTATTACTTTATTACTATCACTATTTATTACTTTATTACTATCACTATTTATTACTTTATCACTATTTATTACTTTATTACTATCACTTTTTATTACTTTATTACTATCGCTATTTGTTACTTTATTACTATCGCTATTTATTACTATCACTATTTATTACTATGTTACTATCACTATTTCTTTTGCTGTTTTATTTTTTTCACACATGTTTAAAAAAAACATTTTTGGCCAAAAGATTTGATTAAACCCCCCACCCCCTCCCCCTCCCAAATATTAGATATTTTCTGGAAGCAGACACCCTAGAGAATAAAATAGTGATGGTTCCATTTTTTTTATTATATATATATATGATCGGAAATTTCAAACGAGAAAGGTCCGATGTGAGCTTTTTGTCGGAAATTTGGACTGTGCGTACGCTCCATCCGACTTTTTCTGTTGGAATTTCCGCCAAGAAAAGATCGAGAGCGGGTTCTCTATTTTTCTGGCGGAAAAAGTTCCAATTGTCTGTTGTGAAGTCACATTGCGGTGGTCTGCGATTCGGGGGGATGTGGGGGGTGGGGGGGACCTCTGAAGTCACATTGGGGTGGTCTGCGATTCGGGGGGATGTGGGGGTGGGGGGGACCTCTGAAGTCACATTGCGGTGGTCTGCGATTCCAGGGGGATGTGGGGGATGGAGGAGACCTCTGAAGTCACATTGGGGTGGTCTGCGATTCGGAGGGATGTGGGGGTGGGGGGGACCTCTGAAGTCACATTGCGGTGGTCTGCGATTCGGGGGGATGTGGGGGATGGAGGGGACCTCTGAAGTCACATTGGGGTGGTCTGCGATTCGGGGGGATGTGGGGGGTGGGGGGGACCTCTGAAGTCACATTGCAGTGGTCTGCGATTCAGGGGGATGTGGGGGGTGGAGGGGACCTCTGAAGTCACATTACGGTGGTCTGCGATTCGGGGGATGTGGGGGTGGAGGGGACCTCTGAAGTCACATTACGGTGGTCTGCGATTCGGGGGGATGTGGGGGTGGAGGGGACCTCTGAAGTCACATTGCGGTGGTCTGCGATTCAGGGGGATGTGGGGGGTGGAGGGGACCTCTGAAGTCACATTACGGTGGTCTGCGATTCGGGGGGATGTGGGGGTGGAGGGGACCTCTGAAGTCACATTACGGTGGTCTGCGATTCGGGGGGATGTGGGGGGTGGAGGGGACCTCTGAAGTCACATTGCGGTGGTCTGTGATTCGGGGGATGTGGAGGGGACCTCTGAAGTCACATTGCGGTGGTCTGCGATTCGGGGGGATGTGGGGGATGGAGGGGACCTCTGAAGTCACATTGGGGTGGTCTGCGATTTGGGGGGATGTGGGGGGTGGGGGGGACCTATGAAGTCACATTGCAGTGGTCTGCGATTCAGGGGGATGTGGGGGGTGGAGGGGACCTCTGAAGTCACATTGCGGTGGTCTGCGATTCAGGGGGATGTGGGGCGTGGAGGGGACCTCTGAAGTCACATTGCGGTGGTCTGCGATTCGGGGGGATGTGGGGAGTGGAGGGGACCTCTGAAGTCACATTGCGGTGGTCTGTGATTCGGGGGATGTGGGGGGTGGAGGGGACCTCTGAAGTCACATTGCGGTGGTCTGCGATTCGAGGGGATGTGGGGAGTGGAGGGGACCTCTGAAGTCACATTGCGGTGGTCTGCGATTCGGGGGGGATGTGGGGGACGGAGGGGACCTCTGAAGTCACATTGGGGTGGTCTGCGATTCGGGGGGATGTGGGGGACGGAGGGGACCTCTGAAGTCACATTGCGGTGGTCTGCGATTCGGGGGGATGTGGGGAGTGGAGGGGACCTCTGAAGTCACATTGCGGTGGTCTGCGATTCGGGGGGATGTGGGGGACGGAGGGGACCTCTGAAGTCACATTGGGGTGGTCTGCGATTCGGAGGGATGTGGGGGTGGGGGGGACCTCTGAAGTCACATTGGGGTGGTCTGCGATTCGGAGGGATGTGGGGGTGGGGGGGACCTCTGAAGTCACATTGGGGTGGTCTGCGATTCGGGGGGATGTGGGGGATGGAGGGGACCTCTGAAGTCACATTGGGGTGGTCTGCGATTCGGGGGGATGTGGGGGGTGGGGGGGACCTCTGAAGTCACATTGCAGTGGTCTGCGATTCAGGGGGATGTGGGGGGTGGAGGGGACCTCTGAAGTCACATTACGGTGGTCTGCGATTCGGGGGGATGTGGGGGTGGAGGGGACCTCTGAAGTCACATTACGGTGGTCTGCGATTCGGGGGGATGTGGGGGTGGAGGGGACCTCTGAAGTCACATTACGGTGGTCTGCGATTCGGGGGGATGTGGGGGGTGGAGGGGACCTCTGAAGTCACATTGCGGTGGTCTGTGATTCGGGGGATGTGGAGGGGACCTCTGAAGTCACATTGCGGTGGTCTGCGATTCGGGGGGATGTGGGGGATGGAGGGGACCTCTGAAGTCACATTGGGGTGGTCTGCGATTTGGGGGGATGTGGGGGGTAGGGGGGACCTATGAAGTCACATTGCAGTGGTCTGCGATTCAGGGGGATGTGGGGGGTGGAGGGGACCTCTGAAGTCACATTGCGGTGGTCTGCGATTCAGGGGGATGTGGGGCGTGGAGGGGACCTCTGAAGTCACATTGCGGTGGTCTGTGATTCGGGGGATGTGGGGGGTGGAGGGGACCTCTGAAGTCACATTGCGGTGGTCTGCGATTCGGGGGGATGTGGGGGACGGAGGGGACCTCTGAAGTCACATTGGGGTGGTCTGCGATTCGGGGGGATGTGGGGGACGGAGGGGACCTCTGAAGTCACATTGCGGTGGTCTGCGATTCGGGGGGATGTGGGGAGTGGAGGGGACCTCTGAAGTCACATTGCGGTGGTCTGCGATTCGGGGGGATGTGGGGGACGGAGGGGACCTCTGAAGTCACATTGGGGTGGTCTGCGATTCGGGGGGATGTGGGGGACGGAGGGGACCTCTGAAGTCACATTGCGGTGGTCTGCGATTCGGGGGGATGTGGGGGATGGAGGGGACCTCTGAAGTTACATTGCGGTGGTCTGCCATTCGTGGGGATGTGGGGGTGGGGGGGACCTCTGAAGTCACATTGCGGTGGTCTGCGATTTGGGGGGATGTGGGGGGGTGGAGGGGACCTCTGAAGTCACATTGCGGTGGTCTGCGATTTGGGGGGATGTGGGGGTGGATGGGACCTCTGAAGTCACATTGCGGTGGTCTGCGATTTGGGGGGATGTGGGGGTGGAGGGGACCTCTGAAGTCACATTGCGGTGGTCTGCGATTTGGGGGGATGTGGGGGTGGAGGGGACCTCTGAAGTCACATTGCGGTGGTCTGCGATTCGGGGGGATGTGGGGGATGGAGGGGACCTCTGAAGTTACATTGCGGTGGTCTGCCATTCGAGGGGATGTGGGGGTGGGGGGGACCTCTGAAGTCACATTGCGGTGGTCTGCGATTTGGGGGGATGTGGGGGTGGAGGGGACCTCTGAAGTCACATTGCGGTGGTCTGCGATTTGGGGGGATGTGGGGGTGGATGGGACCTCTGAAGTCACATTGCGGTGGTCTGCGATTTGGGGGGATGTGGGGGTGGAGGGGACCTCTGAAGTCACATTGCGGTGGTCTGCGATTTGGGGGATGTGGGGGTGGAGGGGACCTCTGAAGTCACATTGCGGTGGTCTGCGATTTGGGGGGATGTGGGGGTGGAGGGGACCTCTGAAGTCACATTGCGGTGGTCTGCGATTTGGGGGGATGTGGGGGTGGAGGGGACCTCTGAAGTCACATTGCGGTGGTCTGCGATTTGGGGGGATGTGGGGGTGGAGGGGACCTCTGAAGTCACATTGCGGTGGTCTGCGATTTGGGGGGATGTGGGGGTGGAGGGGACCTCTGAAGTCACATTGCGGTGGTCTGCGATTTGGGGGGATGTGGGGGTGGAGGGGACCTCTGAAGTCACATTGCGGTGGTCTGCGATTTGGGGGGATGTGGGGGTGGAGGGGACCTCTGAAGTCACATTGCGGTGGTCTGCGATTTGGGGGGATGTGGGGGTGGAGGGGACCTCTGAAGTCACATTGCGGTGGTCTGCGATTTGGGGGGATGTGGGGGTGGAGGGGACCTCTGAAGTCACATTGCGGTGGTCTGCGATTTGGGGGGATGTGGGGGTGGGGGGGACCTCTGAAATCACATTGCAGTGGTCTGCGATTCGGGAGCTCTGAATCCACAGTATTCATACCCCTCTATATACAGAGCCTAGAAAAAGTCCAGTGATGTCGCCCGTTTCATTTTCCCTTCAGAGTCGCTTTATTTTCAGGTCGCCCATAAATCACATCTCGTGTGTTATTTATTTATTGCTATTGATTTTCGTATCTGCGGGGATCTCTGATAAATACTGTGTCATCCGTCCTGGACCCGCACTAGAGGGTGAGGGGGGGGACCTGCGGCTGTTCTCTTGGCTCCGTATACTGTGTGTGGAGGATATACAGAGCCTGGAAAAAGTATTCATACCCCTCTATATACAGAGCCTAGAAAAAGTATTCATACCCCTCTATATACAGGGCCTAGAAAAAGTATTCATACCCCTCTATATACAGGGCCTAGAAAAAGTACCTTAAAATCCCCCACATGTTCTCAACACAAAGTGTCACATAAAATTTGTGGAGAGGAAAACAGGTAATCCAGCGGGACAACGACCCTAAAGTACAGCCAGAGCTACAATGGAATGGTTGAGATCAAAGCCTATTCATGTGTTAGAATGGCCCAGTCACAATCCAGACCTAAATCCCATTGAGAATCTGTGGCAAGACTTGAGAATTGCTGATCACAGACGCTCTCCATCCAATCTGACAGAGACAGAGATATTTTACACAGAAGAATGGGCAGAAATGTTCCTCTCTAGAGGTGGAAAGCTGGTAGAGACACCCCCAAAAAGACTTGTAGAGAAAGGTGAGACCAAAAAGGGGGCCTGTGTCAGGAACAGAGGCTGATTTGCGGTGGGAGGGGGGCCTGTGCCAGGAACGGAAGCTGATTTTTGGGGGGAGGGGGGCCTGTGTCAGGAACGGAAGCTGATTTTTTGGGGGGAGGGGGGCCTGTGTCAGGAACGGAAGCTGATTTTTTTGGGGGGAGGGGGGCCTGTGTCAGGAACGGAAGCTGATTTTTGGGGGGGAGGGGGGCCTGTGCCAGGAACGGAAGCTGATTTTTGGGGGGAGGGGGGCCTGTGTCAGGAACGGAAGCTGATTTTTGGGGGGAGGGGGGCTTGTGGCAGGAACGGAAGCTGATTTTTTGGGGGGAGGGGGGCCTGTGCCAGGAACGGAAGCTGATTTTTTGGGGGGAGGGGGGCCTGTGTCAGGAACGGAAGCTGATTTTTGGGGGGAGGGGGGCCTGTGTCAGGAACGGAAGCTGATTTTTGGGGGGATGGGGGGCCTGTGCCAGGAACGGAAGCTGATTTTTGGGGGGAGGGGGGCCTGTGTCAGGAACGGAAGCTGATTTTTGGGGGGAGGGGGGTTTGTGGCAGGAACGGAAGCTGATTTTTGGGGGGAGGGGGGCCTGTGCCAGGAACGGAAGCTGATTTTTGGTGGGAGGGGGGCCTGTGTCAGGAACGGAGGCTGATTTGCGGGGGAGGGGGGCCTGTGCCAGGAACGGAAGCTGATTTTTGGGGGGAGGGGGGCCTGTGCCAGGAACGGAAGCTGATTATTGGGGGGAGGGGGGTCTGTGTCAGGAACGGAAGCTGATTTTTTTGGGGGGAGGGGGGCCTGTGCCAGGAACGGAGGCTGATTTGCGGGGGGAGGGGGGCCTGTGTCAGGAACGGAAGCTGATTTTTGGGGGGAGTGGGGCCTGTGTCAGGAACGGAAGCTGATTTTTGGGGGGAGGGGGGCCTGTGTCAGGAACGGAAGCTGATTTTTGGGGGGGAGGGGGGCCTGTGTCAGGAACGGAAGCTGATTTTTGGGGGGGAGGGGGGCCTGTGTCAGGAACGGAAGCTGATTTTTGGGGGGGAGGGGGGCCTGTGCCAGGAACGGAAGCTGATTTTTGGTGGGAGGGGGGCCTGTGTCAGGAACGGAGGCTGATTTGCGGGGGAGGGGGGGCCTGTGCCAGGAACGGAAGCTGATTTTTGGGGGGAGGGGGGCCTGTGCCAGGAACGGAAGCTGATTATTGGGGGGAGGGGGGTCTGTGTCAGGAACGGAAGCTGATTTTTGGGGGGAGGGGGGCCTGTGCCAGGAACGGAGGCTGATTTGCGGGGGAGGGGGGCCTGTGTCGGGAACAGAGGCTCTTTCTTTTTTATGGTCCATGGAGAGCAGTAAGGCCGCACACCTCCCATCTTTATGAGATACATTTCCTATTTCCCGAAGCATTAAAGGGTTAAAACGCGTCGTTCTGCATCTCGGCACTTAGATATTCAAACACCTTTTAGCGCTTGTAAAAGTTTTTATAGTGCCGCCATCATGGCAATAAAATAAAATCTACAACGCCGTATTGTATAGTAAATCCCACAGTGAGGAAGGAAAGACATCAAAGTGCAGCTGCTGCACACAAGACGCGGAAAAGACGATGTCTCCAGGAATAGAGGAGCTCCAGACATGGCGGAGGGGGGGGGGTGGCGGGGCGCAGCGATGGTGTCCTGACCTGCTATCCCGGGTACAACGCTCTTAGATGAAGACCTCTGAGGATGTCCCGGGTACAACGCTCTTAGATGAAGACCTCTGAGGATGTCCCGGGTACAACAGAACAAGTCCAGTTGAATGGGACCACCTACTACTAGATACTTCAGGTAACTCTCACTAGTCCACCTACAATGGTTGTAGTAACAGTGGCTTGTAAACTTGCTACCACCAAGAAAGTCCAAGGGAAGAATCCATGGTGTGGCTACTGGTACACTGAGATACTCTTTGGCCTCCCACAGTAAGAGAAACTACCATGTCAAGTCATGATTATGTCCGAGTTCTTGCAGCTCTACGTTATAGGGCCATTTGTGCGTTTTGAGGTGTGTTTCGGGCTTAGCATGTACAGCCCTCAAAACGCACAAATGGCCCTATAACGTAGAGCTGCAAGAACTCGGACATAATCATGACTTGACATGGTAGTTTCTCTTACTGTGGGAGGCCAAAGAGTATCTCAGCGTACCAGTAGCCACACCATGGATTCTTCCCTTGGACTTTCTTGGCGGTAGTAAGTTTACAAGCCACTGTTACTACAACCATTGTAGGTGGACTAGTGAGAGTTACCTGAAGTATCTATTAGTAGGTGGTCCCATTCAACTGACTTGGTCTGTTGAAGACATTTTGTAGCTTACTAATGCCTCGTTTCCACTGAGCGGATCGGTTCGGTACGGTTCGGTACGGTACGCTATTTTGGGTGTTTCCATTATGAAAGCGTACCGTAAAACCGAACCGTACCGCACCAGCAAGGGTCCTGCTTCAGATGAGGGACCAGAGAGAGTGGAACGGTTCGGTTAGGGCGGACCTACAAATGCATCTCACTGATTGGTGGATGCGCTAGGAATTTTTTCTAAAACCTGAATGGTCCCTCACGGTCCGATTTGCAGTGGAACCGCTCACGCGATTAGACCGGCCCACTCGGAACCGCTCCAAAATTACTGACCCGACCCGATCCGTGCAGTGGAAACAAGGCATAAGACACTTCTTCAGTTTAAATGAGTGTGAGGAACATACCCAAACATTTATACTCACACCATAACCATTCTCAACCACGGTTCCACAGAACCCTAGGGTTCCTCCAGATGTTTCTTTGGGTTCCTTGAGCTGTGGTTGACCAGCCTCTTAAGGCTAGTGTCCTAAGGCAGCATTATCAACCTTTTTTTACCCCAAAAGGGAAGAGGGAATAGACGAGTATCAGGGAGGAAGACACTAGAAGGCCAATCAGTGAAGCACTTAGGTGGACTAGTGAGAGTTACGTGAAGTATCTAGTAGTAGTAGGTGGTCCCATTCAACTGACTTGGTCTATTGAAGACATTTTGTAGCTTACCAAGACACTTCTTCAGTTCAAATGAGTGTGAGGAACATACCCAAACATTTATACTCACACCACAACCACGGTTCCACAGAACCCTAGGGTTCCTCCAGAGGTTTCTATGGGTTTTTTGAGCTGTGGTTGACTGCCCTCCTAAGGCTAGTGTCCCAAGGCAGCATTATCAACCTTTTTTTTTACCCCAAAAGGGTAAAGGGAATAGACGAGTACCATTAAGGAAGAGACTAGAAGGCCAATCAGTGAAGCACTTCGGTGGACTAGTGAGAGTTACCTGAAGTATCTAGTAGTAGGTGTTCCAATTCAACTGGACCGATGGAATTCTGGGGCCCACACTACTTGGCATACAATCACCATGGGGCGTCCTAAGGCACCATTATCAACCCTTTTTTTTACCCCAAAAGGGAAGAGGGAATAGACGAGTATCAGGGAGGCCCTGGACACTAGAAGGCAAATCAGTGAAGCGCTTGTATTCGCTGTCTCCCACCACCATCTCCACATTACTAGGCGCTCGTACAGCATGTTGGACGGCAGCTGGAATTTCCAGAAGGTCTGGCACCCTCCATGGAGATTCTTTCAAACAAAATACTAATGGATGAAATATTAATAAATCAGTTGACTTGTTAATTGCTTACACTTTCCATGCGAAGACGGATCCATTTCTGGTTGGGAACCCTTTAGATGCCAGAGGGTCTAGCCACTCATTGATCTCAGGCTGGGAGGTAGATTATCTCTCGATAATGCGCCATAATGTGTCTGTAATGTGCCTCCAGGGCTCGTTTGAATGCTGTGAGCTGGAGGAATAAATAGTCTTTTATTTCATTCAATTCTTTTTTTTTTTTTTTTCTCCTCTGGAAGCGCGCAGCACCCTGCCAAAACGCCAACAGATTGAGTATATATTAAATATCCGTGTAACAGGTGCCTTTTTAGTGAGTTCTGCTGAGCAGGAGGTTCATAAAACACTCTGGATAAAGAAAACTCATTAATAACTTTGTATTTATTTTTTCCGCGTTCTTCCCACAAACGACACAAATAACAGTTCTACGCCAATAAATAAATAGCTTTTCGTTGCAAAAAAAAATAAAATATAATGATTGTTTAATGTATGTGACCGGTTTATCTCCCTTTGGCGTGAGCCGTCAGTACGACTTTGTCAGCAATGCGTGAGAAGCGAGATTATGTATATGGACGCGGATTTCACTGCGTCGCAGGATAGAATTGTGCTGAAACAAACAGAAAAAAAGAAACAAAACGCTGAAAAGAGCTGGACAGTGTAAAACTCAATTTATGCAAAAGTAGGTGGGGAGAGGGAAGGGGTGAGGGAGGGGGGGTGAGGGGGGGAGGTACTCAGCCCATGCCTTGTACCAAGAATCTGTTCACTTACCACATGAAAAACGAAGAACTTTACTAACGAGGAACTATGGCTTGTTGTAACTTTCTTAAACAGGACTGCTGATAGGGGGGGGACCAAGGCCGGTCCTAGGGTCACAGACGCCTAGTGAAGAAATATTTCTGGCGCCCCCCACATGGTCAGAGACTGCAGACATAGTACAGGAGATGGTCAGAGACTGCAGATATAGTACAGGAGATGGTCAGAGACTGCAGACACAGTACAGGAGATGATCAGAGACTGCAGATATAGTACAGGAGATGGTCAGAGACTGGAGACATAGTACAGGAGATGGTCAGAGACTGCAGACACAGTACAGGAGATGATCAGAGACTGCAGATATAGTACAGGAGATGGTCAGAGACTGGAGACATAGTACAGGAGATGATCAGAGACTGGAGACATAGTACAGGAGATGGTCAGAGACTGCAGACACAGTACAGGAGATGATCAGAGACTGCAGATATAGTACAGGAGATGGTCAGAGACTGCAGACACAGTACAGGAGATGATCAGGAAAAAACACAGTCAGTGTGGCACAGCACACCTCCATACACTTATAAGTAGAATAGCCCCCAGTCCCTCCCCCGAGTAAGAAGTTCAACGTTTTCAGGTACGAGCCAACGCCCACCATCCCCGTCCTACCTCAATACACTCCAGAAAGTATACATCATAACATATCATACACATGGTCCCCCTCATCCCATACCTAGAACAAACCATCATACACAAGATCTATCGGGGCCAGACCCGGGACGTTGAGCCAAGGGGCAAAAGGAACCATCTTAATCTAAAAACGTATCTGATGGCCCAAGGTCATCTGTGTCCTGCACCCATCAGCTGGCGCTGCCTACGACATCGGCCCTCATGCCACTCTGTGTCTTCACATCCCCTATCACATCTACTTGGGGTGTTGGCCGAGAGGAGCAAGAGAAGCCCCCTCTCCAGCTTGATCTCCACCAGGTACACGACACCCATTTACAATCCCCTTGTCCAGCGAGTCGACGTCAGTGGCCAGTATGGACGCTCTGATTGGAGAGACTGACATGGCGCCTCATTATGGAGAGGTATGGTCTCATTGGTGTTCATTTAATGATTGTAATTTCCAGCAGATGTTTATCTGTACGGTCCTGATGACGTCTGTGATATATTTTACCCACCAAGCCATGGGTCCAGGAGGCCCCTCCATTCCCGTAGTAGATTGTAGACCAATTCCCAATCCGTCACTCCATTGACTGAACACACCGCAGCCTCCGTCTCCCATGTTTGCGCTGCAATTTGATGCTGAAATTGAAGTCATTTCTGTGTAATGAGATGTTAGAGGATTATCAGCGGTGTCAGAGCCAGCGAGTGTAATGACTAAGGCTGTAAGCACGGGTAAATCCACCATTAACTAGATCAAGGAAATCAATCTCTGTTTAATGATAGTGCCCCTTGGCAGTCACATATGTCTCTTCGATCTTTGTCTTTTTGTTTTTTTGTATGTGGTCTCATTGAGAGGAAGATTTAACTTTGAGATGATGAGGTCGGCGCGAGCGCAGCGCCATTTTCACAATAAATTCCAAACGCATTTTGCCTTTTAATTGTCCCGGTGTTCACTTGAAGGTCTGATCCGTCCCATAGACTTGTCTCCACCACCCCAGACCCTTCTTCATGTAATAATGAAATGAGAGGCTGAATATGGACGGAGCCCACCGAACCTCCTCCAATAGTTAGTATGGAAGGAGTCGAAGAAAGACTGATGTCAGATATAACGTGTGTATGGGTGCAGGAGCCACTGAAAGCCTGGCCTAGAAAATGACTTATATGGGGAGATCTTATGTAATAGAAATAAGAGATGACAGGTCCTCTTTATGGAGATCTCATGTAATAGAAATAAGAGATGACAGGTCCTCTTTATGGAGATCTCATGTAATAGAAATAAGAGGTGACAGGTCCTCTTTATGGAGATCTCATGTAATAGAAATAAGAGGTGACAGGTCCTCTTTATGGAGATCTCATGTAATAGAAATAAGAGGTGACAGGTCCTCTTTATGGAGATCTCATGCAATAGAAATAAGAGGTGACAGGTCCTCTTTATGGAGATCTCATGTAATAGAAATAAGAGATGACAGGTCCTCTTTATGGAGATCTCATGTAATAGAAATAAGAGATGACAGGTCCTCTTTATGGAGATCTCATGTAATAGAAATAAGAGATGACAGGTCCTCTTTATGGAGATCTCATGTAATAGAAATAAGAGGTGACAGATCCTCTTTATGGGGATCTCATGTAATAGAAATAAGAGGTGACAGGTCCTCTTTATGGGGAGATCTCATGTAATAGAAATAAGAGGTGACAGGTCCTCTTTATGGGGAGATCTTATGTAATAGAAATAAGAGGTGACAGGTCCTCTTTATGGGGGGGATCTCATGTAATAGAAATACGAGATGACAGGTCCTCTTTATGGAGATCTCATGTAATAGAAATAAGAGGTGACAGGTCCTCTTTATGGGGGGGATCTCATGTAATAGAAATACGAGGTGACAGGTCCTCTTTATGGAGATCTCATGTAATAGAAATACAAGGTGACAGGTCCTCTTTATGGGGGGGATCTCATGTAATAGAAATACGAGGTGACAGGTCCTCTTTATGGAGATCTCATGTAATAGAAATAAGAGATGACAGGTCCTCTTTATGGAGATCTCATGTAATAGAAATAAGAGATGACAGGTCCTCTTTATGGAGATCTCATGTAATAGAAATAAGAGATGACAGGTCCTCTTTATGGAGATCTCATGTAATAGAAATAAGAGGTGACAGATCCTCTTTATGGGGATCTCATGTAATAGAAATAAGAGGTGACAGGTCCTCTTTATGGGGAGATCTCATGTAATAGAAATAAGAGGTGACAGGTCCTCTTTATGGGGAGATCTTATGTAATAGAAATAAGAGGTGACAGGTCCTCTTTATGGGGGGGATCTCATGTAATAGAAATACGAGATGACAGGTCCTCTTTATGGAGATCTCATGTAATAGAAATACAAGGTGACAGGTCCTCTTTATGGGGGGGATCTCATGTAATAGAAATACGAGGTGACAGGTCCTCTTTATGGAGATCTCATGTAATAGAAATACAAGGTGACAGGTCCTCTTTATGGGGGGGATCTCATGTAATAGAAATACGAGGTGACAGGTCCTCTTTATGGAGATCTCATGTAATAGAAATAAGAGGTGACAGGTCCTCTTTATGGGGGGGATCTCATGTAATAGAAATACGAGGTGACAGGTCCTCTTTATGGAGATCTCATGTAATAGAAATAAGAGGTGACAGGTCCTCTTTATGGAGATCTCATGTAATAGAAATAAGAGGTGACAGGTCCTCTTTATGGAGAGATCTCATGTAATAGAAATAAGAGATGACAGGTCCTCTTTATGGAGATCTCATGTAATAGAAATAAGAGGTGACAGGTCCTTTTTATGGAGATCTCATGTAATAGAAATAAGAGGTGACAGGTCCTCTTTATGGAGATCTCATGTAATAGAAATAAGAGATGACAGGTCCTCTTTATGGGGAGATCTCATGTAATAGAAATAAGAGGTGACAGGTCCTCTTTATGGAGATCTCATGTAATAGAAATAAGAGATGACAGGTCCTCTTTATGGAGATCTCATGTAATAGAAATAAGAGGTGACAGGTCCTCTTTATGGAGATCTCATGTAATAGAAATAAGAGGTGACAGGTCCTCTTTATGGGGAGATCTCATGTAATAGAAATAAGAGGTGACAGGTCCTTTTTATGGAGATCTCATGTAATAGAAATAAGAGGTGACAGGTCCTCTTTATGGAGATCTCATGTAATAGAAATAAGAGATGACAGGTCCTCTTTATGGAGATCTCATGTAATAGAAATAAGAGATGACAGGTCCTCTTTATGGAGATCTCATGTAATAGAAATAAGAGATGACAGGTCCTCTTTATGGAGATCTCATGTAATAGAAATAAGAGGTGACAGGTCCTCTTTATGGAGATCTCATGTAATAGAAATAAGAGGTGACAGGTCCTCTTTATGGAGATCTCATGTAATAGAAATAAGAGATGACAGGTCCTCTTTATGGAGATCTCATGTAATAGAAATAAGAGATGACAGGTCCTCTTTATGGAGAGATCTCATGTAATAGAAATAAGAGGTGACAGGTCCTCTTTATGGGGGGGATCTCATGTAATAGAAATAAGAGGTGACAGGTCCTCTTTATGGAGATCTCATGTAATAGAAATAAGAGGTGACAGGTCCTCTTTATGGGGGGGATCTCATGTAATAGAAATACGAGATGACAGGTCCTCTTTATGGAGATCTCATGTAATAGAAATAAGAGGTGACAGGTCCTCTTTATGGAGATCTCATGTAATAGAAATAAGAGATGACAGGTCCTCTTTATGGAGATCTCATGTAATAGAAATAAGAGATGACAGGTCCTCTTTATGGGGATCTCATGTAATAGAAATAAGAGGTGACAGGTCCTCTTTATGGAGATCTTATGTAATAGAAATAAGAGGTGACAGGTCCTCTTTATGGAGAGATCTCATGTAATAGAAATAAGAGGTGACAGGTCCTCTTTATGGAGATCTCATGTAATAGAAATAAGAGGTGACAGGTCCTCTTTATGGGGGGGATCTCATGTAATAGAAATAAGAGATGACAGGTCCTCTTTATGGAGATCTCATGTAATAGAAATAAGAGGTGACAGGTCCTCTTTATGGAGATCTCATGTAATAGAAATAAGAGATGACAGGTCCTCTGTATGGAGATCTCATGTAATAGAAATAAGAGATGACAGGTCCTCTTTATGGGGATCTCATGTAATAGAAATAAGAGGTGACAGGTCCTCTTTATGGGGATCTCATGTAATAGAAATAAGAGGTGACAGGTCCTCTTTATGGAGATCTTATGTAATAAAAATAAGAGGTGACAGGTCCTCTTTATGGAGAGATCTCATGTAATAGAAATAAGAGGTGACAGGTCCTCTTTATGGAGATCTCATGTAATAGAAATAAGAGGTGACAGGTCCTCTTTATGGAGATCTCATGTAATAGAAATAAGAGGTGACAGGTCCTCTTTATGGAGATCTCATGTAATAGAAATAAGAGGTGACAGGTCCTCTTTATGGAGATCTCATGTAATAGAAATAAGAGGTGACAGGTCCTCTTTATGGAGATCTCATGTAATAGAAATAAGAGGTGACAGGTCCTCTTTATGGAGATCTTATGTAATAAAAATAAGAGGTGACAGGTCCTCTTTATGGGGGTCTCATGTAATAGAAATAAGAGGTGACAGGTCCTCTTTATGGAGATCTTATGTAATAAAAATAAGAGGTGACAGGTCCTCTTTATGGAGATCTCATGTAATAGAAATAAGAGGTGACAGGTCCTCTTTATGGAGATCTCATGTAATAGAAATAAGAGGTGACAGGTCCTCTTTATGGAGATCTCATGTAATAGAAATAAGAGGTGACAGGTCCTCTTTATGGAGATCTCATGTAATAGAAATAAGAGGTGACAGGTCCTCTTTATGGAGATCTCATGTAATAGAAATAAGAGGTGACAGGTCCTCTTTATGGAGATCTTATGTAATAAAAATAAGAGGTGACAGGTCCTCTTTATGGGGATCTCATGTAATAGAAATAAGAGATGACAGGTCCTCTTTATGGGGATCTCATGTAATAGAAATAAGAGGTGACAGGTCCTCTTTATGGAGATCTTATGTAATAAAAATAAGAGGTGACAGGTCCTCTTTATTGGGAGATCTCAAAAAAAGTGACAAAATACCTAATTAGCAACCCAACTAACCAAGTGACAGCCAACCTAACTATAATACAATATATGCAAACAAAAGGGAAGAATGGATCAAACATAGTACAAGGAACAGTCAGGAAGGGAAAACCAAGACTGGGATCGGGAGCAAGGGATGCCTATATGAGGTAACGGGGTACCAGTTACAGGGACAGGGCAGAGGAGGAGCGGGATCAGAACCTAGGCCAAGAATAAATCAGCAAGCAATAATCTAGCTAGTGTGCAAAACACTGAGGCAAATGGAAAAAGCAATTGAGGGACTAAATACACTCCCAGCAGCCAGCATCAGGTGAAGACTGATTACTGGAATCAGCTGGCTGTTAGGAGTGTATTTAGTCCCTCCTCTGCTAGTTATTCTTGCTTCAGTGTTTTTCATGCTAGCCAGATTAATACTTGCCAATTTATCCTTGGCCTAGGTCCTGATCCTGATCCTGCTCCTCCTAGCAGGGTGAAGACTGATTACAGGAATCAGCTGGCTGCGGGGAGGGTAGTTAGTCCCTCCTCTACCAGTCATTCTTGCTTTAGTGTTTTTCATGCTAGCCAGATAAATACTTTATCCTTGGCCTAGGTCCTGATCCTCCCAGCAGCCAGAATCAGGTGAATTTTGATTACTGGAATCAGCTGGCTGCTAAGAGGGTAGTTAGTCCCTCCACTACTAGTCATTCTTGCATCAGTGTTTTGCATGCTAGCCAGATTAAAATTTGCCGATTTATCCTTGGCCTAGGTCCTGATCTTGATCCTGCTTCTCCCAGCAGGGTGAAAGCTGATTGCTGGAATCAGCTGGCTGCTGGGAGTGTATTTAGTCCCTCCTCTACTAGTCATTCGAGCTTCAGTGTTTTTCATGCTAGCCAGATAAATACTTGCCGAATTATCTTTTATCCTAGGTCCTGATCCTGCTCCTCCCAGCAGGGTGAAAGCTGATTACTGGAATCAGCTGGCTGCTGGGAGTGTATTTAGTCCCTCCTCTACTAGTCATTCGAGCTTCAGTGTTTTTCATGCTAGCCAGATAAATACTTGCCGAATTATCTTTTATCCTAGGTCCTGATCCTGCTCCTCCCAGCAGGGTGAAAGCTGATTACTGGAATCAGCTGGCTGCTGGGAGTGTATTTAGTCCCTCCTCTACTAGTCACTCCTGCTTCAGTGTTTTTCATGCTAGCCAGATTAAAACTTGCTGATTTAGCAGGTCCTGATCCTGCTCCTCCCATCAGCCAGCATCAGGTGAAGACTGATTACTGGAATCAGCTAGCTGCTGGAAGTATATTTAGTCCCTCCTCTACTAGTCACTCCTGCTTCAGTGTTTTTCATGTTAGCCAGATAAATTCTTTCCTTGGCCTAGGTCCTGATCCTCCCAGCAACTAGCATCAGGCAAAGACTGATTACTGGAATCAGCTGGCTACTGGGAGTGTATTTATTCCCTCCTCTACTAGCCACTAGGGATGAGCTGAACACCCCCCCCCCCCCGTTCGGTTCGCACCAGAACCTTCGAATTGACCGGACGTTCGCTTGAACATTTAGAACCCCATTGAAGTCTATAGAACTTGAACGTTCAAATTCAAAAGTGCTCATTTTAATGCCCAATATACAAGTTATTGTCGGAAAACGGGTTTGGGGACCCGGGTCTTGCCCCAGGGGAGTGTTTGGGGACCCGTGTTCCGCCCCAGGGGAGTGTTTGGGGCCCGGGTCTCGCCCCAGGGGAGTGTTTGGGGACCCGGGTCTTGCCCAAGGGGAGTGTTTGGGGACCCGGGTCTTGCCCCAGGGGAGTGTTTGGGGACCCGGGTCTTGACCCAGGGGAGTGTTTGGGGCCCGGGTCTCGCCCCAGGGGAGTGTTTGGGGACCCGGGTCTTGCCCAAGGGGAGTGTTTGGGGACCCGGGTCCTGCCCCAGGGGAGTGTTTGGGGACCCGGGTCTTGCCCAAGGGGAGTGTTTGGGGACCCGGGTCTTGCCCCAGGGGAGTGTTTGGGGACCCGGGTCTCGCCCCAGGAAACATGTATCAATGGAAAAAAAGTTTTAAAAATGGTCGTTTTTTTCTGGAGCAGCGATTTTAATGATGCTTAAAAAAAAATCCTTTAACCCCTTGCCACCTGCCTTAAGCAAAAATACGGCGGCAAAGTGGTTTCAATATCCTGAGTGGACGTCATACTACGTCCTCAGGATATTGAGCTGCTGCGCGCCCCCGGGGGCGCGCATCGCTGCGATCGTTGTTGCAGGGTGTCAGTCTGACACCCCGCAACACCGATCTAGGTAAAGGAAAACCTGCAAACTTGGCGTGTTGGGGGTACTTGGGGACAGGATTGAGAACCACTGCTGTAGAGTATAGGAGGGTGGCTATGGGGGGGTTGGTGCTCAGTTGAGCTTTTATTTTCAGTCCAAAATAATGGAATTTTTTCGGCTGCTCATGGGTTGTTCCAGTCAAGAAGAGATATAAAATATATATAATAAATATATCAAATGTGACATTTGTTTTCCTCTGTCGGCGAACTCCCGGCACAACACACGCCAATCCGGTGTTTTTCAATTAATCGGTTGTTCTACCTCTCCGGTAAAGCTCAGCGCTCTGCCCGGAGAGGATAAGCCCCGGTGTTTCGGACGCGGGTTCTATAAGCCCCGCTAATCTTGTACTTTTCCTATCATCGTGATTAAGCAACTGCGATCCCTGCGTCCGGCTCTGTTCCGGGAGATTTTACAAGCCTGGCTATCCGGGAGATGGAGAATCTAAGCCAGCTGTAGATAAAACCGACGGGGGAAACAAAGTGTTCATGTCACCCGGCGATGGATACAAAATCCCGTCCTTGAAATACGGCGATCCGGCTCCAAAGCTGAATCAAAATGCAAATACACCGAGGAAATGTCGGCATTGATAAATCCTGCTGGCAAAGCTCATATCATAGACGTTGTACTGTACCATCTGGTGCCATCGCAATGTATCACCGCTACACACAGATACCCTGGCAACACTCATTCATCATGGCAGAGACGCCAAACTCCGCGGGGCCGGAGAGAGAGAACAGAACCGGGCTCTGGCTTTCCCCGAGCCAAAAATTCACATTCATGCGGCTCGTGTTTTTCCTACTTAGAATGCTCGGTAGGTTGTCACATACGGGGGGGGGCACTCTCCAGCATTCCCGCCGATTGGTTCTGGTGCCAGGGTAGAAGTGTCAGCCATCGTTATTGATAGGCAGAACGTGCCGGCCACGGCCCGCCGCAGCCAAGCTGACACGTGGCCGCCGCACTTTGGAACGCTCTTCACGTTGTCACCGGGATGATAAAGAAGATTAAATGGTAGATTCTGCACGAAGAGCCTCAGGGAAAAGGAGATGTTCCTCCCATGGAAGAGCCTCAGGGAAGAGGAGAGGTTCCTCCCATGGAAGAGCCTCGGGGAAGAGGAGACGTTCCTTACATTGAAGAGCCTCGGGGAAGAGGAGACGTTCCTCCCATGGAAGAGCCTTGGGGAAGAGGAGGCGTTTCTCCCATGAAAGAGCCTCGGGGAAGAGGAGATGTTCCTCGCATGGAAGAGCCTCGGGGAAGAGGAGACTTTCCTCGCTTGGAAGAGCCTCGGGGAAGAGGAGACTTTCCTCGCTTGGAAGAGCCTTGGGGAAGAGGAGACGTTCCTCCAATGGAAGAGCCTTGGGGAAGAGGAGACGTTCCTCCAATGGAAGAGCCATATAGAATCCCCCCTCAGTGCAGACCCCCATCAATTTAGAATTCCCCCTCAGTGCAGACCCCCCCATCAGTATAAAATCCCCCCTCAGTGCAGACCCCCATCAGTATAGAACCCCCCTCAAATCAGACCCCCATTAGTATAGAACCCACCTCAAATCAGACCCCCCATCAGTATAGAATCCAAACCCTCAGTGCAGACCCCCCATCAATATAGTTGCCCCCTCAGTTCAGACCCCCCATAAGTACAGAACCCCCCCTCAGTACAGACCCCCCATTAGTATAGAATCCCCCCTCAGTGCAGACCTCCCATCAATATAGAATCCCCCCTCAGTATGGAATCCCCCTTAAAGCAGACCCCCCATTAGTATAGAATCCCCCCTCAGTACAGACCCCCCATCAATATAGAATCCCCCCCTTAGTATGGAATCCCCCTTAAAGCAGACCCCCCATTAGTATAGAATCCCCCCCTCCATATTACATGCATCCAATCACCATTCTCCAGGACTTTGTACCCATTGTCTGCAGGGAGGAAATCCTCTTCATACAAAGTATCAGTTCTAATGGAGGAAGAGAAGTGAGAGGAGCCGAGCGACTAAATAACAAAGATCATTTCTTCGTAATCAGGAGCGCCATTCCTCACCCCGGATACCGCCATTCGCTGGCGCTCAATCTCAATAAAACGATTGGCTTATTAATTTGCTCCAACGGAATCAGAACAGAATATTGATCTATTACTCCTCCGACCCAAATTATTCATCCGGCCAAAGAAGACGATTAACAATACAAAACGCCCCCGTCCATAAAATCCCAACACACTGCGATTGTGTGCGCCGGGGGAATGCTGGAGATACACACACTATATATACTGGGCCAGATTCTCAGCGGCGCTACGACGGAGTATCTCAGATACCCCGTCGTATCGCCGTTTTTTTTGGCTCGTATCTATGCGAGTGATTCTTAGCATCACTTTGGCATAGATACGCTTCAACATCCGACAAGTGTAATACCATTACACTTGCGGATCGTAGGTGTAATGACAACTCCGTCCACTAGGTGGCCTTTACGTTGTTTTCTCATTTGCATATGCAAATGAGGCTACTACGCCGATTCCCGATCGCTTTTACGCCGAACTGTCGTCGCGTACGTCGTTTTCGTCCGCGTAAGGTTACCCCTGCTTCTATGAGGAGTAACCTTACGAAGTACCGTCGGATGCCGTCGAGTGCCGTCGGATGCCATGTTAAGTATGGCGTCGGGTCAGCGTCGGCTTTTTCCGTCGGTTATGTCGTTTACCTAACTCGTTCACGAATAGGGCATTGCGTAGTGACGATCACGTCGTTTTGACGTCGGTTTCAACGACGCTTTCCGACGTGAGCTGGAGCATGCGCACTGGGCTTTTTCCCCGGCCGGCGCATGCGCAGTTCGTTCGACGCGGGGGCGCACTTCATTTAAATAGAAGCCGCCCCCTTTGAATTACGCGGGCTTACGCTGGGCCATTTTCGCTATGCCAACGCAAACTACGGAGCAAATGCTTAGAGAATACGGCACTTGCTCTAGTACGATGCGGCGGCGTAGTGTAAATGCGTTACGCTACGCCGGCGAATTTGTATGAAGCTCCGTATACACGACAGAGAAACTCAACGGGCGGAACACATCGTTCCGCCCGTCGAGGTTCTCTGCCGGCCGTCAGAATCTGCGACCCGCCCGTCGGGAATGGCAACCAGCCATTCATCCCGACGGGCCGTCGAGCAAATAGAGAACCTGTTCTCTATTTGCTCGACGGGTTTCCCAACGGGCGGGGCGAGCAGAGAGCGTACACACGGCCGAGGTTCTCGCTGGTTTCTGGCGAGAACCTCGGCCGTGTGTACGGGGCCTCAGAATCTGGCCCACTGTATGCACACCCCCCATATATATGTATACACCGGTTCTCTGCTCCAGGGGTGCCCTGCCTAAAGCTGTGTAAGGGGCCCCAAAATTTGTTTTGGTGGGGGGGGGGGGGCGCCCTGAACATGGGACCCACTGAAATTCCTAATAAAGAAAAACACAAGCAAAACCTCAGAGATGTATTTCCATCCCAACAGATGCTGCGGGGAGTGAAGGGTTAACCTCCTCCCTGCCACGGTGGGTAATACCGAGACACCAGGCCAAGCGATCGTTGTGCAGAGCGATCGGGCCTGCTCTCCGTACAGTGCGGATTGTGCTCGGTGCCAGGCACGCCGGAGCCAAAGCCTTTCCCCGGAGTCGGCGCTATTTCTGCCGCTGCTCTTTTTCTTTTTTTACAATTAGATGATTCTCAGCCGTTAGGAAATAGTAACAGAATGTTAATGAGGTTAATGTGACACCGCGGCCCACGAGAGGCCCCTGCACCTGCCTTGGAGATGAGAGCAGATGTGAGAATCACCTTCCTGAACGGTGTGTGAGATGATGGCGGCGGCGGCCATGTTTCCTCAGTCTTTGTATTGGAAATAATTCCTGTATTGATAAAGGAATGGGTGGGATTGATTAATGGCACATGCACCTGTCTAAAAGGAAGGCATGGTGTAGATCAAAAGGGCTTCATGGCAAGCAGAACAAGGGCCATCGGCTTGGATCACAACTACAACACTACTACCTACACGCAAAAAGGTCATTGACTTCAATCCCAACTTCAACGCTTTCTACATGCACTAGGGTCATCAGCTTGAATCCCAACCACGACACGGCCTACATGCACTAGGCAGTGCCATCTTAATAGCATCATGGGCCCCTGAAATGCGTTAGGGCCCAAACAATGAAGATGGTGACCTGCGGCATGCTACGCTGTCTGAGTCTAAAGATGGCAGAGGTGGGTGAAGCCGATCTAGTTTTCCAGCCGCGGAGGTGGCGCACTATGAATGCTGGGCCGGCCGCGGCCCCTGACGTCACTGGTTGCTAAGCACAGGGCGGCTAGGGATTCTAGCAACCAGTGCAGTCAAGTGGCATGCCACAGCTTTGGAGGCTTGGCACTTTTCTGCAGCAGCTTACAGTGCCGGGGCATGGTGCACCTGCCCGTCCTGATGGGGCCCCATGGGTGCCTGGGGCCCCTGGGCTGTGCCTAGGTGTGCCCACTGGATAAGATGGTCCTGGCACTAGGGTCTTCAGCTTGAATCCCAACCACAACACTACTACTTACATTCACTAGGGTAATTGGCTTGAATCCCCACCATGATATTTCTACCTACATGCACCAAGGTCATCGGCTTTAATCCCAACTTCAACGCTTTCTACATGCACTAGGGTCATCGGCTTGAATCCCAACCAAGATATTTCTACCTACATGCACTAAGGTCATCAACTTGAATCCCAACCAAGAGACTGCCTACATCCACTAGGGTCTTCAGCTTGAATCCCAACCACAACAATACTACTTACATGCACTAGGGTCATTGGCTCAATGGAAAATCGCACATCCAACCCATCAACCAGTCCACGCTTTGTGGTCTCTACATCATCATTACAGACTATGGTTGGAACCGCCTCTACCTCATCATTACATACAATGGAGGACCAGTGGTTGGAACTGCCTCTAAATTTGAGGTCTCCAAACTGTGGTCCTTCAGTTTTTTAGAAACTACAATTCTCATCATGCCCAGTCATGTCTGTGAATGTCAGAGATTTACAATGCCTCATGGGACGTGTAGTTCCGCAACAGCTGGAGGGCCGTAGAATGGAGGTCCCTGCTCTACATCATCATTACATACAAAGGAGGACCAGTGGTTGGAACCACCTCTACATTATCATATACAAAGGAGGACCAGTGGTTGGAACCGCCTCTACATCATCATTACATACAAAGGAGGACCAGTGGTTGGAACCACCTCTACATCATCATTACATACAATGGAGGACTAGTGGTTGGATATGAGGATGTCAAAGTCCCCCCCCCACTTCCTGGAATGTCGGAGAACGGGGAAGGGCGCCGGTTGTCGGGGCAGCAGTGATTCTTACTCATTCCTCCACCTCCAGACCAAAGGAGTATTTTCCTCCTACAATATGAGGAGGACACAATACAAGAGGTCCTCGTTGTTCCCTCCGGAGTTCTGCTTTAAGACAGGAAAATAATATAAATGGAATTTATTATCCGAATTACAATCTGCAACTTTCGACTTGTTTTAGGAACGGACGCCGCCGGACTTTCATGCTTAACCTTCAGGACTTGGTGAGGCAGAAGAGCTTTGTGCCGATCAGATCTCCTGACACTTCTACATGTGCAGAGGACTCATTACAGTGGATGGAATCTTCATCTGATTTACATTGAGCTTGGTGTATCATACAGCCGCTGTCATTTCTAATAAAACGCTTGTTTTCACCCTTCCTCATCCTTTGTTGCATTGCAGCGCTGGGGCTACTGATTTCCTGCAGCCTCTTTACAGACACTTCATGCCTGCATGCGCTTCAGCATTGGCCACATTTCTCAAGGTGAGATTCTTGATGGGGACAACAGTGGACCATGTGTGTGCAATGTGTAATTACTGCAATGCATGAGCACAACTGGGAGCTGGGGACAGAGCGTGGTCACCCGGTAACAGGAAGTGCTTTGACAAGGACCCCTCAGGGCAGGATCGCCAGGGATTGTTTTAATGAAAGTCTCAGATTTTAAAATATTATGAAGTAATGAAGCAAAGATGACAATGATGCAAAGATGAGCCCCCCAGTCAGGTCACCTATGGCTAGGTGACAAGTGCACCCCGTTAGGGTCAGGGATGCGCCACAGGGTAGTGAACCCTATAGCCGACTGCTGCGAACAGAGAGGAAGCGCGATCCCAAGATTCCCCAGGGCGCAGAGTCTAAGACCCAGCTTGGTGTTCACCAGAGCCTCTGGTGGTGAGGATTGCCTTTGCTGCAGCTGGATCCAGGTCGCGGCCCCTGGGGTATCCCAGGTCACGTTCCGTAGGGAGAGAGGGGAAGCAGCACACAGGACACGAGGGATAGTGATTGGTAAGCCGAGGTCAGGGCAACCGGCAGATGAGGGTAACCAGGGGACAGGCCAAAAGTCAGGGAAACAAGCAAACAGGAGAAGTCAGAGACGAGCCAAAATCGGTACACAGAAAGGTTAATGCAGCACATGGGAGACAGGAACACAAGCTAACAAACAAAGATGAACAGCATAGCAGACCTGCAGTGCAACAGTTAACATAGACTTCCTGGGATGGCCTGGGGTGGGGCCATACAGGAAGAAGAGATGATAAAAAGGCAGCCAGAACAGAGTCAGGCCTCTAATGGACACATGGAGACAGGTAAGCTGCCAGACTTTATTGTGTATACATGACACCCACAGAGCTTTCACTTTCTAGTCAACAAGTGGGTGTCCTTTCCCCCCAGGTCTCAGATTACACTCAGCTAATTTATGTGCAGTAAATGACATCGAATCTCCACCCCGTGCTTCTAAGGCCCCGCGGACCCAATCACTGCCGGAGTCCTGCAATCGGTCACAGGAGCTGAATAACGGGGAGAGGTGAGTGTAAACACAGCTTCCCCGTTCTTCACAGTGGCAGTGATATAAGGAAAGACGATCAATGACGTCACACGTCCAGCCCCGCCCCTCTACAGTTAGAAACACACATGAGGTCACACCTAACCCCTTCAGCGCCCCTTAGTGGTTAACTCTTAAACTGAAATTGTCATTTTCACAGTAATCAGTGCAATTTTATAGCACTTTTCGCTGTGAAAATGACAATGGTCCCAAAAATGTGTCAAAATTGTCCGATGTGTCCGCCGTAATGTCGCAGTCATGAAAAAAATCGCTGATCACCGCCATTAGTAGTAAAAATAAAATTATTAATAAAAATGCCATAAAACTATCCCCTATTTTGTAAACGCTACACATTTTGCGCAAATCAATCAATAAACGCTTATTGCAATTTTTTTAACGAAAAATATGTAGAAGAATACGTATCGCCCTAAACCGAGGAATAATAATGTTTTCATATATTTTTGGGAATATTTATTACAGCAAAAAGTAAAAAATATTGCATTTTTTTTCAAAATTGTCGCTCTATTTTTGTTTATAGGGCAAAAAATAAAAACCGCCGAGGTGATCAAATACCACCAAAAGAAATCTCTATTTGTGGGGAAAAAAGGACGCCAATTTTGTTTGGAAACCACGTCGCACGACCGCGCAATGGTCAGTTAAAGCGACGCAGTGGCGAATCGTAGAAAGGGGCAAGGTCCTTAACCTGCATATTGGTCCGGATCTTAAGCGGTTAATCTCGGTGTATCACCCGAGACAAGTCACATTAGTGGGAACCTTTTAAAAGGGTTGTAAAGCTTTTGTGTTTGCATCCTATGGGGAGGATCCGAGACAGCCGCTGAGGGACCCCAGAAGACCCCAGAAGACGAGGATCGGGGCCACTCTGTGCAAAACGAACTGCACATTGGAGGTAAGTATCACATGTTTGTTATTTTTTTTTTTTTAAACCAAAGCCATACAAGTGATTTAAGGGTTAACGACCATTTTTAATCTATTCTTAACTAATGGGCTAGAAAAGAGAAGAAAAGAAAAGAAAGAAGCGTCTCTTTTTAGTGTTCTGCCAGCAGTCAGCCTTTTCACCCAACAGCAGGCTCTCATAGCAGAGAGAGAGAGAAAGAGAGATCCTTAGGCATAAGTCATCTCAGATATAAAAAGACCTGTGAACAGCTGAGACCAACGATGAGGTCTGTCTAATAGGCTTAGGTGTGAGCAGTATATTGCATTAGCGTGTGCACCCCGAAGCTCCAACACATGTGTTTGACATATTTCCCGGCCTCTTCCCCGCTCTCCATCCTGAAACAATGGGAGGAAGAGGGAGCACACAGGGGGACCCGGGAACCAGAAGGAAGATGAACAGGGAAAGGAGGGGGGGCATATATTAGTACCGATCCCCTAGATTTTCCTCCTGTGGCAGCTAAATGTTGACAAAACGGAGAGGAGGAGAAGCCAACTTTCAGCTGCTGCAGGTTCCACCAAATTCCACCCCCCCGCCGCCTCTCCTATCCAGGTTCTGAGGATCGGCAAGGAAGGACTGTGGTTTACCTGTCAACTGCCCACCGTTGACAGGTTGCCAACCCCAGGATTATGGTGTGCCCAGGCACACCCGGCACACGCCTATGGTAATAGGCACGGTCTGGCTTAAAAGTAAGGTATGGAACTAGAAATGGAGAATTTATCCCACCCAAAGCTCTACAAATCTTCTGGGCTTTATGACCAAGAACAGAACTTTTCGAGATTGGAGGAATGGAGACTTAGGCCGCGTACACACGGCAGAGAACCTCGACGGGCAGAACACATCGTTCCGCACGTCGAGGTTCTCGGCCGGCCGTCAGATTCGGCGACCCGTCCGTCGGGAATGGCAACCAGCCATTCATCCCGACGGGCCGTCGAGCAAATAGAGAACCTGCTCTCTATTTCGGCTCGACGGGTTTCCCGACGGGATGCTCGCCGAATCCGTACAGACGGCCGAGGTCCTCGCTGGTTTCTGCCGAGAACCTCGGCTGTGTGTACGCCGCCTAAATCTCTCCCAAAGCTCTATGAACCATCCGGGCTTTACAACCCACAACAGGACTTATTAGGATCTGAGGAAACAACAATGTTTGGTTCCTCCATTGAAGACAGGAACCCCAAACCTTGTGTAGGTGAGAAACCCAGGTAACCCACATTCAATGCCCACAGTCCTGCCAGCCAGTGACTCACAGTATGACGTCCATATGATTACGGTTGGGACATTTACTTAAAAGCTCTACAGGGGGCAAAAACGAATGTAAATGTGACCTGTGAACAGCTGAGGCTAATAATGAAGTTTCGCTAAAAGGTGGGACTAGTAATGGAGACTTTATCCCACCCAAAGCCCTACAAAGCCTTTGGGCTTTATGACCAAGAAAATAACTTTTCGAGATTGGAGGAATGGAGACTTTATCTCACCCAAAGCTCTATGAACCATCAGCTAAGACTAATGATGAAGTCTGCTTAAAAGGTGAGATGTGGCCCTAGGAATGGAGAATGTATCCCACCCAAAGCTCTACAAAGCCTCTGGCCTTTAGAATTCAGAACCTAACTGTTCAACATCAGCGGAATGGAGACTTTATCTCACCCAAAGCTCTCTGAAGCCTCTGGGCCTCTGGACTCAGAACAGCACTTTTTGAGATCGCCATTGAAAACATAAACCTTGGGCCTTGTGTAGGTGAGAAACCCAGGTAACCCGCATACAAGGCCCACAGTCCCCCAGCCAGTGACTCACAGTATGTAGTGCATGTGTTCATATGACTACAGTAGGGACATTTGATTGTAAGCTCTGTAGAAGCAGAAATGAATATAAATGTGACCTGTAAACAGCTGAGGCTAATAATGAAGTCTCACTAAAAGGTGGGATGTGGACCTAGGAATGGAGAATGTATCCCACCCAAAGCTCTACAAAGCCTCCAGGCTCCAGGACTCGGCACAAAACGTATTGAGATCTGAGAAAACATTAATGTTTGGTTCTTCTAATAAAGACAGATCCCCGAGATCTCATGTAGGTGAGGAATGTAGGTGACCCATATTCATACTCCACAGTCCTTCCATCCAGTGTCCGTAATGTAGGGTCGTTAGGCTGTAAGCTCTGTAGGGGGGGTGGGAATGGTCTACATGCTCTATAAAATTGCTGACAAATGTATCGGCACCACATAAATGATTAAAATAAATAAATAAGGCTAATGTTCCATTTCCGCATATTATACTCCGGAATTGCTGCAGTCTCCCAGGAAAAAATATTCAGTGATTGCACAAAGGTGAATATTGCTGTGCCGGCGCAGAGCTCCCCGCACATTCCGCCATCTTCTCACACTACGCGCAACTATAAAACTCGTTATAAACGGAAGTAAAGTCCCCGGCATTATCCAATCCAAGACTCCAAAAAAGCACAATAATCCGAGGATATAAAAAAGAGAAATAACAATCCTTCTTTTATTGAAAGCCGAATGTTTTGTAATTAAGAATCTTCCATCGCAGTCACTTCTCGGCGCAGCTCGCATGGCGCCGCGTCTCTGATTTAAGGACACCTGCCTGACGTGACGCCAGTTGTTTTCCAGATGATATCGCTGTTCTTAAAAGTTTTTTTTATGTTCTGGGACGCCGTGGCGAGGTATATTGCCGAGTCATTAAAGTAACAAGGAAGTCGTCTCAGGATCTCGAAGAGCGCAATTTTCACGGTTACGGCTGCCGGAGCAGAAGACAACATTTTTCATGTCATTCGGTTTTTAAACCACCATATGGGAGGTACAAAGGAAGGAGCCGGCATAGGCCACGGCCGAGGATCAGAACAAAGCCACTGCTTGCCATGTATCTGAGGTGAGTTGGGTGACCCAAGAAAAAGCCACCCGGTGGTCTGATCGGCAAAGGGGACCATCATTGTGTGTTTAAAAAAAGGATCGAGGGTTGTCTGGTTCATTGTACAACAAATAGCTTTATAAACCGGATGACCCCAATCTTTCAGGGACACCCCCCCCCCCAAAAAAAAAAAAAGATGAGGGGCGGGGGGGAATGTAGTCTCAGGGTTGATGGGGAATTTGGCAGCGGCACTCTGAAGGAGCAGGATATAAGGGGGCACTTATGTAGGAGGTACTCTGAAGGAGCAGGACATAAGGGGGCAATTATGAAGGGGACACTCAGGAGAAGGAGGACATAAGGGGGCAATTATGTAGGAGGCACTCTGAAGGAGCAGGACATAAGGGGGCAATTATGAAGGGGACACTCAGGAGAAGGAGGACATAAGGGGGCAATTATGAAGGGGGCACTCAGGAGCAGGATATAAGGGGGCATTTATGTAGGAGGTACTCTGAAGGAGCAGGACATAAGGGGGCAATTATGAAGGGGACACTCAGGAGAAGGAGGACATAAGGGGGCAATTATGTAGGAGGCACTCTGGAGGAGGAGGACATAAGGGGGCAATTATGTAGGAGGCACTCTGGAGGACATAAGGGGGCAATTATGTAGGATACAGTCTGGAGGAGGAGGACATAAGGGGGCAATTATGTAGGAGGCACTCTGGAGAAGGAGGACATAAGGGGGCAATTATGTAGGAGGCACGCTGGAGGAGGAGGACCTAAGGGGGCAATTATGTCGGAGGCACTCAGGAGAAGGGGGACATAAGGGGGCAATTATGTAGGAGGCACTCAGGAGAAGGAGGACATAAGGGGGCAATTATGTAGGAGACACTCTGGAGGAGGAGGACATAAGGGGGCAATTATGTAGGAGGCACTCAGGAGAAGGAGGACATAAGAGGGCAATTATGTAGGAGGCACTCAGGACATAAGGGGGCAATTATGTAGGAGGCACTCTGGAGGAGGAGGACATAAGGGGGCAATTATGTAGGGGGCACTCAGGAGAAGGAGGACATAAGGGGGCAATTATGTAGGAGGCACTCAGGAGAAGGAGGACATAAGGGGGCAATTATGTAGGAGACACTCTGGAGGAGGAGGACATAAGGGGGCAGTTATGTAGGAGGCACTCAGGAGAAGGAGGACATAAGGGGGCAATTATGTAGGAGACACTCTGGAGGAGGAGGACATAAGGGGGCAATTATGTAGGAGGCACTCTGGAGGAGGAGGACATAAGGGGGCAATTATGTAGGGGGCACTCAGGAGAAGGAGGACATAAGGGGGCAATTATGTAGGAGGCACTCAGGAGAAGGAGGACATAAGGGGGCAATTATGTAGGAGACACTCTGGAGGAGGAGGACATAAGGGGGCAATTATGTAGGAGACACTCTGGAGGAGGAGGACATAAGGGGGCAGTTATGTAGGAGGCACTCAGGAGAAGGAGGACATAAGGGGGCAATTATGTAGAAGGCACTCTGGAGGAGGAGGACATAAGGGGGCAATTATGTAGGAGGCACTCTGGAGGAGGAGGACATAAGGGGGCAATTATGTAGGAGGCACTCTGGAGGAGGAGGACATAAGGGGGCAATTATGTAGAAGGCACTCTGGAGGAGGAGGACATAAGGGGGCAGTTATGTAGGAGGCACTCTGGTGGAGCAGGACATAAGGGGGCACTAAGAGGATACTCTGGAGAAGCTAGACCTAAGAAGGCACTAACTTTAGTTGCACTCTGGGAGACCAGGAGGATATAAGAGGGCACTCACTTACGGGGCATTCATGAGTAGAAGGACATAGGGTGGGACTCTAAAGGCTGTAAGGTTCACTTAGATGATATAAGGGGTCACTCTGATGATATAAGGGGTCACTCTGATGATGTAAGGGGACATTCTGTTGATGTAAGGGGTCACTCTGAAGGATATAAGGGGTCACTCTGATGATGTAAAGGGGTCACTCTTAAGGATGTAAGGGGTCACTCTGATATAAGCGGTCACTCTGATGATGTAAGGGGTCACTCTGAAGCATATAAGGGGTCACTCTGAAGGATGTAAGGGGTCACTCTGAAGGATGTAAGGGGTCACTCTGAAGGATATAAGGGGTCACTCTGAAGGATGTAAGGGGTCACTCTGATGATATAAGGGGTCACTCTGATGATGTAAGGGGTCACTCTGATGATGTAAGGGGTCACTCTGATGATGTAAGGGGTCACTCTGAAGGATATAAGGGATCACTCTGAAGGATATAAGGGGTCACTCTGATGATGTAAAGGGGTCACTCTTAAGGATGTAAGGGGTCACTCTGATATAAGGGGTCACTCTGAAGGATGTAAGGGGTCACTCTGATGATATAAGGGGTCACTCTGATGATGTAAGGGGTCACTCTGATGATGTAAGGGGTCACTCTGATGATGTAAGGGGTCACTCTGAAGGATATAAGGGGTCACTCTGAAGGATATAAGGGGTCACTCTGATGAGATAAGTGGTCGCACTGATGATATAAGGGGTCACTCTGATGATGTAAGGGGTCACTCTGAAGGATATAAGGGGTCACTCTGAAGGATATAAGGGGTCACTCTGATGATGTAAGGGGTCACTCTGATGATATAAGGGGTCACTCTGATGATATAAGGGGTCACTCTGAAGGATGTAAGGGGTCACTCTGATGATGTAAGGGGTCACTCTGATGATATAAGGGGTCACTCTGATGATGATATGTAAGGGGTCACTCTGAAGGATGTAAGGGGTCACTCTGATGATGTAAGGGGTCACTCTGATGATATAAGGGGTCACTCTGATGATGTAAGGGGTCACTCTGATGATGTAAGGGGTCACTCTGAAGGATGTAAGGGGTCACTCTGATGATGTAAGGGGTCACTCTGAAGGATATAAGGGGTCACTCTGAAGGATATAAGGGGTCACTCTGATGATGATAAGGTGGTCACACTGATGATATAAGGGGTCACTCTGATGATATAAGGGGTCACTCTGAAGGATGTAAGGGGTCACTCTGATGATGTAAGGGGTCACTCTGATGATATAAGGGGTCACTCTGATGATGTAAGGGGTCACTCTGATGATGTAAGGGGTCAGTCTGATGATATAAGGGGTCACTCTGATATAAGGGGTCACTCTGAAGGATGTAAGGGGTCACTCTGATGATGTAAGGGGTCACTCTGATGATATAAGGGGTCACTCTGATGATGTAAGGGGTCACTCTGATGATGTAAGGGGTCACTCTGATGATATAAGGGGTCACTCTGATGATGTAAGGGGTCACTCTGATGATGTAAGGGGTCACTCTGATGATATAAGGGGTCACTCTGATGATATAAGGGGTCACTCTGAAGGATGTAAGGGGTCACTCTGATGATGTAAGGGGTCACTCTGATGATATAAGGGGTCACTCTGATGATGTAAGGGGTCACTCTGATGATGTAAGGGGTCACTCTGATGATATAAGGGGTCACTCTGAAGGATGTAAGGGGTCACACTGATGATGTAAGGGGTCACTCTGAAGGATATAAGGGGTCACTCTGATGATGTAAGGGGTCACTCTGATGATATAAGGGGTCACTCTGAAGGATGTAAGGGGTCACTCTGATGATGTAAGGGGTCACTCTGATGATATAAGGGGTCACTCTGATGATGTAAGGGGTCACTCTGATGATATAAGGGGTCACTCTGATGATGTAAGGGGTCACTCTGATGATGTAAGGGGTCACTCTGAAGGATGTAAGGGGTCACTCTGATGATGTAAGGGGTCACTCTGAAGGATATAAGGGGTCACTCTGAAGGATATAAGGGGTCACTCTGATGAGATAAGTGGTCACACTGATGATATAAGGGGTCACTCTGATGATGTAAGGGGTCACTCTGAAGGATATAAGGGGTCACTCTGAAGGATATAAGGGGTCACTCTGATGAGATAAGTGGTCACACTGATGATATAAGGGGTCACTCTGATGATGTAAGGGGTCACTCTGAAGGATATAAGGGGTCACTCTGAAGGATATAAGGGGTCACTCTGATGATGTAAGGGGTCACTCTGATGATATAAGGGGTCACTCTGATGATATAAGGGGTCACTCTGAAGGATGTAAGGGGTCACTCTGATGAAGTAAGGGGTCACTCTGATGATATAAGGGGTCACTCTGATGATGTAAGGGGTCACTCTGATGATGTAAGGGGTCAGTCTGATGATATAAGGGGTCACTCTGATGATATAAGGGGTCACTCTGAAGGATATAAGGGGTCACTCTGAAGGATGTAAGGGGTCACTCTGATGATGTAAGGGGTCACTCTGATGATATAAGGGGTCACTCTGATGATATAAAGGGTCACTCTGAAGGATGTAAGGGGTCATTCTGATGATATAAGGGGTCACTCTGAAGGATGTAAGGGGTCACTCTGATGATATAAGGGGTCACTCTGATGATATAAGGGGTCACTCTGATGATATAAGGGGTCACTCTGATGATATAAGGGGTCACTCTGAAGGATGTAAGGGGTCACTCTGATGATGTAAGGGGTCACTCTGATGATATAAGGGGTCACTCTGATGATGTAAGGGGTCACTCTGATGATGTAAGGGGTCACTCTGAAGGATGTAAGGGGTCACTCTGATGATGTAAGGGGTCACTCTGAAGGATATAAGGGGTCACTCTGAAGGATATAAGGGGTCACTCTGATGAGATAAGTGGTCACACTGATGATATAAGGGGTCACTCTGATGATATAAGGGGTCACTCTGAAGGATGTAAGGGGTCACTCTGATGAAGTAAGGGGTCACTCTGATGATATAAGGGGTCACTCTGATGATGTAAGGGGTCACTCTGATGATGTAAGGGGTCAGTCTGATGATATAAGGGGTCACTCTGATGATATAAGGGGTCACTCTGAAGGATGTAAGGGGTCACTCTGATGATGTAAGGGGTCACTCTGATGATATAAGGGGTCACTCTGATGATATAAGGGGTCACTCTGAAGGATGTAAGGGGTCACTCTGATGATGTAAGGGGTCACTCTGATGATATAAGGGGTCACTCTGATGATGTAAGGGGTCACTCTGATGATGTAAGGGGTCAGTCTGATGATATAAGGGGTCACTCTGATGATATAAGGGGTCACTCTGAAGGATGTAAGGGGTCACTCTGATGATGTAAGGGGTCACTCTGATGATATAAGGGGTCACTCTGATGATGTAAGGGGTCACTCTGATGATGTAAGGGGTCACTCTGATGATATAAGGGGTCACTCTGAAGGATGTAAGGGGTCACACTGATGATGTACAGTAAGGGGTCACTCTGAAGGATATAAGGGGTCACTCTGATGATGTAAGGGGTCACTCTGATGATATAAGGGGTCACTCTGAAGGATGTAAGGGGTCACTCTGATGATGTAAGGGGTCACTCTGATGATATAAGGGGTCACTCTGATGATGTAAGGGGTCACTCTGATGATATAAGGGGTCACTCTGATGATGTAAGGGGTCACTCTGATGATGTAAGGGGTCACTCTGAAGGATGTAAGGGGTCACTCTGATGATGTAAGGGGTCACTCTGAAGGATATAAGGGGTCACTCTGAAGGATATAAGGGGTCACTCTGATGAGATAAGTGGTCACACTGATGATATAAGGGGTCACTCTGATGATGTAAGGGGTCACTCTGAAGGATATAAGGGGTCACTCTGAAGGATATAAGGGGTCACTCTGATGAGATAAGTGGTCACACTGATGATATAAGGGGTCACTCTGATGATGTAAGGGGTCACTCTGAAGGATATAAGGGGTCACTCTGAAGGATATAAGGGGTCACTCTGATGATGTAAGGGGTCACTCTGATGATATAAGGGGTCACTCTGATGATATAAGGGGTCACTCTGAAGGATGTAAGGGGTCACTCTGATGAAGTAAGGGGTCACTCTGATGATATAAGGGGTCACTCTGATGATGTAAGGGGTCACTCTGATGATGTAAGGGGTCAGTCTGATGATATAAGGGGTCACTCTGATGATATAAGGGGTCACTCTGAAGGATATAAGGGGTCACTCTGAAGGATGTAAGGGGTCACTCTGATGATGTAAGGGGTCACTCTGATGATATAAGGGGTCACTCTGATGATATAAAGGGTCACTCTGAAGGATGTAAGGGGTCATTCTGATGATATAAGGGGTCACTCTGAAGGATGTAAGGGGTCACTCTGATGATATAAGGGGTCACTCTGATGATATAAGGGGTCACTCTGATGATATAAGGGGTCACTCTGATGATATAAGGGGTCACTCTGAAGGATGTAAGGGGTCACTCTGATGATGTAAGGGGTCACTCTGATGATATAAGGGGTCACTCTGATTATGTAAGGAGTCACTCTGAAGGATATAAGGGGGCACATTGTGAAGAATTCTCTCTGGCCCACTGACAGCTCCTCCTCCTGACCCCATCAATGTGGAGGTTCGGAGAGACGAAGCCGAACCCGCCGAGTTACTCCTCCATAGCGCTGTGACTTTAAAAAGAAGAATGATTTTTTGATTTTTTGACATCGTTTTACGTGTGACAGATTCTTCAAAGCCTCCCTAATTCTGGAACAAAAAGCAGAAATACAGACAAGTGACTGCCAAACAGTTTAGAGAATAATTGTGGGGGTGGGGGGATGGGAATTGGGAACAAAATGTGCCGATTGTCACCAGCCAGACTCCTCCTTCCATTGTCCTGCAGAATGAAACATGGAACGTGATTGGTCAGCCCGGGGGGGGGGGGGAGGGGGGGGGGCACTTTTTTTCTCATACTCTTTTCATACTATTTCATGTTTATTATAAATGGCTCCTAAAATCTTCCCACCAGAACAACAAGTGAATGACAGTCCATGTTTAGGAAGATGGGATCTCTGGATCGGGGGGTTCCCTTGTCTCCGCCCCTCTATGACGCCTCTTTTATATATTTTAGATGACTAATTTCATGGCATCTTCGTGGCCCCCGACTGAGTAAATCATTCATGTTAGGAGCAGAGTTCTATATAGAAGACCCTTATCATCCTAAAGCCTCCATAGAAAACCCTTATCATCCTAAAGCCTCCATAGAAAACCCTTATCATCCTAAAGCCTCCATAGAAAACCCTTATCATCCTAAAGCCTCCATAGAAAGCCCTAATCATCCTAAAGCCTCCATAGAAAACCCTTATCATCCTAAAGCCTCCATAGAAAGCCCTAATCATCCTAAAGCCTCCATAGGAAACCCTAATCATCCTAAAGCCTCCATAGAAAACCCTAATCATCCTAAAGCCTCCATAGAAAACCCTTATCATCCTAAAGCCTCCATAGAAAACCCTTATCATCCTAAAGCCTCCATAGAAAACCCTAATCATCCTAAAGCCTCCATAGAAAACCCTTATCATCCTAAAGCCTCCATAGAAAACCCTAATCATCCTAAAGCCTCCATAGAAAACCCTTATCATCCTAAAGCCTCCATAGAAAACCCTTATCATCCTAAAGCCTCCATAGAAAACCCTAATCATCCTAAAGCCTCCATAGAAAACCCTTATCATCCTAAAGCCTCCATAGAAAACCCTAATCATCCTAAAGCCTCCATAGAAAACCCTTATCATCCTAAAGCCTCCATAGAAAACCCTAATCATCCTAAAGCCTCCATAGAAAACCCTAATCATCCTAAAGCCTCCATAGAAAACCCTTATCATCCTAAAGCCTCCATAGAAAACCCTTATCATCCTAAAGCCTCCATAGAAAGCCCTAATCATCCTAAAGCCTCCATAGAAAACCCTTATCATCCTAAAGCCTCCATAGAAAACCCTTATCATCCTAAAGCCTCCATAGAAAACCCTTATCATCCTAAAGCCTCCACAAACCTCCCAGGTCAACAAGCATCAAAACATAGAGTCAGATGTCCATATGAAGTCCTTCAACACTCTGGATTTCAGTCACGTTCCTCCGTGGTTGGGGTTAAGCTAGGATTAGGGTTAAATGTTAGGGCTAGGGTTAAGGATTAGGGTTAGGGTTAAGGGCTAGGATTAGGGGTAAGGGCTAGGATTCGGGGGTTAAATGTTAGAGTTATGGTAAAGGGATAGAATTAGGGTTAGTTTTAATGACTAGGATTAGGGTTAGGGTTAAAGGCTAGGGTTAGGGGTAAGGGCTAGGATTAAGGTTGAATGTTAGGGCTATGGTTAAGGATTAGGTTTAGGGTTAATGATTAGGGGTAAGGGCTAGGATTAGGGTTAAATGTTAGGGTTAGGGGTAAGGGCTAGGATTAGGGGAAAGGGCTAGGATTAGGAGTAAATGTTAGTGTTAGGAGTAAGGGCTAGAATTAGGGGTAAGGGCTAGGATTAGGGTTAAGGGCTAGGATTCGGGGTTAAATGTTAGAGTTAGGGTAAAGGGCTAGAGTTAGGGTTCGTTTTAAGGACTAGGATTAGGGGTAAGGGTTAGGATTAAGGGTAAGGGCTAGGATTAGGGTTAAATATTAGGGTTAGGGGTAAGGGCTAGGGGTAAGGACTAGGATTGGGGGTAAGGCTTAGGATTAAGGGTAAGGGCTAGGATTAGGGTTAAATATTAGGGTTAGGGGTAAGGGCTAGGGGTAAGGGCTAGGATTAGGGGTAAGGGTTAGGATTAGGGGTAAGGGCTAGGATTAGGGTTAAATGTTAGGGTTAAGGGCTAGGGGTAAGGGCTAGGATTAGGGGTAAGGGCTAGGATTCGGGGTTAAATGTTAGAGTTAGGGTAAAGGGCTAGAATTAGGGTTCGTTTTAAGGACTAGGATTAGGGGTAAGGGCTAGGATTTGGGTTAAATATTAGGGCTAGGGTTAAGGATTAGGGTTAGGGCTAAGGACTAGGATTGGGGGTAAGGGCTAGGATTAGGGTTACATGTTAGAGTTAAGGGCTAGGATTAGGGGTAAGGGCTAGGATTAGGGTTAAATGTTAGGGTTAAGGATTAGGGTTAGAGTTAAGATTATGGGTAAGGGCTAGGATTAGGGTTAAATGTTAGGGTTAGGGTTAAGGATTAGGATTAGGGGTAAGGGCTAGGATTAGGGATAAGGATAGTATTTGGGGTTAAATGTTAGAGTTAGGGTAAAGGGCTAGAATTAGGGTTCGTTTTAAGGACTAGGATTAGGGGTAAGGGCTAGGATTAGGGTTAAATATTAGGGCTAGGGTTAAGGATTAGGGCTAAGGGCTAGGATTAGGGGTAAGGGCTAGGATTAGGGTTACATGTTAGAGTTAAGGGCTAGGATTAGGGGTAAGGGCTAGGATTAGGGTTAAATGTTAGGGTTAAGGATTAGGGTTACGGTTAAGATTAGGGGTAAGGGCTAGGATTAGGGTTAAATGTTAGGGTTAAGGATTAGGGTTAGGGTTAAGATTAGGGGTAAGGGCTAGGATTAGGGTTAAATGTTAGGGTTAAGGATTAGGGTTAGGGTTAAGATTAGGGGTAAGGGCTAGGATTAGGGTTAAATGTTAGGGTTAGGGTTAAGGATTAGGATTAGGGGTAAGGGCTAGGGATAAGGGCTAGGATTAGGGATAAGGATAGGATTTGGGGTTAAATGTTAGGGTTAGGCTAAAGGGCTAGAATTAGGGTTAGTTTTAAGGATTAGGATTAGGTCTAGGGTTAGGGTAAAAAGTTAGTTAGGGTTAACCTTAATATTTAACCCTAAACGCTAGAATGCGAGGGGGGAGGCAAAGTCTATGAGTGTTTTTGGGCAAATTCTTGGAGGTATGTAAATGGCCTTATTCCTACTACAGGGACATTGGTCACTAATAATCAAAGCTGCACAGTTGGGTTTCATCTAAAGCCCCCCCCCCCCCCCCCCCTTTACCTGCATAGGCAGCTGTTTGTGAAAGGTGAACTAACCCTTTAAATATTCCTCCGCAGAGCGCTATCCTCAGAGTCGCTGTCAATGCCTGAACCCAGGCGGATGGTTTTGTGCTCAGAGACGCGGGATGGTAAGCATGGCTTCTCACATGTAACACCGCTCTGCTCTGCTCTCTACTTGTGTGAGTGACGGGGTGCAGAGACAATAAATGACCCGTCACAAAGATATGTTCTCTGGATTCTCATTTATTTTCTCGCGAGTCGTTAGATGATCATTGAACAGGAATTGAGGCCGGTGCTGAGGGTGCTGAGCCTCTATCAGGGTGAGGCCCGGACCGTAGACCGCTAAACTATTTCCTTGTTGCAGAGGTAAATAAATCGGTCACATAATTGCTGTTGTTTGACTCCAGGGGAACCTTGCAGAGGATTGGTTTGTCCTCCTCAGCACAGGACTCTAGGAGCCATCTTGGGGGAGCCTGTGTCTGATTGGATTTCTTCCGAGATTTTAAAACCCACCTTGTGCCTGAGAAGGGATTAGAGGAACCTTGCAGAGGATTGACTTGTTCTCAGCACAGGACCAGCCAGAGCCAGGACAAGGGGTGGGCGGAAGCAGGACCGATCTTAGAGTCACAGACACCTGGGTGCAGAAATATTTCTGGTGCCCCCCACATGGGCGTAGTCATCTTACTAACCCCTCCCCTTTACAAATGTTTCTATGGCTATGACTCAAACACAGAGATGCTCCCCTAAGAAGTCTTCATTGGTGCCCCCCCCCCCACAGCAGATGTCCCCCATCAGAGCCCCCCACAGCAGATGTCCCCATCAGAGCCCCCCACATCAGGTGTCCCCATAGATCAGTACCTATCCAATAGATCCCTGTACCTCGGGCGCGCTGGGAGACAAAGCACATTACAGGGGGCGGGGCATACATGGCATCTCTGGTAACTATGAGGGTGGCACTCGGAGAGCATTTCTGGGAGTCCACGGGATGATTGACAGCAGCTCCGGCCAACTCAGAAGCCTCTCATCACACCGCCTTTGGGAGAAGAGCCAACACACGCAGAGGGGGCGGGGAGACAGGGGACTGCTCCACGTGCATCGGACAGAATTAATTAGTGCAGCCTAGAGCCGGAACGTGTTCCCGTTCTAGGCTCTGCTGTGGTACCCAGCCCGGATTCCGGGGACAGTGGGAGGTATGCGCTCTTGTCAGTTGCCAGTGGAGAGAGCAAGCGGGATGGGGAACCGCAGCACCCGCTACATGCGCTCCGCCTCTGGACACAGACAAGGAGAAGGGAGGGGAGCACTTTGGAGCTTGGGCACCCCCACCTCAGTGGTGCCTGGGTGTGGAGCACCCCGCGCACCCTGCCTAGGATCGGCCCTGGGCGGGAGAGGCGGCGCAATGGTTTACTCTCGGGATGGGGGCACCTTCCTTCTGTTACAAGGC
Source organism: Rana kukunoris (assembly GCA_029574335.1). Lineage (NCBI taxonomy): Eukaryota > Metazoa > Chordata > Amphibia > Anura > Ranidae > Rana > Rana kukunoris. Next base: position 614,604 of record CM056051.1, on the reverse strand, counting down.
CGGCAGCAGTAGTGACATCAGCATCATTACTCCTGTCAGCCCAGTGCTGGGAGTGGCGAGGAGAGAAACAGAGAGACGGTGCAGGCTGTGATCTCTCTCCCGCTCCTCCTTCCTGCCAGTGCAGCACTCCTGTATTCAGAAGCCGTCAGGGGTAGTCACAGACACACAGGAGCTCTGCACTGGCAGGAGGTAGGAGGGGGGAGAGAGCACAGTCCACAGTTGAGAGCCAAAGTGTCCAGGAGAGAGTCAGGCAAGGAGAAGAGAGCCGGGAGGAGGCAGGGCTGCACTCTCTCTCCCTCCAGATCCTCTGGGCTTGGAAGGAAGGGAAATAAAGCACTGTAATAAAGGGTTACATGATGGGGGTAAAGGGCCCTGGAGTCAGCGGGAAAGGCCACAGGCTCGGAGGAAAGCGCCCTGGGCTTGGATGAAAGGGCAATAAAGCACCGTAATGAAGGGCTCCATATTAGGGGTAACGGGCCCTGGGGTCAGTGGAAAGAGCCCTGGGCTCGGAGGGAGCAAGGCCTTCGATTTAGAGGGAAGGGCAATAAAACACCATAATAAAGGGCTTCACAATGAGAGTAAAGGGCCATGAGGTCAGCAGGAAGGACCCTGAGCTCGGAGAGAAGGGCCCTAGGCTTAAAAGGAAGGGCAATAAAGCACCATAATAAAGGACTCCAGTATGGGAGTAAAGGACCCTGGGATCAGCGGGAAGGGCACTGGGTTCAGAGGGAAGGGCCCTGGGCTCGGAGAGAAGGGTCCCAGGCTTGGAAGGAAGGGCAATAAAGGGCCATAAAAAGGGCTCAGTGATGAGAGTAAAGGGCAATAAAGCACTGTAATAAAGGACTCCACGATGAGAGTAAAGGGTCCTGGGCTCAGTGGGAAGGGTCCTGGGCTCAGTGGGAAGGGCCCTGGGCTCAGTAAGGAAGGGCTCAGGGTGAAGGGGCCCCTGGCTCGGAAGGAAGGGCCCTGGGCTTGGAAGGAAGAGCAATAAAGCACCATAATAAAGGGCTCTGTGATGGGAGTAAAGGGCCCCAGGATCAGTAGGAAGAGCACTGGGCTCAAAAGGGAAGTGCCCTGGGTTTGAAAGGAAATGCAAAAAAGCACCATAATCAAAGGGCTCCGCAATGGGAGTAAAGGGCCCTGGGCTCAGTGGGAAAAGCCTTGGGCTCAGTGGGAAGGAAGGGCCCTGGGTTCGGAAGGAAGGGCAGTAATGCACCATAAAAAAATCTCCACAATGGCAGTAAAGTGCTCTAGGCTCGGAGAGAATGGCCCTGGGCTTGGATCGAAGGGCAATAAAGAACCATAATAAAGGGCTCTGTGATGGGAGTAAAGGGCCCCAGGATCAGCGGGAAGGGCACTGGGCTCAGAGGGAAGGGCCCTGAGTTTATGAAGGAAAAGCAATAAAGCACCATAATAAATCTTTATCCGGGGGCCCTGGGGGTTCTAGTTACACCTCTGGAATATGCTTATAAAAATGGATTTCCCTATATTAGATTGTAAGTTCTTAGGAGCAGGGCCCTCCCAATCCTCCGGTATTGAATTGTATTTTAATTGTGCGCTCTCCTATTGTAATGTCTATGCAAACCGTTGCCGCTATATAAATCCTGTATAGTAATTATTATTATTATTTCAGGTACTTCTATAATATAATGATAATGTTGTCTATCAGCTCTGGACACAGTGTGGTGGAGGGATGACTCGGAGCCGCTCGGAGGAGAGTCTCCTTCAGCTGCATTGGAGGGCATTGTGCCTGGAAACAGCTGAATCCCGCGGATAGGTAATTAGACAATTGATTAAATGAAGGTTTGCGATGCTGAAGCCACGTGTGCGCCAATCTTTGAACAGTTTGTAAAACAACGGGACGGACATTTCTGGCTTTCTAATTTATTTATTTTTTCTTATAACTTTCGTTTTGCACGTTTTGGCTTTTGTCTCATGGTTGGTGGAGGTCACGGCGGGTAAACTGACCAATCATAAAATATTACAGATTTTTCTCAGATTGAATTTCACTTGGTATGAAGTAAAACTATAAAAGATGTATGCGCAAATCAATAATTATCCCATCAAAACAGATGGAAATTTACAAGGCCGAGAAATAACTGCTGTCTGTGGTCGCCGATCGATATCTGCTGTCAATCACAAGCCCCAAATTAACACCAATGGGTATTGATCATTTTACTTCCTGTATTTATATAGAATGAACATGCGGCACTGTGCAGAGTGCATACCCCCGGGGACATCGCCCCCCCCCCCTTACAATAATCTACGTTCCTATCCAGTAATATCAGTCTGATCATCACACCAGGACATGGAGGGGGCCGGAAGACAATTACCAGAACAAAGCCGATCTATACAACGATGGCGAGGACATGCTATCTCCATGCAGCAGGTATCGGTATATTGAGCCAAGGACCAATGGGGAGAGACTTCTATATAGAGGTATATTGAGCCGAGGACCAATGGGGAGAGACTTCTATATAGAGGTATATTGAGCCAAGGACCAATGAGGAGAGACTTCTATATAGAGGTATATTGAGCCGAGGACCAATGGGGAGAGACTTCTATATAGAGGTATATTGAGCCAAGGACCAATGAGGAGAGACTTCTATATAGAGGTATATTGAGCCAAGGACCAATAGGGAGAGACTTCTATCTAAATGTATATTGAGCCAAGCACCAATGGTGGGAGACTTCTATCTACAGGTATATTGAGCTGAGGACCAATGAGGAGAGACTTCTATCTAGAGATATATTGAGCCAAGGACCAATAGGGAGAGACTTCTATCTAGAGGTGTATTGAGCTGAGGACCAATGGGGAGAGACTTCTATCTAGAGGTATATTGAGCTGAGGACCAATGGGGAGAGACTTCTATCTAGAGACATATTGAGCCAAGGACCAATAGGGAGAGACTTCTATCTAGAGGTGTTTTGAGCCAAGGACCAATGAGGAGAGACTTCTATATAGAGGTATATTGAGCCAAGGACCAATGGGGGGAGACTTCTATCTAGAGGTATATTGAGCTGAGGACCAATGGGGAGAGACTTCTATCTAAATGTATATTGAGCCAAGGACCAATGGGGAGAGACTTCTATCTAGAGATATATTGAGCCAAGGACCAATGGGGAGAGACTTCTATCTACAGGTATATTGAGCCGAGGACCAATGGGGAGAGACTTTTAGCTAGAGGTATATTGAGCCGAGGACCAATGAGGAGAGACTTCTATATAGATGTATATTGAGCTGAGGGCCAATGAGGAGAGACTTCTATATAGAGGTATATTGAGCCGAGGACCAATGGGGAGAGACTTCTATCTAGAGGTATATTGGGCCGAGGACCAATGGACACAGACAAGGAGGAGGGAGGGGAGCACTTTGGAGCTTCGGCGCCCCTGCCTTGGATCGGCCCTGACCCCTTGTCCTAATTTATGCTTTGGGGGTCTACTACTACTCCACCCTTGGGTCCTTGTCTGCAATTATTATATTAAAGGGAAGCTGTCAGGAGGACGGACATTTCATAGGACAGCTAGGACTCCCACCTGGCACTGGGGGTTGTCAGCTGTCAACCCAAACCCCCCCCCCCCCCATCAATGATAGGCCTGGGGGGGGGGGGGGGCATAGAATGTCTATACTATATTACACACAGAGCCGTGTCTTCATTGTGATCAATAAAGCTTCGAAGATTAAGGCAATGACACCTCCGTGTGCTGGATGGGAAACCAACGCGTCGTAGATGTCAGTTCCTCCTGACAGGTTCCCTTTACAGGTGTCATGAGCCCCCCCCTGCGCTGAGCCCCCCCGCGGCGCTGAGCCCCCCCCCGGCGCTGAGCCCCCCGGCACTGAGCCCCCCCCAGCGCTGAGCCCCCCCTGGCGCTGAGCCCCTCCTGGCGCTGAGCCCCCCCTGGCGCTGAGCCCCTCCTGGCGCTGAGCCCCCCCCCACCAGTACTGAGCCCCCTCCAGCACTGAGCCCCTCCTGGCGCTGAGCCCCCCCCACCAGTACTGAGCCCCCTCCAGCACTGAGCCCCCCTGGCACTGAGCCCCCCCCGGCGCTGAGCCCCCCCTGGCACTGAGCCCCCCTGGCAATGAGCCCCCCCCCACCAGTACTGAGCCCCCTCCAGCACTGAGCCCCCCCTGGCGCAGAGCCCCCCCCAGTGCTGAGCCCCCCCCGGATTGTGGTCTCTCCCCGTCCATCCACAGGATCCCCCACCTGCCCCCGAGGGAAGAAGGAGCTTCTATATATTTCTGCTGCAATGTATATTTCTTTCCCATGGCGGCGGCGGCGGCTCCTCGTAAGCGTTGCTGCACATGTAGCAGTTTATTGGCAGAGAGACGTGTAAAAGGAAACATTATGCAGAAAGTACAAGAGGCTCGTTATCATTGCAGGCGAGAAACACGGCAAGCGCGCGATCCTTACATGCGATGCGATGCTGACACCGGCAGTAATATCACAGCGACACAGAGAATAGCAACTGCAGCCTGAATAATGCGTTCTGCTACAACAATGGCCGCTATACTGCCCCCATCTGTCTGCCCCTGATAGGCTGAATATCAGAAAATACGTTCGTAGAGGACCCACCACCCTACAGAGGACTGCAGAATGTACCCGCCGCCCTACACAGGACCGCAAAATCTACCCACCGCCCTACACAGGGCCGCAAAATCTACCCACCGCCCGACATAGGGCCGCAAAATCTACCCACCGCCCTACAAAGGGCTGCAAAATGTACCCGCCGCCCTACACAGGACCGCAAAATCTACCCACCGCCCTACACAGGGCCGCAAAATCTACCCACCGCCCGACATAGGGCCGCAAAATCTACCCACCGCCCTACACAGGACCGCAAAATCTACCCACCGCCCTACACAGGGCCGCAAAATCTACCCACCGCCCTACACAGGGCTGCAAAATCTACCCACTGCCCTAGCCCTACAGAGGGCTGCAAAATTTACCCGCCGCCCTACACAGGACCGCAAAATCTACCCACCGCCCTACACAGGGCTGCAAAATATACCCGCCTCCCTACACAGGACCACAAAATCTACCCACCGCTCTACATAGAGCTGCAAAATCTACCCACCGCCCTACACAGGGCTGCAAATTTTACCCGCCGCCCTACACAGGACCGCAAAATCTACCCACCGCCCTACACAGGACCGCAAAATCTACCCACCGCCCTACACAGGGCTGCAAAATATACCCGCCTCCCTACACAGGACCGCAAAATCTACCCACCGCCCTACACAGGGCCGCAAAATCTACCCACCGCCCGACATAGGGCCGCAAAATCTACCCACCGCCCTACACAGGACCGCAAAATCTACCCACCGCCCTACACAGGGCCGCAAAATCTACCCACCGCCCTACACAGGGCTGCAAAATCTACCCACTGCCCTACAGAGGGCTGCAAAATTTACCCGCCGCCCTACACAGGGCTGCAAAATATACCCGCCTCCCTACACAGGACCGCAAAATCTACCCACCGCCCTACACAGGGCTGCAAAATATACCCGCCTCCCTACACAGGACCACAAAATCTACCCACCGCTCTACATAGAGCTGCAAAATCTACCCACTGCCCTACACAGGGCTGCAAATTTTACCCGCCGCCCTACACAGGACCGCAAAATCTACCCACCGCCCTACACAGGACCGCAAAATCTACCCACCGCCCTACACAGGGCTGCAAAATATACCCGCCTCCCTACACAGGACCACAAAATCTACCCACTGCCCTACATAGAGCTGCAAAATCTACCCACCGCCCTACACAGGGCTGCAAAATTTACCCGCCGCCCTACACAGGACGGCAAAATCTACCCACTGCCCTACACAGGGCTGCAAAATTTACCCGCCGCCCTACACAGGACCGCAAAATCTACCCACCGCCCTACACAGGACCGCAAAATCTACCCACCGCCCTACACAGGACCGCAAAACCTACCCACCGCCCTACAGAGGGCCGCAAAATCTCCCCACCGCCCTGCAGAGGGCTGCAAAATCTACCCACCGCCCTACACAGGACCGCAAAATCTACCCACCACCCTACATAGGACCGCAAAATCTACCCACCGCCCTACATAGGGCCGCAAAATCTACCCACCGCCCTACATAGGGCCGCAAAATCTACCCACCGCCCTACAGAGGGCTGCAAAATCTACCCACCACCCTACATAGGACCGCAAAATCTACCCACCGCCCTATATAGGACCGCAAAATCTACCCACCGCCCTACATAGGGCCGCAAAATCTACCCACCGCCCTGCATAGGGCTGCAAAATCTACCCACCGCCCTACATAGGACCCGCAAAATCTACCCACCGCCCTACATAGGACCGCAAAATCTACCCATCGCCCTACACAAGATCGCAAAATCTACCCACTGCCCTACAGAGGGCTGCAAAATCTACCCACCACCCACATAGGGCCACAAAATCTACCCAACGCCCCACATAGGGCCGCAAAATCTCCCCACCACCCTACAGAGGGCTGCAAAATCTACCCACCGCCCTACATAGGACTGCAAAATCTACCCACCGCCCTACATAGGGCCGCAAAATTTACCACCGCCCTACAGAGGACCACAAAATCTACCCACCGCCCTACATAGGGCCGCAAAATCTACCCACCGCCCTACATAGCAAAATCTACCCACCGCCCTACCTGCAAAATCTACCCACCCAGAGGGCTGCAAAATCTACCCACCGCCTTACAGAGGGCCGCAAAATCTACATGCAAAATCTACCACCCGCAAAATCTACCCACCACCCTACAGAGGGCTGCAAAATCTACCCACCACCCACATACAAAATCTACCCAACGCCCCACATAGGGCCGCAAAATCTCTACAGAGGGCTGCAAAATCTACCCACCACCCACATACGCAAAATCTACCCAACGCCCCACATAGGGACTGCAAAATCTACCCACCGACCGCAAAATCTCTACAGAGGGCCCTACATAGGGCCGCAAAATCTACCCACCGCCCTACATAGGGCCGCAAAATCTACCCACCGCCCTACATAGGGCTGGCCCTACAGAGGGCTGCAAAATCTACCCACCGCCCTACACAGGACCGCAAAATCTACCCACCGCCCTACCTGCAAAATCTACCGCCCTACACAGGACCGCAAAATCTACCCACCGCCCTACAGAGGGCTGCAAAATCTACCCACATAGGGCCGCAAAATCTACCCACCGCCCTGCATACAAAATCTACCCACAGCAAAATCTACCCACCGCCCTACAGAGGGCTGCAAAATCTACCCACCGCCCTACAGACTGCAAAATCTACCCACCGCCTTACATAGGGCCGCAAAATCTACCCACCACCCACATAGGGCCGCAAAATCTACCCACCGCCCTACATAGGGCCGCAAAATTTACCACCGCCCTACAGAGGACCACAAAATCTACCCACCGCCCTACATAGGGCCGCAAAATCTACCCACCGCCCTACATAGGGCCGCAAAATCTACCCACCGCCCTACATAGGGCTGCAAAATCTACCCACCGCCCTACAGAGGGCTGCAAAATCTACCCACCGCCCTACAGAGGGCTGCAAAATCTACCCACCGCCTTACAGAGGGCCGCAAAATCTACCCACCACCCACATAGGGCCGCAAAATCTACCCAACGCCCCACATAGGGCCGCAAAATCTACCCACCACCCTACAGAGGGCTGCAAAATCTACCCACCACCCACATAGGGCCGCAAAATCTACCCAACGCCCCACATAGGGCCGCAAAAT
>CM056051.1:584357-601857 GCA_029574335.1 Rana kukunoris | reverse complement strand
TGCATAGAGCATATAACACCTATAGAACATATAGAGTGTAAAGAGCAAAAATAATGTATAGATTACATAGAAGTTATAGCACAGATAGAGTGCATAGAGTATAGAGCTTATAAAACGTATAGAGCGTATAGACTATTTAGAGCGTATAGAATATATACAATGTTTAGAGCTTATAGAGCCTATAGAGTGTACAGAGCTTATAGACGGTATAAAACATATAAAGCTTATAGAATATAGAGAACATATACAATGTATAGAAAGTATAGAGTGCACAGGGCTTATAGACAGTATAGAGATTATAGAATGTATAGAGTGTACAGAGCTTATAGATGGTAGAGATTATAGAACATATACAAAGTATAGAGATTATAGAACGTATAGAGTGTACAGGGCTTTGCTGTATATGGATTACCCTGGACGTTGGGTCACGCTCTATCTCATCACACACAGAATAGATGTCTATAGGAATCAGAAACAGACGCACGCACACTGATTTGCAGCGACTACAAGCAGGCTGGTGTTTTTTGACTCGCAGTTGTCTTCCTGTAACCGCATGAGTGTTTATCGGCCGGGACCGACCAGCTCTATACATTATTTATGGAAACGCTTCAGCCTTCTAACACAACTAATAGCCTGTCAGTGTTGAATTAATTGGCACGTCCTCTGGTATTTAATGGGTTAATTAACCCTTCTTTAACAATGTATTAAACATAAGGCTTTGAGGATAACTTCACTCATAGACAATAGATGAGTTATTGATCTGATCGTTAGCATACCCAACAACCAACCAACCACCCAACCGCACACACTGCTCCCTGCTATCCTATGAGCAGAGATAACAAAGAGCAATGGTGGTGTCCTGAGTCCGCTCCCCCACACTGACCTCTATAGGTGGGGACAGGGCACTGCATATTATCATTGATCACACCACACCTTCAAATGCAGGAAAATGCCCAGACAAGTTTTTCTCTTCTTTAGAACCCGTTCACATGAGAGCATTGAGCACATTTTTATTTGCCCAACTGAATAAAGTTCATCAACCCGCATTTTGTCATTCTGGTCAGATGACCTTTTAAACATGAACACGTGTTACCCTATAAGAACTGAACATGAGCTGAGCTATGTATTTCTGGTCTGAACCTAACAAAAGGGGGGGCATAAAGGTACAGGTATCTAACCGACAACATAAGGGGACCATAAATGTACAGGTATCTAACAGACAACATATGGTGACCATAAAGGTACGGGTTTCTAACTGACCACCTATGGTGGACATAAAGGTACAGATATCTAACCGACAACATAAGGGGACAATAAAGGTACAGGTATCTACAACATATGGTGACCATAAAGGTGACAATAAAGGTACAGGTATCTAACTGACAAAATAAGGGGACCATAAAGGTACAGGTATCTAACTGACAACATAAAGGGACAATAAAGGTACAGTTATCTAACCGACAACATAAGGGGATCATAAAGGTACAGGTATCTAACTGACAACATAAAGGGACAATAAAGGTACAGGTATCTAACTGACAACATAAAGGGACAATAAAGGTACAGGTATCTAACTGACAACATAAGGGGACCATTAAGGTAAAGGTATCAAACTGACAACATATGGTGGACATAAAGGTACAGGTATCTAACTGACAACATATGGTGGACATAAAGGTACAGGTATCTAACTGACAACATAAGGGGACAATAAAGGTACAGGTATCTAACTGACTACATAAGGGGATCATAAAGGTACAGGTATCTAACTGACAACATAAGAGGACCATTAAGTTACAGGTATCTAACTGACAACATATGGTGGACATAAAGGTACAGGTATCTAACTGACAACATAAGGGGACAATAAAGGTACAGGTAACTAACTGACAACATAAGGGGATCATAAAGGTACAGGTATCTAACTGACAACATAAGGGGACCATTAAGTTACAGGTATCGAACTGACAACATATGGTGGACATAAAGGTACAGGTATCTAACTGACAACATAAGGGGACAATAAAGGTACAGGTATCTAACCGACAACATAAGGGGACCATAAAGGTACAGGTATCTAACTGACAACATATGGTGGACATAAATGTACAGGTATCTAACTGACAACATAAGATGACCATAAATGTACATGTATCTAACCGACAACATAAGGGGACCATAAAGGTACAGTTATCTAACTGACAACATAAGGGGACAATAAAGGTACAGGTATCTAACTGACAACATATGCTGACCATAAAGGTACAGGTATCTAACCGACAACATGGTACATTCTAAATGGTACATTTCGATTTTGGCATTTCTTGTATCTTTTTACCTTTGACTGTTCACCAGATCCGTGGAGCCCTAATCTTTGTCCATTCCCTTAGTGACTCTTAGTGACCCATGGGGCCCTGATCTTTATCCATACCCTTAGAGACCCATGGGGCCCTGATCTTTATTCATACCCTTAGAGACCCATGGGGCCCTGATCTTTATCCATACCCTTAGAGACCCATGGGGCCCTGATCTTTATCCATACCCTTAGAGACCCATGGGGCCCTGATCTTTATCCATACCCTTAGAGACCCATGGGGCCCTGATCTTTATCCATACCCTTAGTGACCCATGGAGCCCTGATCTTTATCCATACCCTTAGTGATCCATGGAGCCCTGATCTTTATCCATACCCTTAGTGACCCATGGAGCCCTGATCTTTGTCCATACCCTTAGTGACCCATGGAGCCCTGATCTTTGTCCATACCCTTAGTGACCCATGGAGCCCTGATCTTAGTTGGAGCCTGTCCATACCCTTAGTGACCCATGGAGCCCTGATCTTTATCCATACCCTTAGTGACCCATGGAGCCCTGATCTTTGTCCATACCCTTAGTGACCCATGGAGCCCTGATCTTTGTCCATACCCTTAGTGACCCATGGAGCCCTGATCTTTATCCATACCCTTAGAGACCCATGGGGCCCTGATCTTTATCCATACCCTTAGTGACCCATGGAGCCCTGATCTTTGTCCATACCCTTAGTGACCCATGGAGCCCTGATCTTTATCCATACCCTTAGAGATCCATGGAGCCCTGATCTTTATCCATACCCTTAGAGATCCATGGAGCCCTGATCTTTATCCATACCCTTAGTGATCCATGGAGCCCTGATCTTTATCCATACCCTTAGAGACCCATGGGGCCCTGATCTTTATCCATACCCTTAGTGACCCATGGAGCCCTGATCTTTGTCCATACCCTTGGTGAGGCCAAGTGGTTGTTATCTTGTCTAATGACCACACTGCGAATATTGTGTCAATTGTCAAATGCTTTCTATTGAATTTAGAGGCAGTTTGCGTTGGGTTCTGTGCCCACTCATGGTGGCATATCAGAGAACAGATGGGGCTATTGTGAAGGTTTCTTCTGATCACCAAATCTCGGGAAGATTAACAAGATTTAATGCAATGAGCTCCCCCGGCAGGGTTGGAGCCCTGACCCCCCCCAGTTAGTCCTTCAATAAAATGTTACAAGGAGGAAGACGGATGCAAACGATTGCAGCACTATGTCCAGACAAGCAGCGCGCCGGCAGCAGCCAGAGACACATTGGGTAAACGTTTTTGTGCATGCATGATAGACCTGTCAGTGGTCTCCCCTCAGTGGTCTGGTCTTCTGCCGGGTGGCTGTTGTAATAACAAAATCCTCTATAATATACTGATGATAAAACACATCGACTTATGTGAAAGGAAACCTTGTATATTGTAGCCAGGCCACCATTTAGAAGGGAATATGGATATTGCCTCAGAATTAACGAATCACTCAACCTGCACCTATGCCCGGTGTAGAACTACAAGTCCCAGCAAGCTGCCACGCTGGCTTTTTCCATGTAATTCGGACTTGATTTCCATTCTTTGTAGATCGAATCTGGAGAACGAACGACCTGGTGTGTAATATATTATGTATTATGAACCCTCAATGTTCAGATATTGACGTTCTCCAGAAGAACGGCGACATGTATCCCTCGCCGCCATCGCACACACCGCCCAGGCTGCGTGTTTTTTGTGTTTTTTGTGTATCTAACACTACATTGTGTCAATGGCAATGATAAATCACATTCATCCAGGGCCATCCTAATGGCATCATGGGCCCCCACAATTATTAGAGTGCAGGGAAAACAGACATCAAGTAGGTAGGAGGCAGATGCCCCCCCCCCCCCTGTGTATCTATCACACTTAGTGCCATCACAGGGACCTCAATTTCAGGGCAGCATGGGCTTAAGGACCAGCTGCTTTGGGGGAAAAAACAGGCGCCCCTGTGCAGTTGGGGCCCCTGGGCAGTGCCCAGGTGTGCCCTCTCATTAAGACAGCCCTGCATTCATCCTTATTAGACATGCATGTTTTTTATGGGGCTGGGGACACGGAACAACCTTGACAGGAGTTTGTACCTGAACCTACAATACCTGGACCTACAATACCTGGACCTACAATACCTGGACCTACAATACCTGGACCTACAATACCTGGACCTACAATACCAGGACCTACAATACCTGGACCTACAATACCGGGACCTACAATACCTGGACCTACAATACCAGGACCTACAATACCTGAACCTACAATACCTGGACCTACAATATCTGGACCTACAATACCTGGACCTACAATACCTGAACCTACAATACCTGGACCTACAATACCTGGACCTACAATACCTGGACCTACAATACCTGAACCTACAATACCTGGACCTACAATACCTGGACCTACAATACCTGAACCTACAATACCTAAACCTACAATACCAGGACCTACAATACCAGGACCTACAATACCTGAACCCACAATACCTGAACCTACAATACCTGGACCTACAATACCTGGACCTACAATACCTGGACCTACAATACCTGGACCTACAATACCTACCTGACCTACAATACCTGGACCTACAATACCTGGACCTACAATACCTGGACCTACAATACCTGGACCTACAATACCTGGACCTACAATACCTGAACCTACAATACCTGGACCTACAATACCTGGACCTACAATACCAGGACCTACAATACCAGGACCTACAATACCTGAACCCACAATACCTGAACCTACAATACCTGGACCTACAATACCTGGACCTACAATACCTGGACCTACAATACCTGGACCTACAATACCTGGACCTACAATACCTGAACCTACAATACCTGGACCTACAATACCTGGACCTACAATACCTGGACCTACAATACCTGGACCTACAATACCTGGACCTACAATACCTGGACCTACAATACCTGGACCTACAATACCTGAACCTACAATACCTGGACCTACAATACCTGGACCTACAATACCTGGACCTACACTGCAATACCTGGACCTACAATTCCTGAACCTACAATACCTGGACCTACAATACCTGAACCTACACTATCTGAACCTACACTATCTGAACCTACACTATCTAAACCTACAATACCTGAACCTACAATACCTGAACCTACAATACCTGGACCTACACTGCAATACCTGGACCTACAATACCTGGACCTACACTGCAATACCTGGACCTACAATACCTGAACCTACACTATCTAAACCTACAATACCTGAACCTACAATACCTGGACCTACAATACCTGAACCTACAATACCTGGACCTACAATACCGGGACCTACAATACCTGAACCTACACTATCTGAACCTACAATACCTGAACCTACAATACCAGGACCTACAATACCTGAACCTACACTATCTGAACCTACAATGCCTGGACCTACAATACCTGAACTTACAATACCTGGACCTACACTACAATACCTGGACCTACAATACCTGAACCTACAATACCTGAACCCACAATACCTGGACCTACAATACCAGGACCTACAATACCTGAACCTACACTATCTGAACCTACAATACCTGGACCTACAGTACCTGAACCTACAATACCTGGACCTACAATACCTGGACCTACAATACCTGAACCTACAATACCTGAACCCACAATACCTGAACCCACAATACCTGAACCTACAATACCTGAACCTACAATACCTGAACCTACAATACCTGGACCTACAATACTGTACATGGACCTACAATACCTGAACCTACAATACCTGGACCTACAATATCTGGACCTACAATACCTGGACCTACAATACCAGGACCTACAATACCTGAACCCACAATACCTGAACCCACAATACCTGAACCTACAATACCTGAACCTACAATACCTGAACCTACAATACTGTACATGGACCTACAATACCTGAACCTACAATACCTGGACCTACAATACCTGGACCTACAATACCTGAACCTACAATACCTGAACCTACAATACTGTACATGGACCTACAATACCTGAACCCACAATACCTGAACCTACAATACCTGGACCTACAATACCTGGACCTACAATACCTGAACCTACAATACCTGAACCTACAATACTGTACATGGACCTACAATACCTGAACCCACAATACCTGGACCTACAATACCTGAACCTACAATACCTGAACCTACAATACTGTACATGGACCTACAATACCTGAACCTACAATACCTGGACCTACACTACAATACCTGGACCTACAATACCTGGACCTACAATACCAGGACCTACAATACCTGAACCTACACTATCTGAACCTACAATACCTGAACCCACAATACCTGAACCCACAATACCTGAACCTACAATACCTGAACCTACAATACCTGGACCTACAATACCAGGACCTACAATACCTGAACCTACAATACCTGAACCTACAATACCTGAACCTACAATACCTGAACCTACAATACCTGAACCTACAATACCTAAACCCACAATACCTGGACCTACAATACCTGAACCCACAATACCTGGACCTACAATACCTGAACCCACAATACCTGGACCTACAATACCTGAACCTACAATACCTGAACCTACAATACCTGAACCTACAATACCTGAACCTACAATACCTAAACCCACAATACCTGGACCTACAATACCTGAACCCACAATACCTGGACCTACAATACCTGAACCCACAATACCTGGACCTACAATACCTGAACCTACAATACCTGAGCCTACAATACCTGGACCCACAATACCTGGACCTACAATATCTTAATCTACAATACCTGGACCTACAATATCTTAATCTACAATACCTGGACCTACAATATCTGAACCTACAATACCTGAACCCACAATACCTGAACCCATAATACCTGGACCTACAATACCTGGACCTTCAATATCTGAACCTACAGTACCTGGACCTACAATAACTGGACCTACAATACCTGGACCTACAATACCTGAACCTACACTACCTGAACCTACACTATCTGAACCTACAATACCTGGACCTACAATACCTGGACCTACAATACCTGAACCTACAATACCTGAACCTACAATACCTGCACCTACAATACCTGGACCTACAATACCTGAACCTACAATACCTGCACCTACAATACCTGGACCTACAATACCTGAACCTACAATACCTGAACCTACATACCTGGACCTTCAATACCTGAACCTACACTACCTGAACCTACAATACCATGCCTGACCCAAAGCAAAGACAGGAACCAGCAAGGCATGACTCTCCAGCTTAGGTGAAAGACTCGGCATTCCAGGAGAGCTGGCTGGTATCTGTAGTTCTACAGGAAATTAAAACTCCCTACACATAACCTAGACCAAGGGCTTTGGATCAGATGGGGGACTACAAGTCCAAGCATTGCTCTATCAGGGCTCTATGATCAGACTTGTGGAGGACACATTCAGTCTATGGAATCTCTTCCCTGGCATGAGAGCAGATTTGATTCTTCAGTCACCTGGATCCCCCCGGAGTCCTCATGGCACCTCCATCAATGTATTCGCTCTGCAGCCCACGCATGTTTCTCACAAATTAAACTAGTCAAGCCTGCGACTCATTAGCCCAGAGTTCAGATGTGAATTGTTTAATATCAGTTATCACACATAACTGGCTCTTATTGCTCTGCCTCCTCTGTGACCTGAAGGAGAAATTAAATATGGCCTTAAGTATATCAGGGAAAGGAGGGGGTTAACCCTTCTGGAGCCAAGAGGACCCAGTAAAGTCAATGCTGCTGGCAATGCAACCAGACAACCCTGCACTGCAGTTACACAGTGGTGCCCTAGAACATACTGCTGCTGATGAGTATGACTAGCAAATCTACCCAGGGGTACCTGACATACCCATGATGAAGAGACTGATTATTGTCTGCCTGGCACAGTGCAGGGTGTGGTAACATAAATACAAGGTAAGGCGGTGTGGTGCAGGTGCGCCATTTGTGGTGCAGGTGTACAAGATATGGTATGGCAGTGTGGTGCAGGTGTACAAGGTGTGGTGGTGTGGTGCAGGTGTGCAATTTGTGGTACAGATGTACAAGGTAAGGTGGTGTGGTGCAGGTGTACAATGTGTAGTACAGGCATAGGCGTGCACAACCTATTGCAGTAGGGGGTGCACCTCAAAGCTCAAACACATATGCATTGTGTATATATACTGACAGCGTCAGGAGAGCAATGGACATTGTCAGTAGGGCAGAGATTGGGGTCAGTAGTTATTTTTATTATTTTATTATTTTTTACAATTTTTTTTTTTTTTACCTTTTTTATAGGAGCCCCTTAAGGGGGCTTTGGTGAAATATCAGGGGTCTAAACAAAAGGGGAATCTACACCACATTGGGTGATTAGGGGGAGTTCCAGGCACACCTGGCGCACCCTGCCCACACATCTATGAGTAGGGGAGTGGGCGGTGTCAGTAGTTTTTATTTTAAATATTTAACTTGTTATTATCTTATTTTTACATTTTCATTTTTATTTCATTTTTAGGAGCCCTATTAGGGGGCTTTGCTGAAATGTCAGGGGTCCAAACAGGGGGAATCTGTGCCACACGGGGTGATTAGGGTTGTACCCAGACACACCTGGCAGACCCTGTGCGCTCACCTATAAATACAGGTGTACAAGGTAAGGCAGTGTGAGGCAGGTGTGTGATGCAGGTATGTGGTTATAGAATTGGGTATATGGGATTTTATGATATTATTATTATTATTATTATTATTATTATTATTATTATTATTATTATTATTATAATTTTATGGTTGAACTGGATGGACTAATGTCTTTTTTCAACCTGACTAACTATGTAACTATACAAGGTAAGGCAGTGTGAGGAAGGTGTACCATGTGTGGTGCAGGTATACAATCTGTGGTGCAGGTATACAAGGTAAGGCAGTGTGAGGAAGGTGTACCATGTGCGGTGCAGGTATACAATCTGTGGTGCAGGTATACAAGGTAAGGCAGTGTGAGGAAGGTGTACCATGTGTGGTGCAGGTATACAAGGTAAGGCATTGGTTAATGACTAGACATGGGTAAACACTACAAGATGATCCAACACCAGCTCAGATCGTCAGTGCCCATACACAATGGGATCAAGGACACGACGACCATATCTGAAAAGTTATCTGACATCACCCATACATAGATTGCAATGGCAAGAGATGACCAATGTCTGAGGATCGCTATGGATCAGAAGAACCCAATCTGGCTCAATCCTCCTGATCATCCCTATTCACATTCTGCTCACCACATAGACACCAAATATCCATGACCCCCCCCCCATGTGCCCCCACCATAGGCACACAGTCACCCCACAGACACCTGATGATAATGAGCGGTCCTACCTTTCTGTGCAGCTCCAGATGGAGACAATCCGATAGAGGAGACAAGAAGCAGGAAAAACAGCAAATGTCCAGATTGTGGATCCATCCTGATCACAGGTCACCATCAGCCATCTCCAGCCCCCCCAGTCTGCTGCACCCCCTCTTCCTACACCGCGAGATAGTGCAGCCTTGTGTAGACTTCATCCATGGAGTGCAGCTCCGGGGCTCCTCATGGATGGATGGATGGATGGTGGCTCTACCTTAGATATTCCTTGGACAGTCCTTCCTCACTGGGTGTCCCCCTGGATATCAAAGCTCAATGGGTGTCCTCCTGGACCCCTGGATCTTCAGACTTACTGGTTGCCCACCTGGATCTCTGGGCTCACTGGTTGCCCACCTGAATCTCCAGGCTCACTGGTTGCCCACCTGGATCTCTGGGCTCACTGGTTGCCCACCTGGATCTCCGGGCTCATTGGCAGTCCCCGTGGATCGCTGGGCTCCCTGTATACATTCTTCCATATATTATCCTTCCTTTCCGATATCCAGTCTTATATCCTTCCAGAGTCTTTGGCTCCAGCCTGGCAGCACAGGCAATAGCCGGAGCTCCGCTTAGACGTTGCTGGCAGAAGATGACAGCCCCCCCGGTTCCGGCTGCCCATGCTCCATCAGTCCCTGGCAGAGGATGACATGTACCGGGCTCAGGTTAGTCCTGGATGTGTGCAGTCCTCTATGGATGAGAGTGTGGCATGAACCGGGGCTCAGGGATGGTTCTGGATGTGTGCAGTCCTCTACAGATGGGAGGGCTGGCTGAGTATTGGGCACAGGTTAATCCTCTATGTATGGGGGGGGGGGGGTTGGCATGGACCTGATCTCAGGTTAGTCCTCTTTGGATAGGAGGGTTGGCTGAGTACTGGGCTCAGGTTAGTCCTCTATGGATGGGGAGGTTGGCTGAGTACTGGGCTCAGGTTAGTCCTCTATGGATGGAAGGGTTGGCATGGACCTGAGCTCAGGTAGGTCCTCTATGGATGGGAGGGTTGGCATGGAGCTGAGCTCAGGTTAGTCCACTTTGGATGGGAGGGTTGGCATGGACCTGGGCTCAGGTTAGTCCTCTATGGATGGGAGGGTTGGCTGAGTGCTGGGCTCAGGTTAGTCCTCTATGGATGGGAGGGTTGGCTGAGTGCTGGGCTCAGGTTAGTCCTCTATGGATGGCAGGGTTGGCTGAGTGCTGGGCTCAGGTTAGTCCTCTATGGGTGGCAGGGTTGGCTGAGTGCTGGGCTCAGGTTAGTCCTCTATGGATGGGGAGGTTGGCTGAGTACTGGGCTCAGGTTAGTCCTCTTTGGATAGAAGGGTTGGCTGAGTACTGGGCTCAGGTTAGTCCTCTTTGGATGGGAGGGTTGGCTGAGTGCTGGGCTCAGGTTAGTCCTCTATGGATGGGAGGATTGGCTAAGTACTGGGCTCAGGTTAGTCCTCTATGGATGGCAGGGTTGGCTGAGTACTTTGCTTGGCATCCTCTCAGCTCAGACTCCAATGCTTGGCTTTCTCCCTATCATAACTTTTCCTGTCTGATCCTCTATGTATTGCATCCTCCTGTGCTGTGTGCAGGCTCAGCCAGTCCTCTCCTCTCCTCCCTTCTCTTCTCTTCTCTTCCCTCAGCAGCATTGGCAGCTTTCAGCCGTCTCAGCTCCACACCACAACATGCTGATCCATATTTCATGAGCTGTGCCTCGCCTGCAGCCAATGGGAGCCCAGGAAGGGTGGCATGGGTGTGGCTGGAGGGATTGTTATTGGGGGGGGGGGGGGGTAATGGGTTGTGTGCTGTGCTGGCTGACTTGTGTCTACAGAGCTCTGCTATAGGAAGGAGGCGATATTATAGAGCAGGCAGTACCGATCGGTACGGGGCAGGGAGAGGAGCCGACGATCTGTGTGCTCAGAAGGATCAGGGAGCTGCCAGCGGGGTGCCGACAATAGAGAGCTGCAAGGTGCCCACAATAGGGAGCCGTCAGCGGGGTGTCCAGGAGGATGTTGGCCGGCTATAAGGAGCTGTCCGCGGTGTGTGGTGCTGAAACCCCGAGCAGAGCTGAGAGCTGTCCGCGGGGTGCCCAGGAGGATGTCGGGCCGGCTATAGGGAGCTGTCCGCGGGGTGCCCAGGAGAATGTCGGCCGGCTATAGGGAGCTGTCCGCGGGGGGTGCCGACTATAGGGAGCTGTCCGTGGGGTGCCCAGGAGAATGTCGGCCGGCTATAGGGAGCTGTCCGCGAGGTGCCGGATATAGGGAGCTGTCCGCGGGGTGCCGGCTATAGAGCTGTCCGCGAGGTGCCGGCTATAGAGAGCTGTCCGAGGGATGCCGGCTATAGGGAGCTGTCCCGACGAAAAGGAGCTGTCCGCGGGGTGCCCAGGAGGATGTCGGCCGGCTATAGGGAGCTGTCCGCGGTGTGTGGTGCTGAAACCCGAGCAGAGCCGAGAGCTGTCCACTTGCTGAACCGGAGCTCAACCTAAACTACTCTACATATATACTGTATATATACTATACTATGTATATAATAAATACATAGACTATAATAATATGTACAAATATATAATATGCATATAATAAATACAGCATACTGTACAGCATATACATTATACATACAGTAAATATAATGAATACTCTCTATATATACTGTATATACATAAGATACATTTAATATAACAAATGTGTATATATTCTACACACAAACATACATGTATATATACATATATATATATATATATATACACTCGCTGGCCACTTTATTAGGTAGGTACACCTGTTCAATTGCTTGGCAACAAAAATTGGACAGGTGTACCTAATAAAGTGGCCAGTGAGTGTGTATATATATATATATATATATATATATATATATATATATGGCAGTAGCTCAATGCATGTAGGCATCTAGACGCGGTGAACATGACTTGCTGAAGTTCAAACCGAGTCTCAGAATGGGGAAGAAAGGGGATCTCGATGACTTTGAACGTGGCATGGTGGTTGGTGGCAGACGGGCCGGTCTGAGTATTTCTGGGATTTTTTTACACACAACCATCTCTCGGGGGTTTACAGAGAATGGCGGGAAAAGGAGAAAATATCCAGTGAGTGGCAGTTGGGTGGAGGAAAATGCCTTGTTGAGGTCATAGGAGGAGGGTCAGACTGGAACTCCATAAGCCCCCGTAACACAAGGGATGCAGACTAGAAACAGCCGGCAACCCAAGAGCTTCTTCTTACAACATTTATAAAGCGCAACAACAACGTACAATCCACATAATGATAACGCGTTTCGGCCGAAGACTTCCTCAGAGATTTGGCGCGTTATCATTATGTGGATTGTACGTTGCTGTTGCGCTTTATAAATGTTGTAAGAAGAAGCTCTTGGGTTGCTGTTTCTTCTATTGTGGATTCCCAGCCAGTCCACCAACTCCACTCATTGATTTTCATAGAGCAGTAGAGCTTGGGTGAGTTTTTCTTCGTACTTCTATGCAGAACACCATCGCTGAACGCACAACACATCCGACCATGGAGCAGATGGGCTACAGTAGCAGAAGACCACACCGGGTGCCACTCCGGTCAGCTAAGAACAGGAAACTGAAGCTCCAATTGGCACCGGATCACCAAAATTGGACAATAGAAGATTGGAAAAACATTGCCTGGTCTGATGAGTCTGGATATCAGCTGCGACATTCAGATGCTGGGGTCTACAATAAATGTAAACATCCCATGTGACAGTAATAGGAGGTGACAGGTCCTCTTTATGGAGGGATCTGGGGTCTATAATGCATGTAAACATCCCATGTGACAGTAATAGGAGGTGACAGGTCCTCTTTATGGAGAGATCTGGGGTCTATAATGCATGTAAAGATCCCATGTGACAGTAATAGGGGGTGACAGGTCCTCTTTATGGAGAGATCTGGGGTCTATAATGCATGTAAACATCCCATGTGACAGTAATAGGTGGTGACAGGTCCTCTTTATGGAGAGATCTGGGGTCTATAATGCATGTAAACATCCCATGTGACAGTAATAGGGGGTGACAGGTCCTCTTTATGGAGAGATCTGGGGTCTATAATGCATGTAAACATCCCATGTGACAGTAATAAGAGGTGACAGGTCCTCTTTATGGAGAGATCTGGGGTCAATATAATGCATGTGTAAAGACATCCCATGTGACAGTACATAATAGGGGGTGACAGGTCCTCTTTATGGAGAGATCTGGGGTCTATAATGCATGTAAACATCCCATGTGACAGTAATAGGTGGTGACAGGTCCTCTTTATGGAGAGATCTGGGGTCTATAATGCATGTAAACATCCCATGTGACAGTAATAGGGGGTGACAGGTCCTCTTTATGGAGAGATCTGGGGTCTATAATGCATGTAAACATCCCATGTGACAGTAATAAGAGGTGACAGGTCCTCTTTATGGAGAGATCTGGGGTCTATAATGTAAACATCCCATGTGACAATAATAGGAGGTGACAGGTCCTCTTTATAGAGAGATCTGGGGTCTATAATGTAAACATCCCATGTGACAGTAATAGGGGGTGACAGGTCCTCTTTATGGAGGGATCGGGGGTCTATAATGAATGTAAACATGCCATGTGACAATAATAGGAGGTGACAGGTGCTCTTTATGGAGAGATCTGGGGGTCTATAATGTAAACATCCCATGTGACAGTAATAGGGGGTGACAGGTCCTCTTTATGGAGAGATCTGGGGTCTATAATGTAAACATCCCATGTGACAGTAATAGGGGGTGACAGGTCCTCTTTATGGAGAGATCTGGGGTCTATAATGCATGTAAACATCCCATGTGACAGTAATAGGGGGTGACAGGTCCTCTTTATGGAGAGATCTGGGGTCTATAATGAATGTAAACATCCCATGTGACAGTAATAGGGGGTGACAGGTCCTCTTTATGGAGAGATCTGGGGTCTATAATGTAAACATGCCATGTGACAGTAATAGGAGGTGACAGGTCCTCTTTATGGAGGGATCGGGGGTCTATAATGAATGTAAACATGCCATGTGACAATAATAGGAGGTGACAGGTCCTCTTTATGGAGATATCTGGGGTCTACAATGTAAACATCCCATGTGACAGTAATAGGGGGTGACAGGTCCTCTTTATGGAGAGATCTGGGGTCTATAATGCATGTAAACATCCCATGTGACAGTAATAGGGGGTGACAGGTCCTCTTTATGGAGAGATCTGGGGTCTATAATGAATGTAAACATCCCATGTGACAGTAATAGGGGGTGACAGGTCCTCTTTATGGAGAGATCTGGGGTCTATAATGAATGTAAACATCCCATGTGACAGTAATAGGGGGTGACAGGTCCTCTTTATGGAGAGATCTGGGGTCTATAATGAATGTAAACATCCCATGTGACAGTAATAGGAGGTGACAGGTCCTCTTTATGGAGAGATATCTCCTCACTTTCTGTCTCTGTAACACCATTACAGAGAAATCTTACTTCCTGTTTCTGTGACACAATTGAGGAGATATCCCCTCACTTCCTGTCTCTGTGACACCATTAAAGAGATATCCCCTCACTTCCTGTCTCTTTGACACCATAGAAGAGATATCTTCTCACTTCCTGTCTCTGTGACCCCATTAAAGAGAAATCCCCTCACTCCCTGTCTCTGTGACACAATTGAAGAGATATCCCCTGACTTCCTGTTTCTGAGACACCATTGAGGAGATATTTCTTCACTTCCTGTCTCTGAGACACCGTTGAGACACCGTTGAAGAGATATCCCTTCACTTCCTGTCTCTATGACACCATTGAAGAGATATTCCCTTTACTTCCTGTCTCTGTGACACCATTGAAAAGATATCTCCTCACTTCCTGTCTCTGTGACACCATTGAAGAGATATTCCCTTTACTTCCTGTCTCTGTGACACCATTGAAGAGATATCCCTTCACTTCCTGTCTCTGTGACACCATTGAAGAGATATTCCCTTTACTTCCTGTCTCTGTGACACCATTGAAGAGATATTCCCTTTACTTCCTGTCTCTGTGACACCATTGAAGAGATATTCCCTTTACTTCCTGTCTTTGAGACACCATTGAAGAGATATCCCTTTACTTCCTGTCTCTGTGACACCATTGAAGAGATATCTCCTCACTTCCTGTCTCTGTGACACCATTGAAGAGATATCTCCTCACTTCCTGTCCCTGTGACACCATTGAAGAGATATCTCCTCACTTCCTGTCTCTGTGACACCATTGAAGAGATATCTCCTCACTTCCTGTCTCTGTGACACCATTGAAGAGATATCTCCTCACTTCCTGTCCCTGTGACACCATTGAAGAGATATCTCCTCACTTCCTGTCCCTGTGACACCATTGAAAATATATCCCCTCACTTCCTGGGCACAGTGGCTGCTTTTGATGGGCACAGTGGCAGCATTTGATGGGCACAGTGGCAGCATTTGATGGGCACAGTGGCTGCATTTGATGGGCACAGTGGGAGCGTTTGATGGGTACATTGGCAACGTTTGACAGGCACAGTGGCTGCTTTTGATGGGCACAGTGGGTGCGTTTGATGGGCACAGTGGGAGCGTTTGATGGGCACAGTGGCTGTTTTTGATGGGCACAGTGGCTGCGTTTCATGGGCACAGTGGCTGCGCTTGATGGGCACAGTGGCTGTGTTTGATGGGCACAGTGGCTGCGTTTCATGGGCACAGTGGCTGTGTTTGATGGGCACAGTGGCTGTGTTTGATGGGCACAGTGGCTGCGTATGATGGCACAGTGGCTGCGTTTTATGGGCACAGTCGCTGCGTTTGATGGGCACAGTGGCTGCGTTTTATGGGCACAGTCGCTGCGTTTTATGGGCACAGTCGCTGCATTTGATGGGCACAGTGGCTGAGTTTGATGGGCACAGTGGCTGAGTTTGATGGGCACAGTGGTTGCGTTTGATGGGCACAGTCGCTGCGTTTGATGGGCACAGTCGCTCCGTTTGATGGGCACAGTGGCTGCGTTTGATGGCACAGTCGCTGCGTTTGATGGGCACAGTGTCTGCGTTTGATGGGCACATTGGCTGCGTTTGATGGGCACAGTGGCTGCGTTTGATGGGCACAGTGGATGCATTTGATGGGCACAGTGGCAGCATTTGATGGGCACAGTGGCTGCGTTTGATGGGCACAGTGGCAGCTTTTGATGGGCACAGTCGCTGCGTTTGATGGGCACAGTGGCTGCCTTTGATGGGCACAGTGGCTGAGTTTGATGGGCACAGTGGCTGAGTTTGATTGGCACAGTGGTTGCGTTTGATGGCACAGTCGCTGCGTTTGATGGGCACATTGGCTGCGTTTGATGGGCACAGTGGCTGCGTTTGATGGGCACAGTGGCTGCATTTGTTTGGCACAGTGGCTGCGTTTGATGGGCACAGTGGCTGCATTTGATGGGCACAGTGGCTGCGTTTGATGGGCACAGTGGCTGTGTTTGATGGGCACAGTGGCTGCGTTTGATGGGCACAGTGGCTGCGTTTGATGGGCACAGTGGCTGAGTTTGATTGGCACAGTGGTTGCGTTTGATGGCACAGTCGCTGCGTTTGATGGGCACAGTGGCTGCGTTTGATGGGCACAGTGGCTGCATTTGTTGGGCACAGTGGCTGCGTTTGATGGGCACAGTGGCTGCATTTGATGGGCACAGTGGCTGAGTTTGATGGGCACAGTGGCTGAGTTTGATTGGCACAGTGGTTGCGTTTGATGGCACAGTCGCTGCGTTTGATCATTGGCTGCACACAGTGGCTGTGTTTGATGGGCACA